>CM056595.1:39964810-40047310 GCA_029721355.1 Tegillarca granosa | reverse complement strand
ACTAAAAACCAGGATCTGCCATACCTAGAAGTTGAGATGCACTAAAAACCGTAAGTTGGCCTTAGACCACTCGACCAACGATACCCATTACACGACAAGTTAGGTTCAAATTCGTTCTTCTTCAATGGGTTCCATTTTCCAGCAGTTCATTATACAGCTGTGTTCAGAGAACATTAGTCATATAAACATTATTTTATCTTATATAAAACTGTAGTCTTTTAGGCAGGTGTCATTTGTTGTAAATTGTGAAAGGCAGTTGTGTCATACTGAAGACTCAGATGATTGGGTCGATAAACACCTTCTATCAAAACAGAAATGGTGATTGTTTTGAAGCATATTTAAGTTACATGTTCTGTTGAGTTCATTTTAAGAAACCTTTTAAACATTTGTTTAAAATAATATAAAAAAAAGGTTGTTTATGTATGTGTAGTATATATACTTTTTTTAATATTACTTTTTTTTAAATTTTGCAACTTCGTTGGCTTTTTTGTAATGATTTAGAATTATTCAAGACAGTGGTTCTGACCATTTTTCCCTTTTCTTATGGTCTTGTGTATAGTTTTTAATTTTGTTAATGGCAAAATCTTTGTTTGTTTCTTTATTTGTGGATTAAGTTTCTAATTGAAACAAAAAATTAGACAAAACACATAATGGTAGATATGTTTTTGTTATCTTTCTGTAAAAAGACGAATAGAATTTAAGACTATTATCAGTGGGATGTCGATATTTCTGAACACTCTTGTTGTCAAAATAATCCAAAACAAGGCTGTTCTAGTCTGGGATATTATTGTCAATAGGAGTGTTAACTATCGGTTTTCTGCTGAACAATATGCATCTTTATCTTACCGAATGATCAAGGTACATGGTACATTAATTTTGGAGCAAGCAAAAACAGGGACGAGTTTTTGACAAGATAAGGTTATTATCAAGTGATGGCAGCTAACATGACGTTGTGCCACATGATATAGCATGCTTTGTTAGAAATCAGAAAGGAAGATAAAAAAGCGAGTAATCAAGCGTGATGCTGTGTTATTTCAGAAAATCTGTATTATACTGATTATTTCAGTGCCAAATTAATGTTCAATGATTTTCAAATATAAATTTTATGTCCGTTAAAATTTGGTACTCTTTGATTATGTTAGTTGGATCCTAAATTTCGGGGTCATTGTTCAGTGTTACGTCTTAACTAGTTTGTCTTACTTTGTTGATAGGAAAGAATTTGATTAAGAAACATCAACCAAACAAAACAAAACAAGTAAGACAAGACAAGACGAGCAAAGTCAAGAAAACACAAGACAAGACAAAATAAGACAGAACAAAACAAGCCAAGTCAATGGTAACACGAGACAAGAAAAGACAAGCCAGTGAAGACAAAACAAGACGAGCCAAGTCAAGTCAAAACAAGGCAAGACAAGGCAAAAACAAGACAAAATCAGACAAGACAAGACAAGACAAGACGAGTCAAGTCAAGTCAAAACAAGATAAAAAAGTCAAAAACAAGACAAGACAATACAACACAAGCCAAGTCCAAACAAGACAAGACAAGGCAAGGCAAAAAACAAGACAAAACCAGACAAAACAATACAATACAAGACGAGCCAAGGCAAGTCAAAATAAGACAACACAAGACAAACATTTAATATCGGTAAATATAATTAAGATTGAGATTTAACTTAGATATTATGTCGATACTGCGAATATTTATCGCGACGTTTAACTTTAGCTGAAAGGATAAAACAGTTGTTAGTTTTCTTTATCTTAATTTTGATTAACATTCTCATATTAGATCTTAATTAAATAGAATGTAAAACACGTCTAAATTTAACTTTGAAAACTTAATAACAAGTGTGATGACGAACTTTTAGTCAGTGTGCATCTGTCGCAAAAAATTATAAAACCTAATGTTCGTATTATTTTATCATATGTATGCAATAAAACAATTAATACATACTTATCACATTGAAATCAAGTCAATATCCATGTTATTAAACCCTCTTATTACTCAACTTAAACGGTAACCTTTCATACATATCTATTAGATCTTGGTCCAGGTGTTGGTTGTTAATTGCTAAATATAAATTTTATAGCATACAGTTATTATTGACATAAAAAATAATGTGTACAATACTGTCTATAAAATGAAAATGAAACGCGGAATTTATATATTGACATAATCTGTTTTATAATAGAATAAAATAGTATATAAATAAAAAAAACTTAACAAAGAACTGTCTGTTCAAATTAAGAGTCGAATATGGGTCCATGGTGTTTAAATAGAAAAAAAAAACGTTATGGATATCTTTATTAATTTTATCATTCTGGTTTATAAATATTTCCAGAACGTTTTATATTAATAAAATCACGACGCGCATGTGGCATTTAAACAAAAAAAAAAATGACACGTAGAAGCCATTCCAGATTTCAAAAGGATAAATTCTAAGAATTTCAACTTTACCATCATAATAATGAAATTACGATAAAAATGTCATGCCAGAGAGAGAGAGAGAGAGAGAGAGAGAGAGAGAGAGAGAGAGAGAGAGAGAGTAAATATATATATATATATATACACAAGTGTTTTGGTTGTGTTTTTTTTTTGTTGTTGTTGTTTTTCTTTTATGAAATAAATACATTCAAATTCACATTACAATCTATTTTCAAAGACACATGTGAAATACGTTTTATGTAAATTTGGAAGTGTTATTTTAATTTTTATAAATAAAATGTCATTTCAAACCAATCGTATTACACGTTACATTTCTTTAGAGAAATTTTTTTTTCTTAATAATTGATAGAAATGTTGAATTGATGTATGCAGTTCTTTGATACAAGGAATCAAGCCAACTTCAATAATTTCTAGGGGATATATGATGCATATATAACCCTCGTATTAGACAGTTTTAATAGACTACACAGAAACTGTTTTTAAAAATTTATACCAAGAACAAAAGGTCTACAAATAAGAAACTCTAATGAGTGCCTTTGTTGCCAAGACAACCTACTTAGATGATAATCAAAAAGTATTGTAGATATATGCAAGATTACATGTTTAACATGTCAATATACTTACAGATATTTTTTATTGAATTCTAATTATCGATCGGAAGTCTCATCTATTGAAGATTACTGTGACTGTCTGACAATAAAATCATTTTGATATAAATTTGTGTAGAAGAAACCCGTTTTGACGTAATAATATGAATGGCATGTCTCATAATACGACTTCTATGAAAATATCTTTGTTATCCAACAAATATGGCATGGAATACAAAGAGAAACACTAGCTTTTGAGGTTTTTATGCAATTTGTCCCTTTCAACAATGCTTAGAACCTTTTTTAAATAACGTTATCAACATTTATCAGATACTGTTTCCTTAAAGTTCTCTTATCCATTCTTTATTTAGTTCCTTTGTGACAGAAATATGCATGAATTATGTATCAAACAATTAACTTACATACAAAGGTTAAATTTTGAAACATGTATGCAATCTTATATACATCAAAAGCAAGCAGATAGAAAAGAAAGAGTATTAACTGAGAGTTAGTACAGTAGTCATTAGTTTATACTCGAGAACAAAAGTCCATGATCTTTTTTACGTATGATAAACAAACACACTGATTTATCATTGTTTCAGCAAGGATTTTGTCTGGTAGATAGCCAAGTACTGTATGTTAAACTTCCATTATCAATTGTTTGAATCCATATGTATTGGCCCATGACCATATGTATTGGCCCATGTCATGAGTTCGAACTGGTTCATTGAACAGCTTTTAGCATTAGATGTGAGTGTACACAGATATAGAATATGAATACTCATACTTGTTTCCACAGTATTCGCAGACAATGTTACCAAATGTCCGAGGACTGATCGAAAGTTTAGCCATAAAGTATGCAATATCTGGTAAAAAGCTTTATTGTGGATATTTCAAAATTACAACAGGTTTAATAGAGTTATGTAGCATAAAGAACTGTTTAGAATCTATGTTGTTGCCCTCGTTGCCTACTCTTAATCAAAGAATTACATGCATGTGTATTTATGAACGTAATCATTTACTTTTTTCCATAATGTCCTATACGGGAAAAAAATCCGACCTTAAGATATGCGTATAGAAGGTTACTGAGGTTGTATTTATTGTGCAGTCCTATGAACTGTGGAATGAGACCAAGCTTCTTTGTGTTAACGTTCAGAAACTATGAATAAAAAGCTTCTTTGAGAGATGTTTCATGTCCAAGTTACACAATTTACCGTAAAATAGTAGTTGTCTTCTTTCAGATTCTATTAATAGAGGTATAAGACCGCACATACTTTCTACCATATCAGATCTTCTTCTTTTTGGAAAATCCTGGATCTGTTTTGCTATAAAATGATGAAAACGATCTAGGCACTGAATGTCTGTATTGATCAGATCACACCAAACCTCGAATCCGTATTATACCGTAGGTACAACTACTTTTTATATAACTGGTCATAGTTAAAGTATTAAGTTGATTGCCTCTAATACCAGAAATGGGAAAGAATGAAATTCTACTTTTCTACATAGCGTGTGAAAGCTATTTTTCTTAACATTCTAATAGGTCATAAATTAAAACAAAATATTAAAAAAGTAGACAATACACCTCCTTGTCTAATACCCTGCTTAACAGGGAACCACTTGGATTGTACAAAGCTTATAATAAAGAACCAGTAACGTTTTAGTGACGATCGAATATCAAATATACGCAACCATAATGTACTAGTAACACCAATATTATGTAGCTTATTCAACATACCATCTCGCCAGGACAGTTACAAAGGCCTTTACATTATCTCAAAAGCTGCATAAACTTTGCTACCACGTTTTAATACGTAATTAACGGACTCTTGTAAGTAAAGAAAAATCTGATTTTTATTTTAAATGACGTTTTTCAGTTTCAACTTTCAAAATTTCACCTTTCACTTAATGACTAGATCCTGAAACCTTTTCATAGAAGTCTTCGTCTCTAAATTATTGTGCGTCTGAAAGACAGAGCCAAGGTGGAGCCTATCAGACGCACAAGTACTGAAGACAAAACTAAATTAGGGCCTACTGTTTAACAAGTAATTCTTAGTACATATTTGACGTTTAAAAAGACAAGTTAACGTTAAGCCTTCTAATATAAAAGTCTTTTTAGAACTTATTGACTGCATACTTATGTGAACCTAACAACTATGATATTAGTATTTCTGTGCTTATTGCTGTTGATATATATACTGAAGCTGTGGTGTAACTTTCAAGAAAGCAGCAATTAAAGTAAAATTTTGTCAATTTATTAACATTTAACATATTTTTTAAAAAACGCGCAAAACTTGTGGCCTTGTTATTGCTTTTACTGCTTTTAACACACCTTGAAAGATCGTCTGTACAGTACATGTTCTGAATGGACTTCTTTGTTATATAAATTGTTGTTAACGCCTCCTGCTATCGTGATATCTGCAAAATTACATGTTGCTAAATGAATGCAGTTCATTTAAAGTTCATTGATAAAATACTATAATCTACAGTATATGATTTAGTGCTGATTTCTAGAGTCATTAAACCAGTATGTTATTGCTTCTGTAAGAATTTTATTAATTAGTGAAATAAAATTTCCACTTTTTTCTAACAAGATATAGCTTTTACAAACACTTTACTCAACATTCAGCATGGTGATGATTATTGTGACTATAGTGTTATTTATTATTTATTCATTTATTTGTTGTAATACTTTATTTTATTCTATTTATTATTATTTATTATTCATATTATTTATATTATTTATTATTCATATTTTTATTTGTGTTTTTATCCTATTTATTTATTTACCTATTCATTTCATAAATTTACTTATTTATTTAACGAATAAATTTATTAATTGTCTTGATCCATAATTTTCTTATTTTTTCTATCTTTAACTTGAACATCATAGATCAGTTTCGACTGTTGAGGCCTTTTTGTCGATGTCAGATAAAAAAACAGTTTTCAACGAAATAATTTTCATATCTAAGCCGACGTCGAAACGTTTCTAATCTGTTTTATCGAGACATGCTAAGGTGACGTTTCCGTTTTGTTTGCACTAGCAGATGATAAGCGTCGCGTCCACGTTGTTTAGATACTTTGTAACATATTTGGTACACTACTAAAATGAATAGTAAATACATTGTTCTTTGTGATAGCAAGAGAAACAAGAGTACCCCGTAATATAAACGAATCAATAAATATAAAAGATAAAAGCAGTTCGCAACCAACCATGCAACAATCAAACAAAACAAGAAGATAAGAAACAATGGAGATAGGTTAGGTTGGTACTGATTATACATCGTCTTACTTTAGACATGAACAGAGTGAATTCAGATGGAGTACTTGTGTTTACACCCACTTATATCAAGGCGGTCAGATTTTGTTTGAAGAACATGCTGAATTGTCAACAGAAAACTGTTGACCTTTGAGCGATTCGCCGCTTAATACCATACAGTTATTGACGTCCTAGACAAAATTTTCAAACAGGAGCAATTGTTTCCATTTTTTGCATGTCCGCAAACTTATTTACTCAAGAAATAACGCTTTTGAAAATAAACCTCATTTTTACAATAAAAAATAAATGAATGAATAAATAAATAAATAAATAAATAAATGAATTAATTAATAAATAATAATAATAATAATAATAATAATAACGATGATGATGATGATAATAATAACAATAATAATAAATGAAAAATTAAAAAGAAAAAACATGTAATCATATATATATATATATATATATATATATATATATATATATATATATATATATATATATATATATATATATATATATATATTTATATATGTATGTATGTATGTATGTATGTGTTTTATATAACACATAGCAATGGAAACTATATAGACATTTGTCTTAAATATAAAAAAGAATTTCAAAGCAATAGAACAAACGTTTGCCAAATAATATTTATTTTCGCGAGTTACAATGTTTGCGTCATACGAAAATCGCAATTGTAAAACCGTCATTGTGAAAATCGGAAAATTTTAGACCTGCCAGAATAAACCGCTAGACGACATGTCCGCTAATATATACACATGGAATCAGATATGGAACCCATCTGGCATATAACAATATTATTAATTATGCCAAGTGTTTCCCCTCAAGAACTGCTGATGAATCTGTTCAGAGAATATCAGTATATACTTTAACAAGCCGATGATTTACAAACATTTCTGAGGGTTGTATGTTTTACTAACGACATTAATACAAACATAGAAGAATATAACCCTGTTAAAATTACCCCACTAGCGCTGTATTGATCCTCTGGCATGCTTTTGAAATCATATAAAAATGATCATAAATTTTAAGAGTCTGCTAAGCGAGGTTAGAAAGTCAAGTGTATCATATATTACAGTCTTATAAGACTCTAGATATAATACATATATATTTTATCATGTACTTATAATAAAGTAAAAAATCAATGTAAAATTTGTAACTTGAAGTTTTATCAGTTGTAATACGGAAAGTTTTGCCATGGCCAAACTTTATCTCGTCGAAGATCAATTTACCTTGATGTAAATCTACACGCTTTATAAATCAGGACTGTTTTCATTCTTTCTAAATTGACCGAAACGTTAGTTTCATTTAGACGTGACACAATATTCTATTAAGAGTACAAGCTACGCCAGTTTTTTGTATAGAACTGGCAAAATTTATCCGGCGCCTTGCTATAATTAATGAATTGTTAAAGAGGGTTCTTATTCCTATTTCATCGATTACTATTATCTGAAGTTATTTTCATCAACCTTAAAATCTGTGATAAATCCATGGACTAGCTAGCTATCTCATAAAAAACAATTGATTAAGTTTTTTAAAAATTTTAGCTGGTTTTCCTTGGAGTATTCTAAATCCTCAGACCATATGGGTAAGATCAGGGAATTAATTTCCATGTGGTTTATTGACAATCGCCCGCCATGACAATTATTTGCGTTGAAAAGTGATAAATGTTTTTTGATTAAAATTAGATGGATTTAATTCATTTTCACAGTTTATTAATTATTGTGTTCTCTATTTTTCAGAATCACCAGGCACACACTGTTGGATTGTATATCTACGTAACAGAGAAAAATACCATTATTACAACGAGTAGCAATCAACAGACAGCGATGTGGTAATATAAACATATGTAGTCAGTTTAGACTTGTTAATATCAACGAATAATCACAAGCTTATTGGAGGTTTTGATATGATAACATACATGATGGGTTGTTTCGTGGAATTCTTAGCGTTATGTTTCTTTAACCAATTAAGAAATATAGTAATTGTGTATCGGTTGTCTTAGAAAAAATGTGCACGTGCAGTTTTATTGTTTTAAGAGTTAAAGTAATTTTGCGATAACGGAAAAATGTGATTTTTTGTCATGTGGAGTTGTAAAAGGATAAAATAGAATTTAATTATTATTTTCTTCATATATTATGAATTGTAATTTTAATTATAAAATGTAGATTCGAAATGGAAAGGATTACAGCATGGAAATAAAAAATGCCACGCTCCTTGCTTTGAGGAGTAGTTTTACTTTTACGCCATTGTCAAGTTTTAAGGAGAGTACTGTAATATCGCCAACAAAAGTGGATTTAAGCACGGGCGGTTTGTACAAAAATTCTTTTCTTTCAATTTTAGATAATGATAATATATCATCATTTAATTATATTAGTAACGAGAGTACTTCTACTTTGTCTGCAGAGCATTTAAGTACCGGATCTTCCTTTACAGTTAATGCCACAAATATAGCTGAGCCTTTTGAAGAACATTCTTTAGCGGAAGTAATAATAATAAGTATTCTTGTGACACTTTTGGCTCTTTTAACCATTGTTGGTAATTTACTTGTCATTCTTGCATTTAAAATTGATAAACAACTACAGACCATAAGCAATTACTTCTTACTGAGCTTAGCTGTGGCCGACATGGTTATAGGGCTAGTCTCAATGCCACTATATACCGTATATTTATTAATGGGCCATTGGCCACTTGGGCCTCTTCCTATGTGATCTTTGGCTTTCGATGGATTACACCATGAGCAATGCTTCAGCAGCAAATTTGATGCTGATAAGCTTTGATCGTTATTTATCTATAACAAGACCGTTGACTTATAGAGCTAAGCGAACGACAAAGAAAGTTGTGCTTATGATAGCTTTATCTTGGGTGATATCAATTATATTATGGACACCATGGATATTTGCTTGGCCTTATGTTGAAGGTCAAAGAACTGTTCCAGAGAAGGATTGTTACATCCAGTTTCTCTATTCCAATGCTTATATCACAATAGGTTGTCACATACTGGCGTTTTGGTTACCCGTTACATTAATGTCCATTTTGTATTTTCGGATTTATATGGAAACTAGAAAAAGACAAAAACGTATGCCAATGCTGGTTAAGAGTTTGGTGGAAGAAAGAAAAGATTTAACGTTTAGTGATGATGATTTTCCAAAAGAAAGAAAAAGATATTCTGCTTATGATTATGACGACATATACGATCTCGGAGATTCTTTGGTGCATGAGAAAAAGTCTTTTCTATCGCGATGTTCTTGTTGTAAAATAGATCGCGATTACGAAATTGAGGATTCTAGTTCAAGTGATCCTGTTTCACCGGTGGGAAATAGCAATTCATTTTCTGACTTAACTGGTCAGTCAAGTTCGGTTCGAAGCCGAACCCACGGCTCTTTACGTCATCAGCACCATCATCACCACCACCACAAACAAACATCACATAAACCAATGAATGGAAAATGTCAAAAAAGAACCAATACATCTAATTTTACAATTCCGTTGACAGCTTTGGAACCTTCAAAAACGCCAACTGTAACAACCCCCTCTACCGACATAACAGCAACATGTAGTCGCCATAGTAATATTTCAAACGTGTCAGTACCGGATGAATGCACGAATCCTTTATTAAAAGAAACCGAAAATACTTACACGATTTTTATAAAATTACCAAGAAATGATTCATCAGAATCAGATTGTGTGCCTTCTATTCACATGGTGGAATACAACGACAGAAAACTTGATGAAGAAGTGTATACAAAAGAAGGTGATGAAGACAGTGATTCGCTGTCAAATGGTGCTACACATTGTGATGAATCCGCGTTTTCAAATAATTCACGAGGAAGAAATACGCCGTTTCCTCCACCTACAGGTACACCAGCTTTAGGACGCCGGACTAAATCAACCGACGCCAATCGACATGCACAGCAAGTTAAACTTGCTGAAAAAGCAGCTTATAAAGTAAAACAACAGCGTGCTAGAAAGAAACGATCGGAGAAAAGACAAGACCAAAAAGCTGCAAAAACGTTAAGCGCTATATTGTTAGCATTTATAGTTACATGGACACCATATCAAATCGTTACTGCGATTGAAGCATTTTGTGCAGGATGTGTCCCAGCTATATTTTACAAATTTGGTAAGTTAAATTTTAAAACTTAATAAACATTTAAGTAGTATCTTAAACACTTTCTAGAAACTTTTTATTTTGAAAGGACCATTCCATATTTATGATAAATCTGTCATATCTTTCACTGCTCTGTTTTGCTCTATGTTCTATATATTTCGTATTTCTGTATTCTATCATAAAACTCTTGTTTATATCTATGATACTTAATGTGTGATTGGTTAAAAACAACATAATGGAATAGGTTTATAGACTAATGTTTATGTGCTTTCCTCATTTACAATGTAAGTTTGTGTTGTGGTATTTATAGCATGAAGATAATCGTTCCGATCGTAGCAATTCTCAAAACAATAAGATAGTAGAGTTTACAAACTTAACAAAAAAGTTATGCGTTTCTAGAAAAACCAGAAGTTCGCATTCTGAATAAGCGTTTGAAGGTTTTGTTTAAGGTTCAGATAAGTCATTCATGTGCAAAAGTTTCAGAAAATAAGATAATAGAATAATGAAAATATGTGTACTATTAAACCATTTTCTGATCTAGGTAAATGTAACCGTATTTGTCATGTTTCGTAAATTTAATGACACGTTACATCATTTTAAAGCAATCTGAAACACAAAAATTTTCCTGTCTTTTGATTTTTTTTTCACACAACAGCCAAAAGACAAGATACAAAATAATGCCAAATGTATATAGTATCCAATATTGTGAATCGTCATTAATACACTCTTTTATTGAGATACCTTTGTGCCGATCTTGGTTTTCGGAAAATGGTTGTATTGTTTTAAACGATCAATTGTTAAGTAGTTAAACTGATAAGTTAAAGCCATATGAAATCGGAAAAAAAATACAAATAATGCCCGTTTCTCCTTGAATTGTTAAATCTTACACAACGTATATATATATATATATATATATATATATATATATATATATATATATATATATATATATATATATATATATATATATCGTGAAATCTTGATCATTTGTACTTAAGGTTAAAACCAAGAATTCACATTATTTTTCATCCATGTACAGAATTGATCGTGCCATTTCTGTTAATTTTAAATGAGCGATTTCTCAAACGAAAAAAAAAAAATCAATTTCGTCATTTTAGAAGACGCAGATGGTGGCAGTAAAAATGAACTTTTGATGCAAATCTGTTCACAAATTGCTTTATTATGTTAGATAAAAATCCATCTCTATCCCGCACTGTCATCATTGTCGCATTCTATTATTTCCCAAACTTATTGCTTTAAAGTTTAATCGTTTTTAAAATCCGCTCTCGAAATCGACTTGTAACTTATTTGTTTTAAGTAACAATAAAAATGTCATAAAAATAGATTTAATGATACTGAATGTAACTATTTTTTTCACAAAGCGGATTTTGTTCTTGGTTGTCATTATTTTTAATTGTACAATTCAAAAGACTTATCTGAGCCGGAAAGCTTAGTACATGTATTATATAATTATACGTAAAAGACAAATGTAAGTGAAATAGTATTGTTTATTTTAAATCCTAACATATTGTACATATTGTGACAGATCTAACTGATATTTGATGTTTAGTTTTTATACTTGGTATTTGTTTGCTGTAGAATACATAATGACATGTAACTAGTAAATCAAGCACTTGCTGTGATTTATATATACGTAATGTAAACACTTATGTGACTAATAACTCCTCGTTGTCCGCTAGATAGAAATAAATTTGACACAAAAAGTTATTTGATATCACGACAGTCATCGAAGTATAAGATTATAAATATGTCTAAAGTTTTAACTACCGGGGAAAATATTTGTCTGGTGAAAGGCATACTAGTGCAGAAACGAAAATGAGTATTCTTGTAATTGGGATGGATTCGGGGTATTTTCAATAATATTGATGCTTGAAGAATCCCATTTACACCGAGACCTTTTGCATAGGAACTAAAAAAAATATCTCACACTGGAATTCTAAACTAGGTGGCGAAAGACGATCATGATGGACGCTGGTCCGGATTTAATAAAAATCCGCCTCAAATAAAATATTTCTTTAATTAAAAATTAGAAAATATAAAAACTAATTATGTATCATGTTTTGTGTCTCTTGTTTTGTGAGTGTTATTGAAGGCATTTGTCACAATTCCACAATTTCCATTGTAAATTTAATCTGAAATATAAAATTCAAGATATTCAGAAATGTTTTCACTTTCGAATGCCAAAGGTCGATAAATTCTCCGAGAATTTGGTTTTCTTTTCGGTTATCATCCCAAAAATGACAATGTAATACAAATTGTGCCAACACAGTAAAGAAAACAGAAATTTGGAACTGATAAACATACACTAGGGAAGTCATTCCATATAAGATAATAAAACAATACAAGTCAATGACTGGGGCAGACAAACAAGCGGAGTACATATTAATAGTTTTGATTTCAACACTCTCGACAAGAACAAGAGCAAATTTTGTCCAGTGGTTAGATTAAAGTACTAATAGAGAGCTAAAATATACCACTTATTTAACGGCCAATGGGTCTTACATGTACATAAAATTTTGTCCAGTGGTTAGATTATAGTACTAATAGAGAGCTAAAATATACCACTTATTTAACGGCCATTGGGTCTTACATGTACATAAAATTTTGTCCAGTGGTTAGATTATAGTACTAATAGAGAGCTAAAATATGCCACTTATTTATCGGCCATTGGGCCTTACATGTACATAAAATTTTGTCCAGTGGTTAGATTAATGTACTAATAGAGAGCTAAAATATACCACTTATTTAACGGCCATTGGGTCTTACATGTACATAAAATTTTGTCCAGTGGTTAGATTATAGTACTAATAGAGAGCTAAAATATACCACTTATTTAACGGCCATTGGGTCTTACATGTACATAAAATTTTGTCCAGTGGTTAGATTATATACTAATAGAGAGCTAAAATATACCACTTATTTAACGGCCATTGGGTCTTACATGTACATAAAATTTTGTCCATTGGTTAGATTAAAGTACTAATAGAGAGCTAAAATATACCACTTATTTAACGGCCATTGGGTCTTACATGTACATAAAATTTTGTCCAGTGGTTAGATTATAGTACTAATAGAGAGCTAAAATATACCACTTATTTAACGGCCATTAGGTCTTACATGTACATAAAATTTTGTCCAGTGGTTAGATTAAAGTACTAATAGAGAGCTAAAATATACCACTTATTTAACGGCCATTGGGTCTTACATGTACATAAAATTTTGTCCAGTGGTTAGATTATAGTACTAATAGAGAGCTAAAATATACCACTTATTTAACGGCCATTGGGTCTTACATGTACATAATATTTTGTCCAGTGGTTAGATTATAGTACTAATAGAGAGCTAAAATATACCACTTATTTATCGGCCATTGGGCCTTACATGTACATAAAATTTTGTCCAGTGGTTAGATTATAGTACTAATAGAGAGCTAAAATATACCACTTATTTAACGGCCATTGGGTCTTACATGTACATAAAATTTTGTCCAGTGGTTAGATTATATACTAATAGAGAGCTAAAATATACCACTTATTTAACGGCCATTGGGTCTTACATGTACATAAAATTTTGTCCATTGGTTAGATTAAAGTACTAATAGAGAGCTAAAATATACCACTTATTTAACGGCCATTGGGTCTTACATGTACATAAAATTTTGTCCAGTGGTTAGATTATAGTACTAATAGAGAGCTAAAATATACCACTTATTTAACGGCCATTGGGTCTTACATGTACATAAAATTTTGTCCAGTGGTTAGATTAAAGTACTAATAGAGAGCTAAAATATACCACTTATTTAACGGCCATTGGGTCTTACATGTACATAAAATTTTGTCCAGTGGTTAGATTATAGTACTAATAGAGAGCTAAAATATACCACTTATTTAACGGCCATTAGGTCTTACATGTACATAAAATTTTGTCCAGTGGTTAGATTATAGTACTAATAGAGAGCTAAAATATACCACTTATTTAACGGCCATTGGGTCTTACATGTACATAAAATTTTGTCCAGTGGTTAGATTATAGTACTAATAGAGAGCTAAAATATGCCACTTATTTATCGGCCATTGGGCCTTACATGTACATAAAATTTTGTCCAGTGGTTAGATTATAGTACTAATAGAGAGCTAAAATATACCACTTATTTAACGGCCATTGGGTCTTACATGTACATAAAATTTTGTCCAGTGGTTAGATTATATACTAATAGAGAGCTAAAATATACCACTTATTTAACGGCCATTGGGTCTTACATGTACATAAAATTTTGTCCATTGGTTAGATTAAAGTACTAATAGAGAGCTAAAATATACCACTTATTTAACGGCCATTGGGTCTTACATGTACATAAAATTTTGTCCAGTGGTTAGATTATAGTACTAATAGAGAGCTAAAATATACCACTTATTTAACGGCCATTAGGTCTTACATGTACATAAAATTTTGTCCAGTGGTTAGATTATAGTACTAATAGAGAGCTAAAATATACCACTTATTTAACGGCCATTGGGTCTTACATGTACATAAAATTTTGTCCAGTGGTTAGATTAATGTACTAATAGAGAGCTAAAATATACCACTTATTTAACGGCCATTGGGTCTTACATGTACATAAAATTTTGTCCAGTGATTAGATTAAAGTAATAATAGAGAGCTAAAATATACCACTTATTTAACGGCCATTGGGTCTTACATGTACATAAAATTTTGTCAAGTGGTTAGATTATAGTACCAATAGACATTTAAACTATGCCACTTATTTGACGACCATTGGGCCTTACATATGCATAAAATTTAAAAAAAAATAGTTCTCTGAAACTCTTTTGAAGTTTGGATACTGTAGAAAGATGTGACAGAACAAATAAGAATATTGAAAAATTATAGTACCTTTAGGATTTCCAAAATGACAAAGCTTCAAAATTGCTTGGTTTGAGGTTTTCACGATATTTTACTGATGTTACAATTGGTTGATTATTATGTACATTATAAATTACACTATGATATTCATGGAGGACCCTGGTAATCTGATTAATGAAGTCGGACTTTTCCTCAGATAATCTAATAGAAATAACATCGATCATATCATTTATTGTGCATCCATGTGCACCAAACTGATTTGCGATTATGAGGTTACACTAACCAAATTTTCTGAAGAAAGACGGTGTCTACAAGTCTGATTCTGTACCTGGAATCAGGGAAAAATTATTTGCCAATTATATTGCTTGATCAGTAATGATCTTATGCAGCTTGTTAGAATCTGTTAGAACCTAATATGGTTTCAAATTAAGACGTAGCTTATATATTTTTTCTAGAATCATTGCAGTTGATCAGTGACAGAGTGCTCGTTTGAATGTTTAGGTCTTCGCAACGATTAAAAATAGCTTACGTTTTCTTTCGCCAAATTAAAATTAAATTAAATTAAAATCACTGGTTTGGAACCTTAAACTGATGTGTGTGCTATGATAGGTAGGGCATCTTAGCTTAATTCTTATGTTAAACAGGAATACATTTTTGAAACATATTTATAAAGACTATTTAAGTATGAGTGACTTGCAAGTAATGAAGCGTAAACCAAATTCAATCAAACCAAGTTTTAAATATCTGATATTGTTATATAACAAAATAAAAGCTTTGCACGTTTTTTTTCCTTTTGATCCGACGTTTTAAAAACTTGAAAACTTAGAAAATTAAGTTAATACGATTTATTTGCAAAAAGCTTAAGTAAATTGATAATTGTAAATTTGGAATTTTTCTCGGTTGCGGAATATATTTTTTATAATCATTTACATTATCTCAAATCTGCGATTCAGGTTAAACACAATTTTAATATTTAAGTCCCGTTAATGCGGTTTAATTTAAATAGTTGAAGCTTTACGAGTAAATCGGAGCTGTGATAAGAGCAGGTTTGATATCGATTAGCCCAGGCACAATATCAACTGAATAGTGAACAGAAACGTAATACTTCTTTTATTTACATTTATTTTTGTAAAACTTAGGCATAGCAAATCAATTTATTTTTGTCGATCGAATAAAAGCTTTTAGTTTTGTTTTGATCCTATTATGACATGTTAATTTGTTAAAATGATTACTTACAGGACAAATTGAATGAAATTGACATTTTGGATTTAATTTAAATTTTAACATGACATAATTCAATATACAAGAACTGAAAATTATGAAAAGCTATAAAACTAAAAAGAAGTTAACGATCTGAATTAAGATTTGGAAAACTTTGTATAAGAATTAAAAAAAGTCTAACACAGTCTTTTAATCTAAAATTAAAAGTTTGCTAAGTAAGGAAGTTTAATTTTTAAAAATCTGTCTAAATTTGACGCGTTTCAAACTTGTTCATTATAAATTATGTTATTTCTTCTTTGATTATAGCAATAAAAGGCACTTATATGTGAATTTTTGGGAATGTAAAAACGCATACAGGTGATTAGTTACAGGGGAATTTTGACAGCACTTAAGTGTATCGTAAATCAAACTAATTTGCATGGGTTCCTTGTTCAGTAGGGTGTACTTTTTATCAAAGTTTATTGAGAACATTTTCAATTTTATGACCTAACATCTATTAAAAAATTTAAAGAAAATACTTTAAAGAAAAAATGTTACCAGTATGGGAATTTTTTACTTTGTCAGGTATTGATTATTTTTAGCATTTTTTAAAACAATTGAATTCTGAATTTAAAATATATGCTTTAAATAAGTAATACTAATAAAATTACTTGTATTTCCTTTTACTGAATATTCGGCGACAGCCACAAACCGATGGATAAAATGACTGTCAATATGGGGCTGAATGGCCGGTTCTTTGTTGGAGAGATGATAACCACATTTAACATAAAATATAGCTTATACAAAAATATGGGTCTAACATTACAAAATATCAGTCGAATTACATTTTGGTAAAAGCGTTTTTTTTTTTTCAGTGTCCGGTGTCAATACATTTACTGATAATTTGTGCAGCAAGTTTTTGTATACTAGTAGTTTTACAATGACCGTTATTAGACATTTGACACTGAAATTGTTTTTACCAATTTTTGACTGTATAAAGAAATATTCAAACCTGCTTCAACAACCATCTCCATATAAAACAAACAACTGTGTTTTAATATCCCTCTGTTTAATTTGTTTTTTAAATTCATTTTTCTTAGATCCTGTCAGTATTTCTTATGACGAAGTTTTAATTGTTATTTTTTAAGTTCGAAATATTCGAGAAAAATTCTTAAATAATCGATAAATGTTTTAATTAGTTGTTTTAAATTACCAAGTCTAATAATGCTGATAATGTGAAAAATTGACCTTAATAAGATATTGTCGTTTTGACCAAAGTTGCTGTTTAAAATAAGGATATCCATATATCAATGCTTTAATTTCTTCTATTTGTATTGTATTTCTTATTTTGTTTGTAATGTGCTTGTTGTTAGTTGACTGTTGTCCTTGCCATTCTAAATTGGGCTTAGAAAGAAGCACTTTTGTCATTCAAAATATTAATTCATTAGTTTCAAGGTGTAAATGTTAGTATTAGGAACCCATCAAGTTGACTGACAAGTACATGTACTTAACATGCTTTGCAACTTACTTTCAGAGTACATAGTATGGGTTACTAGAGAAAAATATAACTTGCAAACATACTGTGAGGGATCATTGTCTTTAATTCTCAAATATTTTTACTGGGTCAACCTCTTGAAAAACTTCTACAATTGACCTGAATATGAACTTTTACATAATCATAAAGGCCGACAAAATAATTGCATCCAATTTGATGCCAAGTTTAACATCCATGTAGATCCAAGATAATTTTTCTATCGATTCAAAAAGTTCTTTTACTTACTAAGAAACTGGATGTTTATAATACGGTAACCATTTTATAATTTAAAATATATCACCATTCATGCATTTATTTTTAATTCAGATTTAAAATCGTATTTATGTTTTCAAAGTTTAAACCAGAAATCTAATTAAGCATCTATAAAAGCCGCCATTATTCTGCCATGGTGGTATTTCACGTGTGACATCCGTAGCGGCTTCCGCGTTTCGGGTAATAATACCATAAACATATGTCTTGTAAGCAACACACAAACTTTCTGCACCATCGCAATTAATGTTGTGGCATGTAATGTGTTTTATCAACTTCGGAAGCTGCCATGATTTCTCTAACAAGATTTGAATAGCTATATAGTTCATTTACACAATCTGGTTAATCAAATTTTCTGAGTGACATTTTGAACATGTATGATTTCAAGAAAAAACTAAATGGAAATCAAATCAATTTTTCCATTAACAATTTATAATAATTATGTAAAAGATTTGACGTCACGGGAGGATTTTTACTAATTTAAATGAAAAACGCACTTTATCAGATAGGTCTGTTGTAACACTAGAACTGCTATTAAAAACTTGTTGACGTCATCAATCTAGATAAAACACTGATTAATTACAATTAATGTAAAATATCAGGGCTTTGTTTAGCAAAAAGAGTTATAAAACGCATACTTTTTTTTTAAAAAAATGAATAAATGTAAAAATTAACTTAATTTATGTATTGTATCTCAAAATTAACTTCTTTGAACATCTGGAATACATTCATACCTTAAATGCACATGTGGTTGGTAAAATGATTGAAGTTTGCTTTCTTTCTGTGATTATGTCATGTTAACAAAGGGATGATATAAGTTTTTGACCGCCTTTATGTCAAAGGGTTCAAATATTACGACTGTTGTTCTGATAGGTTATTTCTGATAGGTTATCTAGAGGCATGCCTTCATAAATTGTCGATCAGACCGAATAACTTAATAAAAAAGTTGTTCAAATAATCTGATGAATTACTGAATTTTGCATTTCTTTAGCGATGTTACCGGACATATTATCAGCACCATAAGCGACAGACCGAACAAAACTACTTTCAGAATAGCTGGTCATTACATCCTAGATGTATGTAGTTGTCAAGGAACGCGTTTTTATTTCATGACTATCTTTTAAATGCTGCATTAGTGAAATACAAATTGGATAGAGTGCAAACTCTAGTTTTACTGGTAAATTGTCTTTGGATACATTAGTTTAATTCGGCAACTACTTTTCCCATTAAACAAGGCATTTAAATAGATTCGAAAAAAGGGACGCTCCATACAAACCACTGCAAACTTTAAAAACGAAATATCTGTTTTATGATAAAGTTGGTTAACCAGCGACCCAAGTTTGTCTGAAACTTAAACAAACTTTTTAACTACAAACACTTTAATTTATAGAGATTTTATTATGGTGTTCATTTTAACACATCTACTGCCGACTCAACAGGTCCACGTTTTACAATCTTCCCTTTTCTAATATTTTTCTTAACTTAAATCTGTCAAATTTGAAATCTTAATAATTTAGTTCATTTTTAAGTTTTTCGGGGTTATTAGCTGTCATTTTCAGGATCATTTTAAGAATACAACATTTGTATTTTCTGTATCAAAAATTTTTATTTGTAGTTCCAAAAAGTTACTAAAATTTCCAAATTAAAGTTAAGGAATATCTTAGTTAAAAAATAAAGGTTTAAATAAGACCTGCTGTAATATGGCATATTCATTTTCCTATAATATTCACGTGCATTCCTTCGAAATATTTCATTTATATTATCATCTGTATTGCCAACACGTGTAATATATGTTGAAATGAAACCATGATACTAATTATTACAATATACTTATGAATACATAATGTTACTTAAACTGTTGTAACATAATTATTATTACACCCAACAGGTTGTAAGTAACTGGAATGATTTTAAAAGTTTGAATAAGTGTAATTTTTCATGTACAAACAATTTTAAAACACGTGCTTAAATACTTGAATGGATATATTAAATGAGATATACCATTAATCTATATATACAAGTGCATGCATTAAGCGTGTTGTGGAACCAAAAGAGGGATGTTTAAGGTTGTACATAAGTACTTGGACACCGTTTGTAACATTATATCGAGTGTTTGTCAAAAGTCACGTGTTTATTGTTTCTTACAGCTTATCTGCATAGTCTGTAGTTTATATTACAGTGTTGAGGATTTAAAAATAACGGATAGATGAACACCCCTTATTTAATTGTTGACGGTTATAATTTATTTTACGTCATAAGGTATTCGTCTATAATTATTTTTTAAATATTTAGAATTTTTGCTCACAACATGCGTGTTATTTTGTGTCTGTTTGTTTTACTATTGTATGGTCTTTGTTGCTCCAACCATTGACAATAATAACTTAGATTCAGAGTTATACAACTGGTTTTTACCAGTTTAACATGAAAAATGACTTTTTCACTTTGTTTGCGAAAAATTTGAAAAGAAAGAAAGATTTTTTTTTAATTTTTTAGAATGATTTTAAATTCTATACAGAAAAAAGAGTTTTCAACTCAATGAATTTGAATTTAATAGTATTTATCTATATTTATTCTTTGCACTATTTCGCCAAGTCTTTCCAACCATTGCCGTACTATTTACCTCTCGGGCGTAAATTGTCGTCTTATCCGGGCAAAATTAGTTCAAAATGTATTTCTATATTCTGTGTAAAACTGCCTTTTAACAAAGAAAAACCTTTAGTCATTTAGGCGCCTAATAGATAAATACAAATGTTCTCATTTTTTCCCAGTAGTATCAAACATGATTTCGTTTTGTTTTCGGCCTGATGATCATAATGGAAAACTAAAATGAAATATGAACATAATTAATATTTAACAAGCATAGGAACCATTAATACTGTACGTAACATATAAGAAATCACCTGCCTTTTTTTATTCAAGGTTCTGGGTTTTAATTGTGATATTCCTTACGATTAATTTGATACAGAAGCTGTACAGCTGGTATTTAGATAATGACTAGCGTATTGTAAACTAACTTGATGTGACAAGAAAAGATTTGTTAAGACGTGGAACGACAATCGAATGTTTGCTATTATTACAATCAAGAAAACACGGGTGTATTGATTGGCGTGTCAAAGTAAGAAATGAACATGAGCAAGAAATCGACATCTCGCATTCCTGTATTGTAATTAACACAACTGATAGGATCTTTTTAATAGGGTCCCCAATTCCTTTGACAATATAACACATTTGTGGTCAGAATTCGTTATAGTGGGGGTCAGTTAATATGTTGTTTAAGAAGTACTGCCAATCATGTCAGTATTGTATTCGCAGTCTTTTTCGTCATCATAGTCATCATTGTCTGTACAGGTGCAAAGTGTTAAACTTTCTTCCCTTTCCTTCCCCAGGACTTTCAATTTTAAGTTCACATATATGTAGATTTGTCATAAACAAACATACCTCATTGGTAGACTGGTGACGTTGTTTTTTTACCAATTATGTAACTCGCATTTTTTAAAGCACTCTGGCGATTTTTGTATCTTCGACTGAATTTGACTGATATATATATTTACATATATGTGTGTGTGTGTGTGTGTGTGTGTGTGTGTGTGTGTGTGATGGCTGCATTTACCAAGTGTTTCAAATCTATATATTTACAATGATAATTTAAAATAAAAAAAAAACTTAATACGTTCAAGAAATGAACAGGTTTTTAAAGATTTAAACAGAAATGATATATAGTTAACAAATTAACAACATAAAACTTTTATGTGCCAGACGTGCACATCAAATTCATTCCTTATCAGTGACACTTAGACCCAAAAGTTTGATAATAAAAAACACAAGCCAAACAGTTGGAAATTAATGAATCTAAAGGTCCAAAATTATGTAAATCTAAATCCAGCTAAGGAATGCTTTGCATGAGGGAACAAACCTTAGTTTTAAACAAATTTTACAATTTAAAGCAGCTGAAAATTTTGCTAAACTAAATGGTTATTGATTTATGTTAGAATATTGCACAAGCAACAGCAAGCTTCGATGGCACCTGATTGAAGTTCTTTCTTGATAAGTACTCGTATTGTTACAATTCTATGAAACAAATGATTTATTAATAATTATTTCTTGCCCGTAATCAGGTCCACTTACTATTTGTCCATAATTGTTTGTCATATGTTTTTTTTTCTAAATATTTCTTTTATTCAAAACTTTCCTTATTAAAATTACTGTAAGATTAAATTTCAAAAAAAAAAAAAAAAAAAAAAAAAAAAAAAAAAAAAAAAAAATTGACCTAACCAAATTCTATTTTTAATGAAAAAATCTGCTCGGAGTTCGTCTGTACATAGAACAGTTTTTGAATTTAATGACTTCAATAATCCAATTTGGCCGCACCCAAGATTACATCAGGGTATTTCAAGGTTAATAAAGGTCAAATAAATTAATATGCATATCACATTTCCCTATTACATGGTGTCGAATTTAAAGGAAATATAACAAAGAAATTGTTGTCAGAAGATGTAATAGACATAGTTTGAAAAGTTTTGATGTTTTTCAATCAGAAAAAATGTAGGAAAGAGCCACATGGCAATAATTGTTGTTCGGATTTTAAGGGATTATCATCATGAATATTTAAATCATGACATCATATTTTATATGGTAAACTAGAAAGGGGCATAAGGGATATTTTGGACAAAGTGAATTTATTATCTTGTTATAAACATTAAAAAAAATGTAATATGCACATAATTAAAGAAGCTTTTTGAATAAGACTGGCTATTTTTCCCCATTAGGTCAGTAAATTTTACATGGATTTTTTTATATTTTTGAATGATTTTGTTGAAATATGGAGTTTTGTGCTGCAAATATGTATATGACAAACAATTATGGACTGAAAATAACAACATTATTGTTTATTTTTTTTATACAACTTAACCAATAAAATATGGCCACGATATTACAGCATTTTATTATAACGGCACTATTATCACATGTTTGTTTCCAATAACACATTGTTATTTTGCGATATGACATCAACATATACATAGGTCAGTTCTGGAAGCAGTTTCATATACATGATAATGAATGTTTTTATCACATTGTTACTTACTGTTCTGGGGTAATCAAAGGTGATAATAAGTAGATTGTGCGTTCGTATGATGTATATCCTTTACTTAGCTAACAACAAAAAAGATTTAAATGCATATTGTGAAACCAAAGTACAACACTTTAAACAAAGTATATTTATGTTAACATCTGTAGATTGAACTTGATAATGCTTTGAATATATAACACAAATACCAGTTAAATTTTGATGTGTAAGATGTGCATATTTCAGAAATTCATTCCTAATCAGTGACACTAAGACCGATATGTTTGACAGATAAAAACCATAAGCCAAACAGTTGAAAATAATGAATCTAAAGTTCCAAAATTATATAAATCCAAGTCGAGCTAAGGAATGCTTTCAGTGAGGGAACAAACCCTAGTTTTAAATAAATTTCAAATTTTAGTCGGCTGAAACTTTTGCTAAATTGTTCATTTTAAACAAACTAAATAATATAATGTGTGTGTGTGTGTGTGTGTGTGTGTGTGTGTGTTAAAGTTCTTGACTGCTTTGGCTATCTTAACTGCTTTGGATACTGCCAATTGCTTTTCCATGTGCATTTTTAGTTATAAGTTGTTTTACAAAGTGCATGTTTTACAACAACAAATGAGTTTCTCATATGCAACTTTTCTGAGCAGAGTATAGCTTCGTTAAGTGCATGTTTTCAGCATTAAATTAATTTGCCGCATACATGTTCTTCGGTAATTTTTTTTCAGCAGCAATTTACTTTTCAAAGTGATTATTTTTATGCAGCAAAAGTGCTTTAAGATGCATCACAACAAAGTGCTATTTAAAATAAATTACAGTTTGCTGAAAGTTTTTTTTTGTTTTTTTGTTTAGTTTTTTTGTTTTAGTTTTTTTTGGTTTTTTTTGTTTTGTTTTCCCCATTTTTTGCATGTTTCTTTCTTAAGCTTTAATTATCTCATATAGGTAAGCTGTTGCCAATAACTGGTTTCTTTCTTCTTTTTTATATTATATGTGCTACAATCAGGTAAATGGAATGAGTTATGCTAAGACCTTGCTAGTAATAAAATTATCCTTATTGCTTAATACGTACCAATTTGTGTTTTATCTTTCCTTCCTCGATTTAATAGACAATGTGCTTAAAAAACAAAACAACAAATCAGTCTTATTTGATTAAATTAAACTAATATCGGATATTGCAAAATAAAAAAAAATCTTCTTTTTTCTCCCTCTGAACATCTTGCTCTATAATCATTATCAGTGAAGATCAAAGTAACGCGAATGAATATCACGTGGAAATTAGCTTTTTCATTTGATTTAGATATTTTGATTTTATTGGTTAATTTTTTATACATTTTGTCCAGTTACAGCTATCTTTATTCATGTGTTGCATGTATATTGCATATGAAATTGTTTGATCAATATAAAACAGCTATAATGAAAAAACCTTATAATTTTTTTTATCTATTAACTTTTTTTGGCTCCGAGAGTCACTGGTGAGGAATAAATTTCCGAAATGTGCATATATGTCACATCAAAAATTAACAGGTATTTTTGTTGAATATTTATACAAGAATACGGTTAATAACACTGCGCGTAAGCAGTTATCACCATACATTTTATGTAGATGATCATATGTGATGTACAAATAGAATTTAAGTTTGCTCTTGTTTTTAGGTTTAATATCTTCGTGATATTTTCAAATGATGGAGTTTAATATAAATTTACGTTTCATGCCTATGTCTGACTAAAATTACAGTATAGACGCAGTACAAGATCTATTAACCAACTTTGTTTTATTTTCAGGGGTGCTAAAATGATAAAAAGTTTAAAATAGCTTCGTTATTTGTATGTCACAAACTTATTTGGGAAACGAGATACTGGCGTTACCTGTATTTTGTAGCATCATCTTATTTGTATGAGTAGTGCTTATTTTGTAGATTACTGTTTCAAATCAAATAGGGCTTTTCTCTTTAACCCTAATAGTTTTATAAAAAAAATCTAACGAAAACAATTACTTAGCATTTAATATAAAATACACGAAACAATTTAAATTTTGTTTTTGACAATCACAAAAACAGTGTTCCAAAACATCCTAAAAATTTACATAGCAGGTCCATTGTCAAAACGTCAAATGACATATCTATCTGTAGCAAGAATGCAAACCTTATCTCAAATACCTGATTTCAGCGAATCAGAATGTTTTATTTGATCATGTGACTGGTAACAAAAGGAGTTGAAAAGAACATTTTTATCTCAAAAATTTGCTCGTATAGAGCTCATCAAGATTATCCAACAAGTATCCGAGGAAAGTAAATAAAAAAATATAACAGAATTTTTTTCTAAAGCATTCCATCAGAATTACTTCTATTTTTGGCATTGGATTAAATAAACTTTTATTTAAAAAACCATTCTAGCCACTGGTTATAATGACAGTAATATGACTTTAGTATTACTGAAGGGTCCTGACTCGATAATTTAAAAACTTTCGACTTTGGAAAAGTATTTTTAAATGATATCTGATGATTTTGTGAACACACTTTCGTAGAAGATCTAACAATTATTTTTATTGACTGCTGTCTAAATGAATTGGCATAAGTTTTGCTTATTTTGAAATAAAAATACGCTTAGCGTTAAATGAAACTGAGGCAAATTCAATTTGCTTACGTATACATTGTGTAGTTTTGAATTGGTTGTGTTGTTAAGGGAAATTTAATTTAAAAAATCCTCTTTAAAACGCGTATGATAATATTCTATTTTTCAGTCTAAAAGGCGTGTCTGTGTTCAAGGAAACCATTTATAAAACTCATTATTGCAGCGGTTACTGTAGTTACTGATTTTCTTTTTATTTTAATGGCAATCTAAAAAATATGTTTTTAGCTTTTAGATTGTTAAAACCCCTTATAGACAACTAATGCTTTAATTAACAGATCGTGTAAGTAACAACGATTTTATTTGTTATAATAGAAAAATATGTTTATTTCGTTATGCTTTTAGATTTAATTAGTTACAAGGATAAATTTTAATACTTTTAACTTCAGTGTGGAATGCGTGCGAACAATACAAGGAGTTAAATTTTTTTGAGACATAGCAAGTGTTCAAATCTCTAATTCATATAAAGCATAGTTGTCATTTTCTTATTATTTTTGAACAAAATGGCACATGACACGAGATGGACATAAACAAAGAATTTTTAAAGAAAAAATACAAATATATTTTATTTTTTTCAAAAAAACAAATCGCAATGTGTCAAAATCTTATGAATGCAATTGACACGGTAAAACATGCACCCAAAACAATGGCTAATTTTAACGAGAATTAGAATTTCCTATTTCATTATGTTGATAAACATTGTCGCATACGTCACAATATGACTATTCAAGGACGCTGTCGAAAGGTCCTTGTCAATGGTAATTTTATAAACCGTCGTCACAAACAAGTTCTGTCCATTCATAGTTTGTTGTAGAAATTCGTTGATATAACACTAAAATGACTGTTCTTCATTACTGTTCGAAATCAATCCAAAGTAAAATTAGATTACTGGTCAAGTTAATTATCTTCTACTCATTGATTAGTGGTAAAAGCTAAAGTAGAGGTTCAGGTTTGTTACAGAAGTAATCAGATTTAGAATGGTTTGGACTGTTAAAGAAGGCAACATTCTTTTCTATATATTTTCTAGTTCAACAAGGTTATGAAAGCATTATGCATTTTTATAAGAGTTTGCCTTATTTTATCCGACCGATATTTTTTCTCTTTTCACTGTGATCAGTCCAGCATGGTGGATGTTATTGTGATAATTAAGTTTAGAGTCTGGCTGTGCAACAAAAATGGTTTTATCTTTTGAAGAAACTGTGTAACATATCGGCCGTTTATGTATTCATAACAAGATTTTTTTCTACAAAAGTTTGATGTTCTTATCACAGAGTGATAGAATAAACAAGAACTGATATCCAATACAAAATATCAAAAGCATCTTATATCATATTATTCTAAATAGTTTGTGCGTGGTTATTTCGTCCTTATAGACAAATTTGAAATATGTGATAGATGCTCATCGCTTTAAATGTAGTTTATTATAACTAGATGTAAAAAAAATCTGTGTTATACTTTTCTACAAATCTTCCTTACCTTGCTTACAAGGTTAAGGTTGTCTAAGTGCTTACTGTAGAATGATTTATAATATATAGAGTAGATGAACATCTCCAATCAAACTGGAGATGTTATGCTGTTTGTTTTACAGTATTATATATTGTGATACTATTTTACAAAACAAATCTCAGAACCATTGTCTTTTTTATTAGCTTTAAAAAGATAAAAAAAAATGTTTAAATTCAGGTTAAAGAGATTTCTTCTGAAATTGCATTTAAAACGACCCCAAAGTACCGATTAAATGGATGTAAAATTTAAAGACGGAAAACAAGACGGTTAGAACTTCGAAATTTAAAAAAGAAATAAGTGCAGTTAATATAAAAAGTAATATTATTGGTATTATCTTGTTCTTTATTCGTGCTGCATGAAGCCAGCAATAAATAACACGTGTTTCTTTAACATAAATTTACTTTAGTTAACATCCGAGATAAAATTGAAGAAAACATGTTTTTAATTTCAGTTATAAGGTTTACTGAGGACACAAATTTTGAATTTAAAAATCTTTTTTTAATTCTTTTTTTATTAATATATATTGTTTTCAAAAACCAGAAGTTTCTTCAATGATTATTGCTTGGCTCGATTCGAAATATTGTTTCAGTTGTTTGATTACCATGTCAGGTCGTCAACCTCACAGATTTATTATTATATGTAAAAAACAATCTTTGTAAAATGAAACTAAAATGGTACTGTAGAATGAAAACAATTAGTAAAAAAGTGCATGAAGAAACAGTAAAAAAATAAATAAATGAATAAACAAACAAATGAATAGATAAATAATAAAAATAAATAAATAAATACAAATAAAATAAATAAATATGAAAGCTGACAGGGTTGCAAAATATAACTAAACTAAATATTTATAGTTATTTCTGTATTTAAATCGGACTAAAAGTGGTCACGTGGTAACTAGAAACATTGATTTTACCTATTGTTGATAACACGTTTTATAATATCACTCATCCTTGCTTAAATTTGTATTTTTTATGTTGCAAGACAGCAGACTGTTAAATACTTTTTTGTCAAGAAGATCAGCCAAAGCTTGTCCAAACTCTTTAGTTAAAAGTACATTTGTTGACAGTTTTCTTTTTTAAAATACAAACCGTTTTACGCAAGACTTGTGAAAATAGCACATGGTCTAGTTACTTGTAAATTTTGTAAACGACATTTTCTACATTGTACTTTGCTAAAATGATTTTACCAATTTTCAGCTTTAAAAGAAAGCATTTATAATATTTAGAAACTTTGACTAAAAAGTACAAATAATAGATAAAAAACCGATTTAAATTTGAAGACAAGATAAAAAGACAAAACGACGAAAAGACACGAAAACAGAAAAAAACACATACACGAACCATGGATTGTAAAAACCTTCCCACTGACTAAACGGGTACTGGATGTAATGAAAAAATATCCCTTCGCGATCACAAAGTACTGCTGAAAGCAAGATTTCAACCAGTTATCTTTTATAGTTTTGTAAACAGTGAAAAAGGTAGCGTAACTAGAAACGTTTTATTGAATCTGATTTCAGGAAAATCAGTCTCAAATGGAAACGGATTGATTACATTATAGAAGCCATAAAATATAAATAAATAGTTTTAAATAAATGAATTTGTTTTTTGATCGACTAAGCTTTATTTGAACTGCTGTTATGCAGGAGATGAGATCTACACGTGTATAAGGACTTGTAACATTACATACTCAATGTCTAATGATCTTAAAAAGGTTGTCAAATTGCATACCGATTCATTGCCTTGATAGTGTAACATATTTATCTTATAGCTGTTCTGTTTCATTTTTCCTTTATTTAATTACATATACAAAAGTATATAGTCAGGCCACTGTTTCTTTAATTAGATCTGATACACATGTTTTTCTGTCATTAATCGATCTACATCGTTATGGTATAAAAATGGGTTGAAATCGTGACGCTGTATAGCTGAAAATGCGCTTCACATGGTAACATCAACAAATTAGGACGAGACAATTAAATAAATAAAATGATAAATAAATAAATAAATAAATAATTGATTCTAACCACTAGTACTTAATCTAATTTTACTACTTATGGAATTTTGATCGATGTTATTGTTAAGTAGAGTGGGGTAGGTGCGGTTTACACAGTCGAGATTCTTTCACTTACATCGAGGCGGTCAGTTACTGGATGATAGATGAAATGCAAAGTATCTTGATCAAACCACCGATCTTTGGCAGGCGAATTGACAAACTGCTTGCACTAGAATCTGCCAAAGTAGAATTCATTAGGCGATGCGATTGCGCTATGATCCGTGAAATCAGTTTTTTTAACAACTCAATCAAAGAAGCTCCTAGTGCTACTGCAGATAATTGCAATCAAGTATTGTTCAGATGGCAAGTCTACTTAATTAACATTGGCAGAAAACAGAATTCTTGCAATAGTGTTTTACTTACATTAAATTACGGTATTGCAGAAATGTCGATCCTTCGCTAACAGAAAAAAACGATTTTTTTTTAAAACGAAGTTGAGTTGAGTTATGGTGTTTAATGTCCCGGTCAACAACATTTCACTTATATCGAGACGTCACCAGCCTTGGCGAAGGTGTAGAAATTTTGCCTGTACGTTGCGCTGATGGCATTTTACAGCAGGGTTCTTTATCGTGCCACGCCTAATACAGTGTTTATTTATGTCATTTTATTGTTTTATTCAGATGTATAGCCTGTATAGGCCATTGTTAGCAGAAGAAAATTATATTATTTGCAAAACAATGTGTCACTTGACAGAGTTCCATGCACTTGGATTCAATTTTATACAACATTCCCAATAATTAGATTTAACTATGACACTAAACAGTTTGTTTTTTAAGGAAATTCCTGAAAATTATCTTCGCATTTTTTCGTTTGATGTATAAAAATAAAACAATCTTTATAGCATTTAAAACAACCCTTTCTGTATAATTCAATATGGTTAATTAAATAGCTTGACAAATGCTATAGTCTTTTATAAGATGAGCTATCCAAAATTAGCAAATAAAACCGAATATAATTGAAGATTATTTATTTTCTTTGACGTTACCTGGGTTATGATTTATGAAGCATTGCAAACCCACAATTTTCTTTGATAAATCTGAAACCCCAAAAACAATACTATTATATTGATTGAATTTAATAATAGAAGCATGTTTTATGAATAAAACGATTGCTTTTTGTCAGGATTTTTTCACATGGTGAATTCTCCACCAGACGTTATCATCTTTAATTAAGCACGGTGTCTTCTTACTGTTCTAAGTGTAAGTTCCGCATTGAATTGGGCAATGAAAAGAATGTATAAATAAGTTATCAACCAAAAACAGATGTATCGTGGCAGATATCATTGCCTTCTGTGTAAGCCGGAAATAAACAATAAACAGCATAAAAAACACCAGAATCTCCATTAATTAAACATTGGGGGATTAATAGATAAAATGATTAAGCACGTACTATTTCTAGTACGAACTGTACCGGATAATACATTGTGAATTACACGAACAATGAAAATTAATACTACATTCATCTAAAAATAATGATCAAACACAATAAACAAGTGAAGGTTAAAAATAGCATCCAAAAATAACGAAATTAATGGATAATTGACATACTTGGAACACTTTTGGCATTTGAAATCATTCATGTTCTTCTCTACAATTACAAAGGCCGTATATTTATTACATGAATGTAGTATGAAATCAGATCATAGTGTACCCCGTTACCGCGTTACCCCGTGGCTGATGCGTAAAGTGGTACTGTTGTTTTATTTTTCAGAAAATATTTTTTGAATGATATTGACCAAGCTTCAAATGTATAAGTCCAGTTACAGTTTATATACTATATTTTATATATTAATTTTGGACAGCAAAACTATATCGACCCAATGTGCAACGTCCCATTAATCGTGTGTTGTTTTATTGTTTCATTTATGGGCTGTCTCGTGTCGTAGTTGAACCACGTACATGTATGTGTATTTTAGCTATTCGAAAAGTATATTCATGTGCTGATAAAAAAATAAAGAATAATTAACTAACTACAATTGTGATGAGGATTCCGTTGTCATAACCGTTCCTCATTCGTGAAAAGTCAAGCACAGGGTAACTGTTCTTACGTTAGTAACCCTAATTACTAAAACAAACCAAAACCGATTAGTAACTATTAACTAACTGCTTGTACACAAATATTCAACAAAAGAGAAAAAAGACATTGTTAATTGGTAGTGCATTGATTTTTAGCTTGGATAGAATTTATATATTCGTGTAGATGAAGATATTAGTTTTTTATCGTATAATTTATCGATTATGATGCTGATGTCTTTATTTCGAGTGGTTTTATGAATTACAATATATACCTCGAGAGCTAACACCTAAAACAATCTTATTAACAAGAGTTTTCCTTTTTCATTGCTTCGTATATTTTAACTTGGTTAACGTGCCTTACTTTTTGACATTTTTGTAATAATAAAAGAAGCCATGTGTGTAAGTCTCACATAACTGTTCACATTGTAAAGTTGCTGTTATACATAGCAAATTTGATTTCGACGTAAAAAAGGAACAAAATTTTTGTCAATATTAAAATCTATTCTTTCCCCTATTTAAGGAGTTATATTATATGGCGATGGCTTTCGATTTTAACATTTTATGTTTTCGAGTTAAAGTCTGTTCAATTTCGGTAGTAAGTTTGTATTTTAAATAAATTCATTTATAGATACATAGTAATCTGTATTATCTTATTATGAACTGTTTGATTTCTGTTTCTACACAACCCTAAAAATCTTAACTAGATAACTTGATCAAGATGTATGTTTTATGTTCTGGTGTATTATGGCATGGAATGTATCTATTATGAGCTTATAGCTAATTATTTAAATTATCTTTGAAACACATTTAAATGCTATCATAAACACTAAAAGTGTTTAGAGAACATGAAATTATAATAAGTATAGTTGTTGGATTGTATGTTGTATATAACCTTATAAATCAATTTTCTTTATGAATGTAGAAATAATAAACACCCCAAGGTAACTATTTTTAAAAAAAATTATGACTTTGTTGCTCCAACAATCAATCAAGGCAAAACCCGTCTTTAAATTTGTTTTTCAAATTTTAGCATTTTAGTTGAGAAAAGTGAAATAAAAACAAATCGAGTTCCAAGAAATTTTAAGAAGTTAACTAGCATTAAAATTAATTGCAATGTAAAAATCAGGATAATGATATACATGCTCTTCATCTTAACAATTGTTGTAACCGATTATAACTCGATCTAAAGAATTAAAATTATAGCTCTAAACAAGTTCTTAGAGACTCAGAATGGAATTTGATTTAATTCATTTAAAAAATGATTCTCGATTAGGTGAAAGGAATATTATGCAAACCATATCACATCTTAAAACATCAACAATTAGGAAACGACAAGCCAAACTGTATTGATATTCCAATACACGCCCTAGGATTGTTTTATAAGAAAAACAACACACACGACATTTATGTTTTAAAGGTCATGAAAATTACTGGGTCTGGTAAAGGAAATCAAGAAGCAAAGTGATCCCATTTCAACAACTTACGCTGAGTGACTACACAACACATTACTTGTTGTTAAACACGATGCACTGCTTTCTTATTTATTCGATATCAACTGTTACTATTTATTATCTATTTGTTTATTCGTTGATATACACATTCCATCAGTAAATAAATAATGGATTACAGCTATGGAGATGGTTTTAGAAAAAGAATACTGTGGCTTTTTAAAACTAGTTAATCATCCTTTTGGATGAAATATTGTTTATACAATAAAAATGATATAAAATACTAAGTAAGTAAGTAAGTAAGTACGCCAGTAAGGAAGTAAGTAAGGGAGTTAGGAAGTAAGGAAGGAGGGAAGTAATTAGGCAAGTATATCAGTCAGTCAGTCAGTAAATATATAACACAAATACCTGTTACATTTTGAAGTGTCATATGTGCACATTTCGGAAAATCATTATTCATCAGTGTAACTAAGGGCCAAGATAAGAAACATAAGCCAAACAGTTGAAAATTGATAAATCTAAAGTTCCAAAATTATTTGAATCCAAATCCAGCTAAGGAATGCTTTGCTCGAGAGAGAGTCCCAAAGTCAACCATTTAGCAATTCAGGTGTCAAATGATATAAGTTACTTAGTACAAACACGAAAGACTAAAATTAAAATATCATATAAAATCTTATATCACCAGCTTAAAAGACTTATGAGACACTAATTATTTTTTATAAAAATGAAAAGATAAAATAAGTTTAGTAACTGAATAATCCGACGAAACCTGATTTTTTAAAATAAAAATAACTGTGACCGTAATGCTTTGTAAAACCTTTATCCCTACACCCAACTTTGTTTTATTTATTTATTTTTAAGGAGTAGTGAAAAATAAAAAAGAAGAGTTCATAGATTTTTAGAAGGATTAGATTCATTTTCTAGGTTGTGATATGTGCTAATTTTGAATTTCTTTGTATATTTATTAGTAATTTTGTATGGTTTATCTTGTAATATTAAATTGTATCTAAAATATATATTAAAAAGTTTCCTTACATAATCAGAATTTGTTTTCAAATCTGTTATTTTCCTTGAAGCTTCAAATATTATTCAAATATATTCGAAACACAAACTTTAAGTCATAATGACTGACTTGAGATAAACAACACCAAATTAAACCGAAACAAAACTGAAAACTTTGTATAAAATAGTGAATTTAAGTTGGAATGGACATTAACACATGAAGTTTTATCATCATTATGACAAGTACCTGTTATAAAATTAAATGTGTTGACCAATATGTATCCATATTGTGTCATGGGCTGAATTGTTTTTGGTTATTTGCTTGAGGTTTGTTTTTGTAAATCCCGAGTCGTTCCGTCTACCACCAACTACAGAATTTAACGTTGCCTTCCAATGTTTTTGTACATGACCTCTAATGGCTTTTGATGGATCCTTACCCTTTATCATAAAATGCAATAGAACAAATGTACCAAGAAAACTTTTCAGGTGAACAATACTCTGCTGTTTTGTAACACGTTTGAATTGTTAAGAGTGTTAGAAGTGTTGTCTGTTGCGATCTATTAACCTTCCTCAATTATTAATACACTCTTTCTCGGAATTAACATGTTGATGTTATCACTAACACTTTGAGCGCTGATGTAACAGCCAACATTTAGTACATAAAAAGTATTCAATGTTGAATGCTTTCATCAGTCATTTAACTTTCCCTTCAATGTTAAAAAATAACATTGAAAATTTGAAAAACGAAATAACTATAATTTGTGGATTAATTATATGTTTTTCAATATGTTGGTATAATGTGGATCATTAAACCATCATTTATGGAAACGAAAAACACATTTTCAGACAATTTTTTTCGATCAAAAATGTAAAACAAGCCGTACTTCATTCATCAATTATTTATTTTGCTTTTCTTTGTAATTTTATTATACGATCAATAAATACACACCTTTTTTCTTTACCAAAAATATATTAGTTAAACCTAGCAATGTAAATATTGCGATAATCTGATTATGGAAGTAGGTGACGAACCGAAATTCCAACAACTAATTGCGCAATTTAAAAAGCTTACTGTTACCGTATTATCTTAGGTAATTATCTGAAACTAACAGTAATTTAATTTCACCACTTTCATTGGAAGTATTTATCTGATCACTTACTAAATTGAAATAGTATTTCCTTATCGGAGGTATTTATTTGGACTCTGTATTGAATTAATATGTTTTTATTGAAGACAGTTATTTGGAACTCCCAATATTCAATTTATTGCGCCAAAACACCAGTTTAAGTCCCATTAAATACCCAATCAAAGGCACTATTACAACAGCTGTTAGGTCTAACTAAGGGTTGTTGATGAAGTTATCTGGACGCTCTCTATATTGAATTTATATTTCTTTAATCAATGTCAGTTATCTTGGCGCTCCCTATATTCAATTTTTATTCTTCTTATTAGCAATACATGCATTCATCTGGACCCTCCCTGTATCGAATTTATATCTTTTTAAGAGGTATTTATATAGAAGCTTACTATAAAAAACTTATACCCCTTTTATCAGAGTTACTCATCTGGACGCTCCGCTCTCCTATATTGTTAACATTTTACTACTTTTATTGGAGGTGTTACTCTGGACACCAACAATGTTAAAATTTTACTAATTCTATTGGGGTATTTTTCTTAACGCAAACTTTAGATTAATTTATTTCTTTTATATAAGTTACTCATTTGGACGCATACTATATTAATTTGCAATACTTTTACGATATTTATAAAATTCCACATTTCAAGGGCACAATTGTTAGCGACCCCTCCCTCCCGAGAATTCCTGCATCACAACTCCAATTGAAATTGAAACCGCAAATTTAATGCTATTCCTGATAAGTAAAAATAGGTTGATAAGTTTGAACCACTAGTGTGTGTGAACAATAAAACTAAATGTGTTGACTTTTTTAGTTTCCAGGGAAACGGTAGATATTTAGAAAATTTGAAACCCCGAATGAACATCTACTCACTTGTTACTATATATGTAAGAATAAAGTAAAGTAACAATATGTTGTAAATTAACTAAAAAAGGAAGTGAAAACACTACTTACGTACATTCTCCCTATGTTTAGGAGAAATAAATATACCTGCTTGTATTTTTTCTAGACACCTGCATACAATAAATAACAGCAAACAAATGAAGTCGTGATAGGTTATATTGCTTGGGTTTCATTTAGACCACACAATGTATGTCAAGAATAATTCCAATCAAACAAAGGGCGAAATTATATCTGCCGGTTGCCATAGGTTGGATGTATTTCTTCCTTATATGGCCAATTATGTGTGCAAAAAAAATATCAGCATTTGTAACCGCTACTATAAAGTAGTTACAAACAGTTACATGGTAACAAAATATTTCTCTTCTTAAAACCAACTTCATTTTTTGGATAGGTTTCGGGGTAACAAAGGTAGCACTATGGTTACATAAAATTTTTCTTTTACTGATGATACATTTAAAATTTTCAAACTACCAATTATAAGTGTGTCAACATACAAGCTTAAGTCTTCAATTACAAAAGTTTGATGAGTCTTCAGAGTTTGTTTTATTTGTAGTTTCTTATATCACTTTTTAAATGCATCATTTAAAAAGATAAAAAAAAGACAAAAACTCTATTCTCTTGTTGAATATGGATATATATCGTCCTAAATTTTTTGTACAAAAATTTATGCATATTAATTTAAACAACCATTGAATACTAAATTTAATTGACATAAATCGACAAATTTCTAAAGCTCCGTGTGTATTTGTATTTGTGCTTGCAAAGAAAACTGTAAAAAAAAAGATGTCCAGTAAGGTAAATTTTCCAAGTGTCTACTAAATTTTTAATATTTCTCAACTTCAAGCATTATGTCCTTTCCTTGCCTCAAAATTACTTTAATTGTTTAACTATGAAAAAAACCTGATAACCCTCTAGTTTACAAAAAAGCCACTAAGCTGGTTTCTTTCCCACAATAATATTGACAATACTACATGTATGTACATGTATTGCTAAATGTCACCGAGATAAATTGTCTTCATCAAAATATAAATCTTTGATTATGAACAAACGATCACCAAGAAGTCTGACATCTGTTATTTTTAAGAAAGGATTAGTTTCAGTCATACATTATAAAACTTGACGTTTGTTGCCTGCTCTCTCTGCTGAAGAGGCCATTATACAAACGTTTAACTTATGTCGTTTTTATCATCTAAACACAATTCAAGTCAGGCTCTCATGTATGCTTTATTTAATCCGCGTAGCAAATACTCTTTATTTTGTGAATCTAACAACAATAGTCCATTTCAAATAGGAGGGCCAGTGAATTATTATAACTTTTCGTTGCTGTCATTTTAATTAAACAAGTTTGACCCCGCACTGGGCATTTTAATGGAGAAGTGTATTGTTATGCCAACATCCAGTAGTCGCTAATGAGTTTAATATTCTAAAGACATACCCAACGTATCACGTATTGAGGAAACAGGGGAATGAGTGACACGCTAATACCATTAAGATGTCCTGTCATATTGGAACTCTGAAAAAGCACATCAATGAAGCCAATCTTAATTAAAACGATAAAGGTTCGATATTAAGATGTTATACAAATATTAACTCAGATTCACCATTCTAGTTGTTAATACAACCCAAGTTATTTCTCTACATATATCAAACTTTCTCAATATAACCCAAGTTATTTTCCACTGTATACATATTGTAATAACTGCTTCACGGGGAGCCAACATATATATACTGGTAACAGTAACACATATTGTTCTTATTTTCTTACTATTGTTCGTGTAGTTAGAATGTTAATTTTATGCAATAAAAACGCCATCCTTGGAACATAAAAAACGGATTTGTAACTTGTAAGAAATGTTGGTTATAATATTATTATTACAAAAGTTTCACCTAGTACACATTGTCTAAATTATTTCTTGTGTCCGCTTTTATCGTGCATTAGGAACTTCAGATTTTGTTTTACATTTTGATTGTTTTTAGTTTGCGCTAAAATCAGTTTATTCTATATTTCTCTGATATTGTTTTACTTGTGCAAGAAAACTGTTTTTGCTCTTGGTTCTTTAACAACTTTTCAACCACTTATGTGTGAAAAAAATGTTACCTTTTCTTTGATTATTCTTATTATTAGTAATCAGGAGTAATCAAGACCAAGTTGTTCAAAGGTCAGTTAGCTTAGCCAGTTCGTAAGCAAAAATTTGAATCTTGTGAATTTGTCGATATTAATAATTTTTTTGTGTGAAAAAGTAAAAGCATATAATTGTTATTATTAAACCGAAACCATTATTTAAGTCAATGTCCTATGTCGGTAAAAAATGTATATGATTTTAACAACATTTTTAATTTTCAATAACCATTTTGCTGTAAACTAATAAGGCTTTGAAAAACCAGGCTCTGTATTTTTCTTCTCTTACTTTTGGTTTGGTTTGAACCTGTTTTGTTTGCAATCTTCTATTCTTGTTTCCGTTAGTCATAATCTGTATAATTTGTCTGCTTTCTTTTTCTCCTTTATTGCCTTTACTTGTTTGTAACCTCATAAATGTTTCGTTTACATGGAATTGAATTTGCCGTTATGTTTCCAAAAGAGGACTACCGTTATTAATGTCTGTCGAAGTAAGAGATTATTATTAGTGCATTAAAAACGTACAGACTTTATTATTATTTTTATTGATAATCTAAACATTTTGATTAAGATGTATACTTTGTTTTTTTTTTTCTCTAAAATATTTTGTTTTAATGAATGCAGAAATTGGCATATCTGTTTTAAATAATCTGTTTTTATAAGAAATTAGCTAATATTTGAAGGTGAGTTGTATAAACATGGTAGAATTTTTCAGAGACTTTATGATAACTTATTTGCCTGCGTTTAAGAGTACATAACAGTTTTTTGTTAGATACTGACGTTGAAGCTATATCAGTTTCGATAGTTTCATTAGCAGAGAAGAAAAATGCTTTTGATTTTCTTCTACGGAAAAAATGATATAGGTATTTACAACATATGAATTTAAAAAAACACACTTTAAGTGCTAAAAAATATGTAGCATAGTTTTCAGTTGTTTATGGCGGCAAATTGTAAAAGGTTGATGATTTAACAAGAGCCAACGGCGTACATTAACGAAACAAATGTGATTTTTGAGACAACCGATACTAAACAACCAGGTTCAAGTTTTCTTCAACGCCAATTCTTTTAATAGGGGAGCTGCATATCCATTTATATTGCTATACAATGAAGCTACACGAGTGTCATGTAGCAATATTGATGGTGTCAAAGTTACCAAGTAGTAATGGCGCTAGCCTTCAGACATAAAGCATTTTGTCGCGGTGGGTTAGGCCATTTAAAGGGTTCTTTTCCTCGTCGTAGGTCTCTACTGGTTGGCTTGATTCCATTATATAGGGCTTAGAAATCTGCAATGTTTATCAGAGACATTGGGGTAAAGTGAACTAGCACTCTAAAGGTCCGATATTATTTTTTCTCAAGATAAATCGTCGCGAAAAGCTGATTCGACGTAAAACAACATTCAACCACCCATTCTTTAGATCGATACTGTATGATATAACACGTTAAAGGACATCTTGCTTTTTGTTCTCTGGTTAAACAGTGCTAGTCCAATTTAATAACAACATTGCACTAAAAGTAAGGCTACGATCGGACACATAACCAATGAAATGATTAAAAACATGTTCATTACAAACTATTGATGTAGGTAATTCCCTATCTTGTAATTTTAGAGTAAATATTTTGTGCAAACATGTTTAAAAAGACGCAAAGAAAACATTTTGCCTAAATGGTAGTTAGACACGTGTTGACTGGCTTTATCTTCCACTTATGATCACTCCATTAATAATGCATGCTGAAAAACAGTTTCAAAAATATAATTTTTTTAAAACAAAACTTACCATCGACGATTGGATTCGAGTTTTTTTTTTGTTTTTTTTTTCGAACTTCGTACTTTTTATATCTTATATATTTTGATTTAAAAATAAAGCGTAAAAGATAAAATTTTTTTATTCCGTTCACAAGGTAACGGCGTGTACATTTATACTGCTAACTAAACGGTTTAATACGCGTGTCGATTTTCAATGATTTAGCTAATAAAACGTGTTTTCTCGTTTGAAGACACAATTAGCGCTCTGTTAAAAAACCTTAGATTTAATTGAAGATTCAGATTATCACGTCCGTATCGTGTCAAGATGCTATCGTCTCGGGAAAGGCAAACAGAAATTGATAAACTTATATCATTTGCTTCCAATAAAATAAATATCGCTTTATTTAAGACAGACCAAAATTTCCGTAGACTGCTGATAAAGTTTCAGTTTTACTACAATTACTTATTTTATATTTGTTAACAGGAAATGTAAATGTTTATAACTTAAAACACGTGTACTTGGCAGTAGGTCATACATGCTAGAACACGAAACAATAAACAAAATAATAAATAAAACATACAAGTCAACACAAATCAATATATCAGGTCTACAAATGGTAAACTCTCAACTTTGAACGGATACTAAATTTAATGACAACCTGGTGTCCATTGATATGATTATACAAAGGTTTTAGACGCAAACCCAACCATTGGTTCAAAGATTAAATGGTTACAATAAGGCATTTTTATAAGTCTAATTTACTAAACCATCCGCTCTGTGTATGACAACACTAACACTTATTGACAAATGTTATAAAAACCAGCGATACTAGCCGATCTTATAAAACTCCACTTGCAGTCCTTTGAGTGTTGTATTTTTCCTTCTATAAATAAAATACTATAAAATTACGATTGAAAATTAAAAAAAAAAATCAAGATAAGCGTTTTTCACAGCAATTTAGATAAGGGAACATCATAAGTAATAAGATAATTGTAATGAGATATGATGTGATATCTTTAATATCTCCTAGACACAAGACCATTTGGACCCATGTTGCTTTTATTAGGCCCAAAAACAGAACAAAATAGAATGGAAAAACCAAATCAACACCTTTATTTTTTTCTTTTAAGTTTCGATAATATTAAACATGAGATCTCCGAGAAATGTTCCGAACAGGGTCAGAAGAAGCGGATGAAAGATTATAAGAAACACATCTGAACCCCCCCCCCCCCCCCCCCCCATTAAAAAATGAATAAAGGCAAAGTTATACAGTGTACTTCGGATTATATTTTGCGTCATTAGTTTTGTTGTTAAAATGAAAATTTGTTGAGGCATGAAATACAAACTAAAGGTTGAAATATGTAAACTCATCCGTTTGATAACAAACTAGTTTGTGAGAGACTTCAAACTTGAACCAATTTGTTATCAAAGCAAAAAAAAAAAAAATTTAAAGCATATGTTCTCCTTTCCTTCATATGTTCTCCTTTCCTTCATATGTTCTTTCCTTAATAAAGGTCCTGTGACGTAAACTAATTATTGATTTTGCCAAAGGTTTGTTTTAAGATGTCCTCGATTGCTTCGGTTTGAATCTTGTTCGGGCAGACCTCAAGTCTGTGAAAGCTTGTTAGTTAGCCTGTCAAAAGTCGGTATTTTCTCTGGCACTATGGTATCAGAAAACATTCCGCAACTAGCCCCATCGATAGCAGTAAAGAATCTTGACTGGGGCTTACATCACAAGTGACTCCATTTTATCACCCATTGTTTCTGCATTTCCTTATTTTTTCTTTTTACAGATTGATAATGTTGTTTTAATATCTCATCACATCAATGTTTATGTGATGTTTCTGATAATAAGTGTGGGTGTTTATGTTTAAATGATAAAGCATTGGATTAGATAATTTTATAACCAACCATTCAGTTTGCACGATTTTTGCGTTTTTTCATAATCTTTCTATCACATTGCTTCAATGTATATTTTTACCTAAAAGAATGGTTATTTTGACACGGAAATATTATACTTAATTGGCCCCCGTCATATGGAATATTGCCAATCACACCTTTTTTCCTTAAAGATTCATTGTGCTAATTTCTTAAATTTTTATGAAATAAAATTTAAAAGTCCTTGTTGTCATGTGACTATTTTTTTTTTTTTTTAATTTTTAAAAATGATCACATTATAATGTGTTCTCGGCGACATTTTCATGCATATTCTGTCTAGCGAATCAGTGATTTCGGAGGCATGACTATTTTGGCATGGCACAGCTTACCTGGAATCATCTCAAGCAACACGGATTTTACACCGTGATTTTTCACATTAGACAAATTAAACGTTTAACAAAAATTCCTGTTTAAATTTTGATTTGCCATATATGCACATTTCGAAAATTCATTCCTTATCAGTGGCCGAAAATGTTGACAGAAAAAAAGATAAGCCAACCATTTAAAAATCAATGAATCCAAAGTTCCAAAGTAAAATAAATTCAAATCCAGCAATAGAATGCTTTGCATGAGGGAACAAACCTCAGTTTTAAATAAGTTTAAAAAATTCAGATGGCTGAATTTTTTTCCTACATAGTACATTTTCTGATCATTTTATGATTGATTTTTATAAACAAGGTGTCTTGTTTGTTTTATTGGTTTTTTTTATACAATTTGCACTGTTCTAATTTTTCAATATTTATGAAATAAAATATTCAAGATATTCTCGCTCCAGTTATGTGACTATTTTATTTTTAAAATTTTAAAAGTAGCAACAAAACAATTAAAATGTATTGTCAGCAACTGTATTGTTTAGCCTACACCTTCCTTGATAAAACATGTTTCTGAGACAAGCGGTCATAAAGTCAATTCTCCGTCAGTTACAGAGATAAGGAAAAACGTGACTAACCAGTTTATTATTTCATTAAATGTCTGTCGTATGAGTTGACATGTTTTTGTCGGGTCTAGTTTTGATATTAGATTTAAATGATGAAACCATAACATAATTCTATACATGATGTTTACAGCAATGTTATTTGTTACAGATAAAATAACAAGCGCTGACGTCACAAAACACATGACATCAAACCAGTCAACAAAACACGCCAAATTATTGGTTTTCATCACAAGTTGTTAATGCGATTGAATTACGCTATAGTCCGGGTTTCATTTTCCTTATTATTTACATCAAATTATAATTTGGTAATAGATACAGATTTCCTGTTTTATTCAAAAGATACTTGTCAATTATCCGTAAATAATTTAAAATAAATCAAGGTGTATGTAAAAATCAAGCAATGATCGACATTTTAATGGCATAATTGCGTAGATTATTCCAGTGTAAACCTCGAAAAGGTGTACAGTACGTGAACATGTGGTGCTTAGAAAAGGTATAGGGACCATCTGCTGAAATACGTGATATTTCACCGGGGTTACCTTCAACATAAGACCCCACTTGTAGATGCGCTGCAATAGGGACTGTTTTAAAAAGTTAATGCGGTACGATAAAAATCCCTTATATATATATATATATATATATATATATATATATATATATATATATATATATATAGACATGTTTTTTTTGGGCCACCCATGTTAGTTATCATAGTTTGATTCTATGTGCCATTGCATAAAACGTATTGTGGGAAAAACGACTTATTATATTATATTGTTTTATTTCATTTATATTTTATTATTTTTTGTCAACGGTTACCAACCATTAAAAATAAATTATTAAAATTTTGACTGTGAATTTCGTTCTTTTATCACAAGGTTTTTACTTTTAATATTGGTCAAAGTAGTGTTCTCATGTGACTCAGATTTATTGTAATAAACACTTTGACTTTTTTGAAAATTAAAAATTCGATTTGAATTCAATTTTGTTATTGAATAAGTCTTTTGATATCCAGTATATTGAAACAAAAAGTTTTCAAGAAATACAGTAACTTATGTAAATAAAAAAAAAAATCATTTTGCCTAATAACATTGACTTATTGTTTTGTAATATATTCTTTACGCCGTATCCTTTTTGCGAAACTTAGGAAGAAATCGTTAAACTTTTATAATGCTTCATTACACCGATCAAGTTTTGATGAGAGAGAGGGAGAGAGAGAGAGGGGGGGGGGGCAAATGTGAAAAACTTCGATGATGAATGTATGATAAGGCATATAAAGGCAGGGAAATAGACTATGTACATACGGGAACTCGTGATGAGTTTTATACACTATCATATAACGTGTATATTAAAAAACAATATCCTCTCTCTCCATTATAATAAATCACATGTTTTATGTTATATAATCAACATTTTACGACACATTGTTCTAAAAATGATGTACAAAAGAACTAGAACTGCAATTATTTTCCCATTTCTACCGGTTAATAATTCTATTATGTTACCAGAATAACGATTTTAAATTTGTTTTATTCATTTTAATCGGCACTTCATTACAAGAACAAAGCAAAAACCAGAATATAGACCTTTTTATCCTGTATGAGAAATACCGGATTTCGGATTTTATCTGACTCCATGTCAGTAAAATTCCAACTGACGTGGACGAGACATGAAGGGATATTGCTGCTTTATTAAGACATATTATACATGAAGAAAAAGGAAAATTTTGATTATATAAGAATTAATCAAAGAGTAGTTGGCAGTAAAAATGTAGACAATTTTGCATGCATTTAATTTGATATTGAATTGAAAACTATTCTTCATGAAAAATGAATCATGGATATTAATTCTGAATATAGAATCGACTTAACTCGTATATAACTTTTCTAGAACAGTAAATTCTTCTTTGGCGTTATGTCACGTAAAATTATAACAAGGCCATCTTTGTGCTTAGTTAAATGTTAATAAATACAAAAAAAATGTAATAGAAATTCTGAAATTGTTAAATGAATCATAACCAGACCAAATAGCTTATCATCTTCGGTTTGATCGAAGATGTTCATCTAATTGGTAACTATTAAATCCTAATTGTTAATTAATAACATTCATTATAGGGATTATAACTATTGTTGTTTTTGTTACTAGCGTTCTTCGTCACTTGTAGTGAGTTTGTCTTTAGACTTAATTATGACCATGAATATATGAACTATATCTATCAAACAGTAAATGGTAAAGATTCTGGTCGATATAATGTGGCACATGGGCCAACAAAACGATTTTCAAAATAATTTCATGACTTAAATAAGTTAGATAAAATTATAGTAAAAAACAACAATATATACCGAAAAACACTGAAAACTGAAACGAATCAGAAAATAGTAACCATTGCAGACATCGGATATATGTTAAATTGAGATTAACGTGTTATAAATCAGACAAGTGAATAGCAGACGATATAATTAGTACTATTAATTCCAAGTGCATTAGTTTTCCCGACATGCACAATTTACTCGTGCCTCTCCTACTTATTTACATACTACTTAGACTGTTTTGTCAGTGGGATTATTATTATTAAACATATCAATTGATATCCTATTGTTAGACGATGAGATTCCGGAATCATGCCGTGACATTGCATCGGGAAAAAATATGCGCTAAAAATTCATCAGCGGCAAAAACCATATTGTTCTCGGCTTATTTACGTTTACTGACTTTCGGAACAGTTTAACGTTTTTACTTGTATGTCCTAATGAAAAAATAGTCATTTTAACCATTAACTTCTCATAAACCTGTACACATATGATTCTAAAATAAGTTACATTACACTACAATGACAATACAAAAGCCAAAAAGTATCCACTTTTCGAAATTTAGAAAAAGATCGACCTTACAAAGTTGAAGAAAAAGACACAAGGGTTAAGAATTTAAGAGCGCTCTTGTGCATTACAGAAATATGTTTTAGTTCATTATGATTTTTTGCAGTATATGTTGTCAAAAAATAAATAAATAAATAAATAAATAAATAAATAAATAAATAATAAATAAATAAATAAATAAAATAAAATAAAATGAATAAACAATTGAATTAATAATAATGATAATAATAATAATAATAATAATAATAATAAAATTCAGTGTAGTTACCACTTACAAATGCTTAAGGTAAAAGTATAATATTTAAACAAGAAGAAATAGACTTTTTTGAAAATCAGCATTATTGTAGTACGGTGACACGTTCGTCTAAAGCAACATTGATAAAGTTTTTGACCGTGTACATGTACTTTCATTGCCTGTTCTGTTCTTGTTAAGTTTGGGTAAATCTTACAAATGCACTTAATCAGCAGGATTTTATTTGTACCATACGTTAACGATTTGATTTTCTTTTTCTATGCTTTGTAGTATCTAAATTGACTTTGAAATATATCTCTATGTTGTTTACAAACATCCGCGCATCAATGAATATATATCGGTGATATATTCCAAAGTTAAAGCTGTTTTATCATACAACAGCGATAAACATACCATCCCAAAGGAATAAAATGTCATGTTTATATGTCGTCCATGCTAATCAGGAACAGACAGAAAATATTATATTGGATAAAAGTCTCTTTATGATCACGAGATTAAACTTAACTGGTAGACACAGAACTTGTGTCTTTTTTGGAATTTTAATTTAGGTATTCCTTTGGTATTTTGTTTTAAAGAAAAAAAATACAAAACAACAAAATTTATTGATAAAATAGATTAAAATTTTCACGTAATAGTTTGAATAAAAGAATTGTTTGCTTTAAGTGGCATGATAGCTTGCGATGTGAAAATGACAGTTTGCAAAAATTAATAAGAACGAAATTGTATGCAGTTACTTTTTGGAAAGTATATGTAACTGCGATACTCTATACCTTCTATTAGAATATAACTTATATTTTTTTATCCTACCATATATATATATGGGTATTTGGAGAGATACCATTTACTATTAGATATCCATTAAAAATCGACGTTCGTTTCATATTCCTAGAAAATCGTTATTTTAACCGCAAAATAGCAACTTTTACGATTCCATATCCAATGGAAATAACTGTTCCACACAAACATTACGATGTATTACGTCGAACGTTAATTTGTCTAACAGTTCCTCTTAACGAGATATCACGTGGTATGCTAAATATACGCTGATACGTTTTATATTTTTAATTTGTGTAAATGTTTTTCTCGAATAGGCGAACAGACATCAATGTCGATTACCTCAAAATTACCTAAATAAAAAGACGTCATATAAGGTGTTACGACTATTGTTCCTGCCCTTGCAAATTCACGCTAGTCCTATAGCGTGACTTCAAGGACATTTTGGTTCAGTACATGTATTCGCAAGTAATAAAAATTGTGTCAATTTCATTAAAACAAACCAACAATATTAAATTTCAAATTAATGAAACGTTTTAATCAATTTCTTTAGAATTTAATTACTTCTGTCACTAATGCTTTATTGTTTTTTCTTTTATTGCAGCATATTGGTTTTGTTACATCAATAGTACAATAAACCCGGTTTGTTACGCACTCTGTAATGCCAATTTTAGAAGAACATTCTGGAAAATATTGACTTGTAAATTCACCAGAAAATGGAGTTTAAGAAAACAACAAATGTCGTCAACATATTCGTTTCAATTTGGACAAAGATGATTGGAAATTTTGTTGTAGATATCAGATTTCATTTTAATTGCAGAATTTATAATTCATAGCGATAAAGCGATTTGTAAAATTGCAACACGCGTTTTTTTAAGACAGTCTATTTCACCAAGTTGGAATTCAATAATCCCAACAGTGAGATGCCATCTTGTTTCCGGTCGAATTCAGCACGACGTTTGCAGAATTTATTTTTCGTTCGAGAACAAATCTTTAGTTTCAGTGCGTGGTTATAGTGGATTACAAAACGGGGACCCTTGTTTTATACCACGCGACAGTGCTAGTCGCAATTCAACAAGCTTTGATTTAAAATCATGATTAATAGTTATTTGCAAATGATTTAATTAAACGCACAGTTTATTAATGGAAAAATGATTTGTTGTTGTCTAAATTAATTATTTGCGTACCCCTTTTCCTGGATGAAAAACTGTTTTATTTTGATACCTTCAGATTAAAATCTTATACAAGAGACTTAATTATACATGTATGATTATTTTTTTGGGCCTTTCTTGAAAAAAGGCAACCATGCAGCTTTTTTCACAAAGCATTAAGAACCTTTAAATAGGATACTGACAGTAACTATTAAATAAGCAAACACGTTGCAATAATGTATTTACTGTCAAAAAACTATGGATATCATTTTCAAAGCACGAATTTTACTTAAACGTATTCTGAAAAAATTGTTACTTCAATTTTGTGCTTTAGTTAAGTAAAGCTGTTCACTATGTTGTTTTTATTGTGTTATTAATAGGTAAATCGTTTCAGTTGTTCCATTATAAATATATCATCTCAACTAATCATGTTTTTTGGTAATTTGATAATTTTCTGCAGTGTTTTAAACATCTCTGTTATGAATACGTTTGTAAAACAAAATGGCAATTGAATAAAAATTATTTTCTAAAAAAATATCAATTTAAATTGGTTGTTATTACAATTTCTGCGATTCATGATCTGAATTTTACTCTTATTAACCCATGATGAATGGAAATCATCAAAGGTTGGGGCAACTCGATAATATGTTAACAATCTGTTTGGGACATGCGCAGAAGTCCGACATGTAAGTAAACAATGGCGTCGACAAAAATAATACGTGTTCGTGCGAGAACGACTACAAATTCTGCACAGAAAAAAAAAACAATGGTCTGCTGGGACAAACTGAATCCAAGAATTCGAATTGGACAGGCTCAGATGGACAAATGGCTGCAAATAAAACAGCAGTTTGGCTTGGATACGCATGACAAAGTGGCCGCATTACTCCTGGACACAGGTCAGGTCTTTGATATGATAAGCTACCTCAAGCGGAAGGTTTTTTCAGGCGAAACATAAAGTTATTGTTGCAAAAACATGTTATTTTATTTGACTAAACATATCGAAATTCTCTAATATCGATTTTAATAGAAAACCAAATATTTTGTGTAGTATTTGTTAACGTTTTCTCGTTTTCGATAAATAATCACATGATCAATAGAAATAACATCTTTGGTAGATCAAAGTAACGGTAGGTTTTCCCGCGAATGTCAGCGTAAGTAAAGGTTTATCATGCATTATCATGAGAGGTATAGATAAGAAAAAAAAAGTACCAACTTATTGCAGCTTTTAAACGTTTTTGTTATAAAGGAATGGATTCGAACTAGCAGAATAATCTGTTTAAACTGAGCATTGCAATTAGAATATTTTTAATTATGTAACATTTCAACATCTGCTATGTAGTTCTAAAATTACGCATTCTTCTGGTAATAATTCGTTCTTGTTTCAAATCTAATTAATGAATGCAATTATTAAAATACTTCTCATTAGCAAATTCAATGAACACGATTTTTTGTAAAATATTAAGCTTCATTTTACTAATCATAGGAAAGTCGGGTGTAATTTTAATGACTTGTACGGTTTTTCGAGTTTATCACTATGAAATGCAAATGAACTACTATTTCTTAACGGTTAAGAAATTTCTTAAACAGAAATTGGGTTATGAACAAAATTATGTGATCTTCTAAGTGGTATTTAAGATCCAATAGTTGTGTCATATTATAAATTTTTGAATTTTCTGAATGAAATATTCAAAAATTTATAATATCACAACTAGTTGACATATTATAAATTTTTGAATATTTCATTCAGAAAATTCAAAAATTTATAATATGACAGTTGATTTTTTAATTTATATTTTCTACATATTTTATACTAAATTTGATACAATAATTAAATTGGCATGGACTTTTTTGAGAGATGTAATTTTCTCAAGTAAAGGTCTATACTCTGATTTTTGGTATATTTTACAGTTTTGTTTTAGGTAATCTTTTAAAATGAGCCCCATACACAAAGGACAGATTCGGTAAAACAGGGTACATATATGTTATATAAATCAAATCACTGTTTACCTTTAAATACGAAGAAGTATCTTGTATGTATTACATTGACATATAAAGAATATATGCATATTTTGTTTTTATTCGACAAAGTAAATTGTCCAAAAACCTAATGATATTGTGCAGCGAAAAATTAGAACACTGAAAATATAACAATTCTAATTTTATTCACACGGATCTATAACTAATGTTGTTTTCGAAGAATTACAAGCCGCATTTCTTCTTAATAGAATTAATTACAAATAACATCGATTGGCTTTTTTGTTTGGAATACCAGTAAATGTGCTTATTGCAAACGTCAAATAGATTAATAAATTACTTTAAGTTCCATTTCTCCTTCTGTATTCCTAAAAAGTCATTAGAAATCTAAACGCTGGAGCAGAAGAAATTTAAGTAAAATATTGGAAGTTTTTTCTATGCCGATGAATATCCTTACTCTTAGTGACACAGTTATTGATATTGATAGCTATCACGTCACAATAAAAATGAGTCGATTTACAAACATTCCGGTTTGAAAAATTGTTTTTGCGGCATTTATTCAGTCAGAGAGAATAGCCTAACGATCCATAAAATATTATGTCAGATCTGGCAATGGGAAAGGAAACGTTTTTTGAATAATGTTTTTCTTTTTGTCCTCTTAGACGCTTCTTTAAACACCAATAAGATTCCTGAAACGTACCATTGACTAGCTTGGTAGAAGAATGATGTTATGGAATAACTGTGAATTTTTCAGTCAGTGGGGAGTGTTACCCGTAATTAAAAGATTGTCAGATTTGAAATAATTGTTGTTTGGTATTCAAATACATTGTGCATTTTGAAACTAGATTTTATCATAATAAATAACAAACAATGATATAATCAAAGTCGTTTCATCTTCAAAGTTCAAATGTTTGACATAATAGTTTGTCAGCATCTTTTGTATACCCAAAATACTTCACCAATGAGACACTTGACGTTCAAGCTAAAGGGATACGTTTTATAGGATTTGAAAATGACGCTTGTGGAAATGCACTTGTGTTTCTTGTTTTGGGTTGCAAAATAGAAAAGGTAAAATTTGTTCTTAGTAGTGACTAGTCACTCTCAATTTTATAAATATCTTACTGATAGCTATTTTGATTTTTACCATTAACTGTTGAATTATTAAATCAATAATGCCATTATATATATTATGATTCTTTATCTTCTTACCATGCTTGGATAGCCGTGCATTCAAAATTTTCTTTTATAATAAAAAAATATTCTCATTCTCAGTCTCATTCCTCTTATTTCATCTAAAAACTATGCTAATCAATACAAGTTTAGGACCAGTTGATTGTTGTTCAGTTTTAAATTTTAAAAGAGAAACAAAAGCTAATTGTCAAGAGCTGTATAATCAAAATTAAAATGATTTTAAAAAGTTTAATTTTTTAACGTTTTTATGTTTTCTTGATGAAATAGATTTATTTTTCATATCGGTAATGTATCAAACCTATTTTTTGAAAGACTATTGAAAACGGATCGTAGTTGAAATTTCGTCAAATGGTACATTTTTTAACATTATTGATTAAAACGGTGACATTTTATTACCGATTTTATTATTATTTTAGCTTTTTTTAAGAAAAGAGTATTCAGATTGTTCTAGAAAGCAAATGATTTACTGGTGTTTTATTGATATTTAATTGATAAGTTTTAAATGTTGACATAAATTGCAAAACATTAGCATAGTAATAACCGTGTTGTTGAAACTAAACATTGATATATCATTAGCAAAATATTAGCATAATAAAAAGTGTTGTTGATATTTCACAATAAATTTTTACATAAATTAGCATCACTTTTCCATTTACCATCGACAGGTACTGTACTGGAAACTAGTACAAAGACGTGACTGATTGGTCAGAAATCTTAATTGACTTTTTCTGAATACCATAATTTTTTTGGCCAGTGATTTTTAAAGGGCCGAAGTATGGTGTGAACATGCTCAGTTGTTGATCTTAACAGTCGTTATTGTGCAAAAATCGCGTGCATCTGAAGATTCGCGCAAATGAGTTATAACATTTTTCCTATTGAATCGGATATTTAATTTATGATAAGGCTAATTCTGTATTAAGTGTGTTAATGACCTAATATGGATCGTACGGAGGCAGTACACCTATTTGGAACTCGAGCTCCACACTAGCCTAATATGAAATTTAATGACGTCATACATCCCATATAAAGTGACAAGAACAACATATCACCAACATGATATCTTACTCATGTATTATCTTATAATGGAAAGTAAAATGGTAGATACACTAAAACTTTTTTGATCATCAAGCCTCAGTAGATCTATATGGTTTTTAGTCTTTGGTAGCCGCTCATTCATTATGGTAACGTTCAAGATTGTAGATGTTAAAATTGGTAGAACTTGTGTAATTAAGTATTTTGTTAATGATTTCATCGGATGGATGATTGGATTAAAACACTATGTTAAAATGTTATTTATAATGTTACGTGGAATTGAAAATAAAATTGTATTTATTTAATCATCTTGTTGTTTTGTTTTTTTTTCAATATATCAAATGCAAGTGTACAAGATTAACTCTTCCAAATAAAAAACAACAAACATCTGTGTCAAAATCACAATCCCCCCCCCCAAAAGTAAACATCGAAAACTAGCCAATTCAGTTATACACGTTAATTTTCATGAAGAAAGTGAGGGCGGGTGCTCCGGAAGGGTAAGCACCTCCTGTCCAATTAGGAAAAGTCAGATTGCCTTGGTGAGTGTTTTCATCGGCTATCACACAGAGTTTTCTCAAGCATTGCTGAAATTACTACAAAGATGTCTTGTCTCGGGCCTAAAACACCTTTACTCCACGCCATTCCATTCCAAGAGCAGTATGTGATACTTGCTGTAATATTTGGGTTTTCGATAGGGTTTCCCGCTTTTTAAACTAAGATATCACGATCTCACAAAAATCTGGTCCATCGAAATAGATTAAATACGTTTAACTGCTTTCTAAAACGTTGTAAAAATTATTAATTAAAAGTTTGATATATTGTTGAAATGATACAGGATTGGGTGCTCTAAGGTAATACGTGTACATTGACCTAAAGAGATATGTCAAGTATATTTACACACGATTTAAAACTCCACCAGATGGTGCTATTGTAACACACACGACCGTTCAAGATCTAACGAACAGTATAACGGTTTTTTAAGTGTCAGATCAAAGATTAATTGATTACTTAGTCCAGTCACTTAATACACACGATAACAGAGCTTTCCGTGGCTTTTTAGACAATACACAAAATATTTGTTTCTAAAGAAGTAACAGTTATTATCAATATTTGACTAGTAAAATAACATTGATCTAACTGTTAAGGTGGCGTCATCTGAAACTTATGTAAACCAATGTGAAGTCTTCACTTGATAAATGATAAAAAGGAAAATCGTTTGACCTAAAGTATTACAGAAAAGTATGTCGTGCAATATTATAAGTATATCTGTAAATATTGAAACAAAAAGTTCCTGGAAAATGGCTGATGGTCCTGAACCATATAACAAAATTAAATAACAAAAGAAAACATTATTAGGTCTATAGGAAATAACCGTCTAGCATGACATAAAATAAAATCACCACATATACTTCATCTAATGCTTTGTTCACCCTCTTTTTAGGACCTTAAAAGTAAAGATGTCTTCAACCAATCTGTGCCGCTGATGCCAACCAATATGTATCGCTGATACAAACCGTTTAACATGCGTTGATGATGTTGATGTGTAAACGTATTCCAACAGGATTAGAATTATCGGAATTAGAATACACATGGGCTGCTTGAGGGCCGAAAAACTTGTCGTTGTATCTCGGTCACATGATTAAACATGGCTGATCCCTTTTTTCTGAAAACAAATAATAAATAAGCGCCGATGAAATAACTTTACTTGAGTAGATTTTTCACGGCTCATCTTGTCAGCAGACAAAAAGTTGAACAGAAACCTCGTTATAAGGTAACTACACTTCCCAATATCGTCGTAAAGTAACATAACCTAAAAAATTATTTTAAAAAAGCGCATATATTTAGAACTGAAGACACAAGGGGATAATCATGTTAAAGATCGTATCATAATTAAATACCAATAATCAACATATGTGAGTTTCAAATACATAAGATAATCTCTGCAGTAACAAAAAACAATAAGGAACGTAGTACTATCGGCTTTTCAACCATTTTCAAATCTGAATTTACTCCACCATAATGTGATCTCATTTTTTGTTGGTAAACATTTTTAACCATAATTACTTCATTTGAAAAAAAAAAATCAGATTTTTTAAAATTAGATTTTTAAAATAATTATTAATGTGCTGCTGATCTCTAAAATATTATAAACTGGCAATGAAATTATAAAGAACAAATAATGATAATGTTATCAGAGTTTACATAGAAACAAAACAACAATTCTTTCAGATACAAAACGTTTAGCAACATATTTTTATTCAAAAAAATTTATATGAAAATATATAAACTGTTAGTATTCTAGTATCTGGAATGTTATTTATAATTATAAAATGAGATAATTAAGAAATAATTAAGTCTCTGAAAACAGAACATTATTTACATCTAAGATACTTTACAAGTCAAGTTCCTCCAAAAATTGACAAAATTATATATCTTTGAAATCTTAATATTTACTTGTAGTAGGTTGAGTAGCAACAAAATGCTTTGTTAGTAGCAATTAACATCTGTATAAACCTTAGATTACATTTGTTAGGTTTTTTCCAAGGAACATAGAAAATTACTTCTCGCGCACCTGGTAAGTATCTTAAGAGTAAGTTATAACGAGTTAAAAAATTGTTAAAATTCGGCTAAACACCACTGTGGTAGCTCTGTTAATAGAGTGCTCAATTCGTAGACCTGCAGAAGGTTAGAATTCGAACCCAACCAAGTCTTACCAAGTTTGTGACTGTTCTTTCGCCAAGCATTCGGTATCTAAAAATGAAAGTCACGAGGTCCTTAGAGAGACCTTCAAAATTCAATCTCCATATAATTGTAGGCATGGCACGTTAAAGAATTCTCTCTGCATAACCATGAGCACACGGAAAAGACGTCTCGATATAGGTGAAATACTCTTCAAAAAAACCCAATTGAACAAATCAATCAATCAACATTCAGCAGCTAACAATAAGAATATATATATATATATATATATATATATATATATATATATATATATATATATATATATATATATATATATATATATATATATATATATATAAATTTCGCGCTGCCGAAAAGACAAATCGTTTGCAATACTTATACTTTTTCACATCGGTCTCATCATCTATATTGAAACGTCACCAGTCACAAACGAAGTTACATTCAACAAGATTCATAACAAGAAAACTTTTTGTCGTGACATTAGGTCTCATTCAAAGCATATCTGGTAAAAATTCAAAATTTTAGCAAATTTTGAAAACTGAAATCTTAAAAATCGCACAATGATTCAAATGTGTATCCACGATGTTTACAATCTTTTTACAATTGATTTCAAGTTGAAATATTTAATAATGCCTCGTAATTGCCCCGACTAGGGAGTTTAATCATCTTGACTTATTGCACATGCGATAATTCATAGTGCTGCTAGAATTGTTTTTGTTTTGATATTTATCTTCTTTTGAACACATTTAAACTGTCTCGGGGAAAAAATATTCACAAGACAGTCTTCCTAAATGATACTTATGCCGATATGCAAATTCTCAATGCTCATTAAAGATACTTCTGTCGATTACCACGTTTGGGTCGTACAGAATATATTTTAACTTAATTGACAGCATAAGGGTTGTGTGGCTTTTTTTTCTTTTGAATTATGTTGTTTGTATGATCCCACTGTGTCTGATCATTGCAACTTAAGGTCATCCGGGACTTGATTGCGAAGATTTTCAGCACGTATGACATTAAGTATGTCAAACTGACAAGTTTATATACAGCAACGATATGTAAAACAACAAGAATATGTCAAACTTAATTGTTCTTGATGTGAACTCTACGATTTGAAGTGTTAAAAACTCATTGAATTGTAGTTTCCCCATAATCAGTTTTAATGAAATCATCTGAATTAACATGGATACCTCTGAAGTTAAAATAATTAATTAAATCTGTTGTGATTACAATCACGTTAAAACCTTAATTACACCAATATTTGCTGTTAAAAAGTCGACTATGAGTACTTTAAAAATGTTTCTGAAATTAAACTGTTATGCATGCAGAAAAATTAAAGCTCAGAGGTCTCGATGTGATTTAGAACTAAGCAGATTTAATCAATGGAAAAAACTATTGGAAATATCCATGTGATATATAATGTGATATATAAAATGTTGAACAAAAAGTTCGTTGATATATATATATATATATATATATATATATATATATATATATATATATATATATATATATATATATTTATATATTTATATATATACTGTATACGTTGGAATATTCACTGGTATAAACTTTCGCGGTTTTGGTATGGAGAGCATTTTCGCTGGTATAAACGTTCGCGGTCACGAGATGCTTTAACAATATATATATATGGGAGAAAAAATACTTTACAATTCTTAAATACTGTCTTGTCTTGAGTCTTAAATTTTGTACACTGAAAATATGCCCAGTGGTAAGACGTGTCAGAATGAAAACGTCGGATGCGTCAACGGTTGTTTAGTTATTTTTGTGCGGTTTCGAAACACATTTATTGTTCTTGTAAAAAGAAAAAGCAAAATCCCGCTAATCAAACGAAGAGACCTACAATTCCTAGAAAAATAATTTGTTTATTCCAGGATAATATTTCACTAATTATTTTCTTACTGGCTGTTTGAGGATTACTGTACACCCCTTTGTATCTCGCTGTCGAAAATTTAACATTGTGTTTTTTTGTTTGTAAACGTTTTTAGACGATAGTTATTGCCGATTATTTTGTTTCATAAAAGCAACAACACACAAGTCAATGACGTCAACAATGTAACAATATTTCGACGTCAATTATAAATATTATTACACAAAGTATCATATATCCCAACTCTGTAGCAGAACCTTTTCCATAGTTAAACAAGGTACAACCACCACTAACGTTAGGCATACATACATATATATATATATATATATATATATATATATATATATATATATATATATATATATATATATATATATAAGAAGTTACAAATGTTTTGTATATGAATTCTGGGTGCTTGAACGTGGAAGAGATGATGACCAGTCAAGAGGCATGTTCAACAGAGCCAGTGCTTTCCATTGCGCTCTCGCGAACAGTTTTAATGTCTAATTAACAGATACGAGCATTATCAATGAATCAAAGTCATGATTATCATCAAAATGATTTATTAATGATCTGCTCAGATTTGGACACAGACAATGACTGGGGAAAAATACTAAAGTATAATTTAAATCGGGCATCTGTACACTTTGAATAATTTGCTCATTCGATCCCTTCTAGGAAGATACCATACACTTGCACTGAAAGATACATTGACATGCATTCAGAATTTATTAAAACATTTCTTATAAACTTTGCCCAATGGACGCCATCTTAAATCTAAGGGGAACAACCTTACGATAGTGACAGTGGTCGCTTGTGTGGGCTTGCACGGATACTCGCTGTTAGACGGTATGCTCGCCAAAGCGAAAACATTCATACATACTAAGATTTCTCATGGCCATTCAAACTGCTGTCCCTTTAAATTAACCTTTTTCACGCAGCTTTGCTGCAAATTTTGTTAAAATATTGTAGTATAAACTTTAGATAATGTAATTATGCGTAAAATTTACTGTTACTGCAAGTTGGATTCACTCACATTAGTTTTAAATGTTCAAAAAAATTAATTAAAAAGATTAAATGCTGTAAGTCCTGTTTAAACAACAACGAAAACTAAGACAGCTATCATAATGTCAGAGGGCCTACCCACTAGAACCGACATTATCATGTAATCAAACTGAAGTGTAATCATCACACACTACAAATCACCGACATCAAACACGGAAACTGGCTTTAACGTTATTAGTTACATGTTGTCGATGACACTAATCAAGGTCCTTCAACGCAATCAACTAACTGGTTTTGTAAAACTTCACCTCATTTAGACTAATTACAAACTTGAAGTAACTCTTGAAGAGCACTGATCAGATTGGGTTCTTTGGCTATTGTTTGACATGTTCAAAGTCTCGCGAATGTTTTAGAAGTACTTGTGTTTGTCTTTTTGTTTTGCATTATCTTGGCTGTTTTATCATTATATTGTAATGTTTTCTAAGTTTTTCAATTATTTTTCTTCTATTGTAATATATATATATATGTGATAAATTACTTGATTTTTTGAACAATTTTTGCAAAATAATATGAATTGTATGTGCCTGCAAATAATTGCTTCAATTAAACGATTAATTTCGCCATAATGTCCAGATTATCAGTCTTCAATCAGAGTTATATTTCAGGCCAAACCCGAACATGCAGCCATTCGGCCCCAGTTGAGCAGGCAATTTGAAAGTGAACTTTTATTACGTGCATCTCCTGATATTTAATGAAATAATTACTTAAAAGGAAATCGGTGTTCCGATATTGAACAGATACCGTTCAAGCTAAACCTTATATCATAAAGCACTTTTAATTCATTAATAACCTAAGAACATGTAACCAATTTTTTTCAAATCAGATTGTTCCGCTGACATACGATTTTAAATTCTCAAATCTTATTCCATATCTGTATATTCTAGACACAAATACAAATTTTCCATCGAAAGAAGTTTCTAAATATATTGTCTTATATTCTAATTTAAACAAGAGCAAGGTTAATTTGTTTAAACTGGATAATCTATTGAGACATCAAACAAAGGAGTAAAGCTTTTACAACTTTAATACAACTTTCATAATTATTAGATTGTACATGGCGATCTTAGAGATTTGTATTCCTAGTTAAAGCACTTTTAAGAATTGACGATCAAATTGAAACAAGTTGGTAAAATTTTTATGATAAGTGTATAATCTACAAATATCTTGGTTATTAACATTTGCATTTCTTGTAACCATAGAGTTCTTGTAAACGATAGACTATTTTCTAAAAGAAAAGTAACGTATGTCAAACAGTATTGTAGTTTTTTAGTCTTGTTTGTCCTTTTGGTTACAGAACGTAATTATATTTTATAAACTATATGTTTTCTTTCAGTATTGCTATTGAAGTGTAACCTTATTTGTATTCAAAATAATGCTCTGACGTGTTGACAAAAGAAACTGATGCTGCAACGGGTCTCAACTCAAACGTCCATGGTGATTTACTATGTACTGTTTTAAAATAGAAAATGTGGTGTACCTTATATTGAGGAGGTAAATTATGGGATGATTGAGAAAACCTGAGTTTCCGGTTAAAATCTGTTAACTTTAGACAACTGGCAAACTTTATAAAACTAGGAAAAAATTCTCTGCCTGAGAGAAATTCGAAATTCAAAAATAAAGCTGGTATGCTTTATTGATTGTCTACAATGTAATGATGTCAATATAATCAAATTTGTCACAAAAAATATCAATAACTAACAAATCGAAAAATATTTTAAGAATACGGTATACAACAACCGAACGGTATACAACAACCGAATTTCCATTAACTTGATAATCAATTTTCTAACCTAAATGTTCAATAACTTGAAATACGTCATGATTAATAAAACATGACTTTAAAGCACAGTTAAAATTGTAGCTTAAATATTATTAACACAAACTTCTAGCTCTGTTAATAATATCTGAGCACATGTTTCTAAATGACGGATAATTGCAGTTGAAATAAACAAGTCCATATCTCCATAATTCTAGATTATTTGGACAATGAAGCTCTCATAAATCCTATTTTTCTAAGAAAGGTACAATTCATTGCTGAATTCTAGGAATGTATTATTACGTAAGAACGATTTATTATGGATCGATGCAAAATTAAATGAACATTTAAGCTCTAACTCTATCTAATAATGACAAATTAAACGAGTTTTTATTGGCTTTGCGTTTAGAGAATATTGCAATTTTTCGCATTTGCTTGAACACAGCTAGTTTATTCAAAGGATTTAAGCTGAATGAAAAATAAAAAGCATACAATTAGATTTATCAAGCTCGTCAACCATGATATTAAAATGTTTACTGTTTCAGTGTATTTGAATTTAAAAACAATAATTGGACAGAGTAAAAAGTTAAATAAGATCGTCTTAAATGCCTTCAAATGTTAGTGTATGATTCCATGGTTGTTTAAACAAACAAGATGAAAACGTCAAAACGACAATTCCGGGTAATGAAAATACCGGGTATCGAAAAAGAGTGTCAGGGTTGTTTTTAAACATGGGGAAGAAAAGGCTATGTAAAACACTGCAGCATATGAATGTACATGTATACGTATACAAGAGATCGGCTTCAATTAACGCCTTTATTTTAAAGCAAAAAAATAATTGGTTTTCATTCAAAACAGCGCATGTTATCAATATTATGTTTGGTTGCTTATTGGTGAATTGAAGTTCAATATAAATTTTTATTTTACACGTGTACATTTTGTGACAATGAATAGTGAGAAATCTACAAAACTGTCTAAGTCACACCTCTGAAGTAAATTACTAACATATCCCGTGTTCTTAAGTAATTATTAAAGCGTGGGTCTTATATGATTTGTCATGTGTTACTTTTGAATTTTTATAAAATCATACAATTCAAACTGTTCTTTCATTTAGAAATGAAAGTTACGGGGTCTTTTGGATGAGACCTTAAACACCGAAACCCCGTGTCGTGGCAGGCGTGGCACGTTAAAGAACCCTCACTGCACAGTGCCGTAAATGCGCTGCAAAGGTAAAAAATTCTGCCACTTACTATAGCTGGTGAAGTCTCGATATAAGTGAAATATTCTTGACTGGGACGTAAAACCCAATTCAATCAAACAATCATTCTTTTTAAAAATTTTAAAAGGTTGACTTGGAATATTTTTTTTATAATTCAGAACAACATGTCCAGTTAAAATCATTTAATTATTTAAACACCAAAAAAAAAAAAAAAAAAAAAAAAAAACATCAAGGGGATTAACTGGCCAGTTTCTTGAATTCTGCATTATTTGGATTGTTACAGAACAAGTGGTCGTAGATATGTCTTTCTTTCAGTTTTTTGTTTAGTTTTTTGGAGCTTGTTGGTATGGTGTTGTATATGCTGTATTTTGTGTCGTTTTATGGTTTATATATGGTACTGGTTTACCAACAACATTGTGGCATGTGCTCAATGCCGTGTGGTGTAAGTTTATATAGTATTTGTTTACCAACAACATTGAGGTGTGTGCTCAATGTCGTGCGGTGTCTGAGTTTATATATAGTACTCGTTTATCAACAACATTGAGGTGTGTGCTAAATGACGTGTGATGTGAGTTTATATATAGTACTTGTTTACCAACAACATTGAGCTGTGTGCTAAATGACATGTGATATGAGTTTAAATATAGTACATGTACTTGTTTATCAACAACATTGAAGTGTATACTCAATGAACAACATTGAGATGTATACGCAATGTTCTGTTGTGTGAGTTTATATATGTTACTTGTTTACCAACAACATTGAGCTGTGTGCTAAATGACGTGTGATATGAGTTTTTATATAGTACTTGTTTATCAACAACATTGAAGTGTATACTCAATGAACAACATTGAGGTGTATACGCAATGTTCTGTTGTGTGAGTTTATATATGTTACTTGTTTACCAACAACATTGAGCTGTGTGCTAAATGACGTGTGATATGAGTTTATATATAGTACTTGTTTACCAACAACATTGAGCTGTGTGCTAAATGACGTGTGATGTGAGTTTATATATAGTACTTATTTATCAACAACATTGAAGTGTATATTCAATGAACAACATTGAGGTGTATACTCAGTGTTCTGTGTTGTGAGTTTAAATATGTTACTTGTTTACCAACAACATTGAGATGTATACTCAATGTTGTGTGGGGTGAATTTATATATGGTACTGGTTTACCAACAACATCAAGGTGTGTGCTCAGTGTCGTGTGGTGTGAGTTTATATATGGTACTTATTTACCAACAACACTGAGGTATGTGCTCAATGTCGTGTGGTGTCAGTTGATATATGGTACTTGTTTACCAACAACACTGAGGTGTGTGCTCAATGTCGTGTGGTGTCAGTTTATATATGGTACTTGTTTACCAACAACACTGAGGTGTGTGCTCAATGTCGTGTGGTGTGAGTTGATATATGGTACTTATTTACCAACAACACTGAGGTATGTGCTCAGTGTCGTGCGGTGTCAGTTGATATATGGTACTTGTTTACCAACAACACTGAGGTGTGTGCTCAGTGTCGTGCGGTGTCAGTTGATATATGGTACTTATTTACCAACAACACTGAGGTATGTGCTCAGTGTCGTGTGGTGTCAGTTGATATATGGTACTTGTTTACAAACAACACTGAGGTGTGTGCTCAAAATCGTGTGGTGTCAGTTTATATATGGTACTTTGTTTCCAACAACACTGAGGTATGTGCTCAATGTCGTGTGGTGTCAGTTGATATATGGTACTTATTTACCAACAACACTGAGGTATTAGCTCAGTGTCGTGCGGTGTCAGTTGATATATGGTACTTGTTTACCAACAACACTAAGGTGTGTGCTCAGTGTCGTGCGGTGTCAGCTGATATATGGAACTTCTTTACCAACAACACTCAGGTATGTGCTCAATGTCGTGTGGTGTCAGTTGATATATGGTACTTGTTTACCAACAACACTGAGGTGTGTGCTCAATGTCGTGTGGTGTCAAATTATATATGGTACTTTGTTTCCAACAACACTGAGGTATGTGCGCAATGTCGTGTGGTGTCAGTTTATATATGGAACTTGTTTACCAACAACACTGAGGTATGTGCTCAATGTCGTGTGGTGTCAGTTGATATATGGTACTTATTTACCAACAACACTGAGATATTAGCTCAGTGTCGTGCGGTGTCAGTTGATATATGGTAGTTGTTTACCAACAACACTAAGGTGTGTGCTCAGTGTCGTGCGGTGTCAGTTGATATATGGAACTTTTTTACCAACAACACTGAGGTATGTGCTCAATGTCGTGTGGTGTCAGTTGATACATGGTACTTGTTTACCAACAACACTGAGGTGTGTGCTCAATGTTGTGTGGTGTCAGTTTATATATGGTACTTTGTTTCCAACAACACTGAGGTATGTGCTCAATGTCGTGTGGTGTCAGTTGATATATGGTACTTGTTTACCAACAACACTGAGGTGTGTGCTCAATGTCGTGTGGTGTCAGTTTATATTTGGTACCTATTTACCAACAACACTGAGGTGTGTGCTCAATGTCGTGTGGTGTCAGTTTATATATGGTACTTGTTTACCAACAACACTGAGGTATGTGCTCAATGTCGTGTGGTGTCAGTTGATATATGGTACTTATTTACCAACAACACTGAGGTATGTGCTCAATGTCGTGTGATGTCAGTTGATATATGGTACGTATTTACCAACAACACTGAGGTAAATAATCAGTGTCGTGCGGTGTCAGTTGATATATGGTACTTGTTTACCAACAACACTGAGGTGTGTACTCAATGTCGTGTGGTGTCAGTTTATATATGGTACTTGTTTACCAACAACACTGAAGTATGTGCTCAATGTCGTGTGGTGTCAGTTTATATTTGGTACTTATTTACCAACAACACTGAGGTATGTGCTCAATGTCGTGTGATGTCAGTTGATATATGGTACTTATTTACCAACAACACTGAGGTATATAATCAGTGTCGTGCGGTGTCAGTTGATATATGGTACTTGTTTACCAACAACACTGAAGTGTGTGCTCAGTGTCGTGTGGTGTCAGTTGATATATGGTACTTGTTTACCAACAACACTGAGGTGTGTGCTCAATGTCGTGTGATGTGAGTTTATATATAGTACTTGTTTACCAATAACACTGAGGTATGTGCTCAATGTCGTGTGGTGTCACTTGATATATGGTACTAATTTACCAACAACACTGAGGTATGTGTTCAATGTCGTGTGGTGTCAGTTGATATATGGTACTTATTTACCAACAACACTGAGGTGTGTGCTCAATGCCGTGCGGTGACAGTTGATATATGGTACTTATTTACCAACTACACTGAGGTATGTGCTCAGTGTCGTGCGGTGTCAGTTGATATATGGTACTTGTTTACCAGCAACACTGAGGTGTGTGCTCAGTGTCGTGCGGTGTCAGTTTATATATGGTACTTATTTACCAACAACACTGAGGTGTGTGCTCAGTGTCGTGCGGTGTCAGTTTATATAAGGTACTTATTTACCAACAACACTGAGGTGTGTGCTCAAAATCGTGCGGTGTCAGTTCATATATGGTACTTGTTGACCAACAACACTAAGGTGTGTGCTCAGTGTCGTGCGGTGTCAGCTGATATATGGAACTTCTTTACCAACAACACTGAGGTATGTTCTCAATGTCGTGTGGTGTCAGTTGATATATGGTACTTGTTTACCAACAACACTGAGGTGTGTGCTCAATGTCGTGTGGTGTCAAATTATATATGGTACTTTGTTTCCAACAACACTGAGGTATGTGCGCAATGTCGTGTGGTGTCAGTTTATATATGGTACTTGTTTACCAACAACACTGAGGTATGTGCTCAATGTCGTGTGGTGTCAGTTGATATATGGTACTTATTTACCAACAACACTGAGATATTAGCTCAGTGTCGTGCGGTGTCAGTTGATATATGGTAGTTGTTTACCAACAACACTAAGGTGTGTGCTCAGTGTCGTGCGGTGTCAGTTGATATATGGAACTTTTTTACCAACAACACTGAGGTATGTGCTCAATGTCGTGTGGTGTCAGTTGATATATGGTACTTGTTTACCAACAACACTGAGGTGTGTGCTCAATGTCGTGTGGTGTTAGTTTATATATGGTACTTTGTTTCCAACAACACTGAGGTATGTGCTCAATGTCGTGTGGTGTCAGTTGATATATGGTACTTGTTTACCAACAACACTGAGGTGTGTGCTCAATGTCGTGTGGTGTGAGTTTATATATGGTACTTATTTACCAACAACACTGAGGTGTGTGCTCAATGTCGTGTGGTGTCAGTTTATATATGGTACTTGTTTACCAACAACACTAAGATATTAGCTCAGTGTCGTGCGGTGTCAGTTGATATATGGTAGTTGTTTACCAACAACACTGAGGTATGTGCTCAATGTCGTGTGATGTCAGTTGATATATGGTACGTATTTACCAACAACACTGAGGTAAATAATCAGTGTCGTGCGGTGTCAGTTGATATATGGTACTTGTTTACCAACAAAACTGAGGTGTGTACTCAATGTCGTGTGGTGTCAGTTTATATATGGTACTTGTTTACCAACAACACTGAGGTATGTGCTCAATGTCGTGTGGTGTCAGTTGATATATGGTACTTATTTACCAACAACACTGAGGTATGTGCTCAATGTCGTGTGATGTCAGTTGATATATGGTACTTATTTACCAACAACACTGAGGTATATAATCAGTGTCGTGCGGTGTCAGTTGATATATGGTACTTGTTTACCAACAACACTGAGGTGTGTGCTCAGTGTCGTGTGGTGTCAGTTGATATATGGTACTTGTTTACCAACAACACTGAGGTGTGTGCTCAATGTCGTGTGGTGTGAGTTTATATATGGTACTTGTTTACCAACAACACTGAGGTATGTGCTCAATGTCGTGTGGTGTCACTTGATATATGGTACTTATTTACCAACAACACTGAGGTATGTGCTCAATGTCGTGTGGTGTCACTTGATATATGGTACTTATTTACCAACAACACTGAGGTATGTGTTCAATGTCGTGTGGTGTCAGTTGATATATGGTACTTATTTACCAACAACACTGAGGTGTGTGCTCAATGCCGTGTGGTGACAGTTGATATATGGTACTTATTTACCAACTACACTGAGGTATGTGCTCAGTGTCGTGCGGTGTCAGTTGATATATGGTACTTGTTTACCAGCAACACTTAGGTGTGTGCTCAGTGTCGTGCGGTGTCAGTTTATATATGGTACTTATTTACCAACAACACTGAGGTGTGTGCTCAGTGTCGTGCGGTGTCAGTTTATATATGGTACTTATTTACCAACAACACTGAGGTGTGTGCTCAGTGTCGTGCGGTGTCAGTTTATATATGGTACTTATTTACCAACAACACTGAGGTATGTGCTCAATGTCGTGTGGTGTCAGTTTATATATGGTACTTATTTACCAAAAAAACTGAGGTATGTGCTCAGTGTCGTGCGGTGTCAGATGATTTATGGTACTTATTTACCAACAAGACTGTGGTGTGTGCTCAATGTCGTGTGGTGTCAGTTGATATATGGTACTTGTTTACCAACAACATTTAGATAATTGCTCAAGGCCTACGGTGTGAGTTTATATAGTACTTGTTTACCACCGACATTGAGGTATGTGCTCAGTGTCGTGTGGTATGAGTTTATATATATATTACTTGTTTACCAACAACACTGGGGTATGTGCTACATGTAAATGCTGTGTGGTGTTAGTTTATATAGCACATGTTTACAAACGATATTGAGGTGTGTGCTCAATGTCGTGTGGTGTCAGTTAATATATGGTACTTATTTACCAACAACATTGAGGTATTTGCTCAATGCCGTGCGGTGTGAGTTTATATATAGTACTTGTTTACCAACGATATTGAGGTGTGTACTCAATGCCGTGTGGTGTAAGTTTATATAGTACTTGTTTACCAACAACATTGAGATGTGTGCTCAATGTCGTTTGGTGAGAGTTTATATATAAAGTACTTGTTTACCAACAACACTGAGGTATGTGTACAAGGCCGTCTGATGTGAGTTTACATATAGTACTTGTTTACCAACAGCCTGGAGTTGACAATCAGAATAAACTCATATCTATCATGTTGTTCATGATTTTTTGTCCTGTTTTTATTTACTAGAAAATGAACATGTTTCTGAATCTTTGACATGAATAAGGTTCAAATAAGTACAAACAAATTATAAAGTTTATAAAAAAAAAATTACCACATCTATAAGGTTAGGTAGAATGTAAGAATATTTCATTATAAGAAAATAAACTCTATATATAAATCTTATTTTTCAACAGAAACATATAATTCTTTAGTCTACATAATGAATATCTTATTGTATATAATAGCTTATTATACAGATCGATATTGAAACAAAATAAATATTGTAGACTTTATGTAATAATGTGTTTTCATTCTGTTTTCTCGCACATGCTTGAAAATAATCAATTACAATTATACACCAAAGTATACACATATACAGTAAAGTGTCTAACTAACAGAATTTAATGATATAATCCTTCGGAATATTTGACAACCAAATTAGTTTGAGATTTTTAATTACATTTCTGGTTTTAAATAAATGTATTATAGTTGATATGTTTATAAAATAAAATACAAGTTTTGCATCTGTATACAAAAACAATGTGATATGAAAATAATACATATAAACTAAAACAAAACAGGTTATTTATTACAGGTAGAATGACTCCATTTAGAATCTCATCAGGTCCACATCTCAAAATAAAATTTTAAAAAATCAGGCCAACAACACAAGTCGTTAATCCTAATTTTTATCAAAATATAATTAGTTTATACACACAATGACTGCAATATAGCATAAGATCGATTATTATTATTATAATGAATAAAAAGAAAAATTCGACTGTTTACTTGAGAAGTAATGGCTCGAATGAACTTATTTTCTTCTAAAAACCCGTGCATCTACGTTACACAATCACCCTCGCTAAACCAGTCTATGTATAAATATAGAAACAACCCCCCCCCCAGTGGCATATAACTCTTATATACCCGTATATACAGTACCCATACATAATGATATACCATTACTATGAAAGCACAAAAGCGTCATATTCGCTACAATTAACATTTAACAAATTCATTTATGTTTTTCATCGTTTAAAGAATCGAAGACGAATTCAATTATTTTACGATTCGGTGTTATTACGTGACTTTGACAAGTTAATCTGAAGAGTTAAACATTTTCCGATACTTTATTGCTTTGCCACCTCGATATTTTTACCACCGCAAGTGCACTTTGATTCGTGCTTTATTGGGTAATAAAAACGGATACATAGATTTTGACTGTTTCTTAATTGAAAGATGGACTTAAATATAAATTTTGTTTTTCAATAGCATTTTTTTTAAATCAAAGATAGCATTGAGCAACCAAACACACATCAGGTAAAATTGAATACATATGTTACAACCAACTTAGGTAACATTTACATACCCTAAAATTTATATCACTACTAAAGACCAAACTACCAAGTATCTTAACACCCTCAGAAGAAAAAGTAATTGGTGTGAAGTAAATGCTATTTTGTTCCAGAAAAGGTTCTTTCGCTTATATAGAGCTATCAGTTAATGATAGGGAAAACAGGAGTGCTCAGTACTACCTTTTGACAAACTTCCATACTGGTTTCTCTCCCGAGAATTCGAACTTTAAAGAAAATAGTCGCTGTCATTCATAAGCGTGTTTGGGCTGCAACAAAATTACTACGTTTCAATAATATAAAATACTAGAAGATGTGTTTAGGTCCGAATTAACATTCAAAGTATACTTCATTTTATATTCTTTCATCGACTACAAGGAAATATCCTTTAAGATTAAAAATTGTACTATTCATCATAGGCTGCTTTTGTTCATTAGAAAACTTATATTTGATCGAGTTACTTTACATCCAGCTTCTTTTCAAATTACGTTTCGTTTACAATTGAAACCCCTTTCTTTTTAAAAAGTAAAAATAATAAATCAGTGAAAAAAATCTCAAGACTGATTTTATAAAAATGGAGTCAACTACTGTCTAATTAATTTTAAAAATGCATGAGATTTTGAAGAATAAATTGATAGTTAATACTAGTATACATTTGGGAATAAAAGATCATATTATGCTTTAATTGAAAGGATGAAATATGAGACATTTTAATCTTAACGATTTAATTATATGTATAAAACCTTAAGAGAAATATTGATTAGATTATTCTTGGTACAGAACTTGGAATAGATTCGTCTTAAACTTAACGATTAAACTTCAAGCTATTTATTCATCAATTCATTCTGGGTATAGAACTTGGTATAGTTGGAGGGAGTGGAGTGGAGTAATGGTGTTTTACGCCCCAGTCAAGAACCTTCCCTTTATTTCGAGACGGTCGGTTCTTGGATGGTGAAGGAAACCGGAGTACCCGGAGACAACCATCGACATTTGGAAAGCGAACTGACAAACTTTCTCACGCTAAGATCTGTCCCGAGTGGGATTCGAACCCAGGCGCGCGCTTTAGACCACTCGGCCACCGAGCCCCCCCCCCCCCCCCCCGGTATAGTTAGTATATTGTAAATCGTTAAATCTTCGCGATCGTTTTATTTTAGCGTTAATTCGCGAATAAAGCTAGATGCGAAAATTACTTAGAGGTGACCTAATGAACAATGTCAGTCTCTGCTCAAAATCTTATTTTTAAAAGTCTGAACACTCCGTAAAATTTTCAATTTTACCGGCTCAAAGTGAAAATTTTCTATGTCCAACAACTCCACCTTTTTATCCTTATAAGGCATCACCTGTTAAATTATTCATTAATTAAAAGCTTGAGGGGGCCTCGGTGGTCGAGTGGTCTAAAGCGCGCTTACGGATCACAGTGCCTCTCACCGCTTGGGTTCGAATCCCACTCGGAACAGATCCAAGTGTGAGAAACTTTGTCAGTTCGCTTGCAAAAGGTCTGTGGTTTTCTCCGGGCACTCTGGTTTTTCTCCACTATCCAATAGCACTGACCGCCTCAAAATAAGTGAAAGATTCTTGACTTGGGCGTAAAACACTAACTACTCCTCCCCACTCCGCTACAAAGCTTGAAAAACGGAGTTTTATTAATAATGAATATGGTTTAATCGTGTATAAATTACTCACTACTTGAATTTATGGTTGAATGCTTTCAGAAATCAGATTACACTGTGGTGAATCATTTGTCACAAAATTTCCTCCAATTTTAGTCGATTTTAATTTTGCGATTTTGAACTAATCTCTAAAATACGCCAAAATTAGCACCCGCTAAAATTATCCGCCACACTTGGTATAGATTTGTATAAAACTAGACGGTTTAACCTCACTAGGTTAATTAACCACCCAATTCCTGGTAAAGGACTTGGTATAGAATTCATTTATACTTAACAGTCAAGATATCTTTTAATTAGTCTATTCTATGTATACATCTTGATATAAAATCGTCTACAACTCGACGATAAACCTTAAAAAATGGATCCTTTCATTCTTTATACAGAATCGTCTTGAACCAGACAACTTGTAATTGAATCGCCAACTAGTTTTATTGACGTCTAGTGACGGAAATTCAAGCGGAGTACTAAGACTTATTATAAAGTTTTAAAAAGAAATTATGAGAAATTTTAAGCAAAATATCCAAAGAAAATCCAATTCACTTAAATATAGTAATAACAAGAATTCCCTTCTTTCATTCTCCACCACAACAAAATATATCTGCAAAAAGAAAAACGTTGCCATTATGAGTAGTTAACATTTTGAGAAAAAAATGCAGTTCATCTTACTTTTACGGTGCAATACCAGTTTTTTTTTTTTTTTTTTTTTTTTTTTTTTTTTTTTTTTTTTTTTTTTTTTTTTTTTTTTTTTTTTTGGTTAAAGCGATTTTCGGTCACAACTAGGCTTTTTTAAGATCCAGAAACATAAATCAAAGATTTACCTCAATTTTTTTTTTACCTGCAACTAGACAAACTTGACCTTTACTTGCAAACTAAAAGGTTATGTCTAACGGATTTTGTTTTTTGATAACATGGTCTTGCCGTAAGGTCCACTCACATCGTGTTTAGCATATCCGGTGAAAGGTACTTAACAGTGAGAATTTTAAGCGGGAAAAATAATTGTATCTTGTCATTTTGCTTTTCTTAGCAACTCTGAATTACGAAATCTCTGCTTATGTAATGAATGCTTCAATTCATTAAAACGTATATGAAGTATAATTGTTCGTCCAATATGATTGCTCCCAGACTTGTTATATAACGTCTAATATTTAATTGCGACTGAGTAATTTCCTTCCTTGTAAGTCAATCACCACCCATGGAATAATTGACAGAAACTGAAACGTCTACTGAAGGACAATCAAGCTAAGCACTATTATTAACATTGATGACAATTTTTTTTTCTAAAAAATTGACACTGAAACTATGTAACAGCAGGTGATACCGAAAACACACTTAACAAACAGTAATAATAATAAATACAAGTTTATGTATGCTTACCCATGGAGGTGGAACACAACACAGAAAATATATTCATTACACATGGTGTAAAATGTGTCATTTAGAATTTTTTTTTAACATTCTTTTTTATTTAATGTTTGGGATATGATTTAAAATTGTAACAGGAAAGGAAAAATACAGCAGTAAAACCGCGACTCGAGCCCGGGACCTTCTCAATACTAGCGGGACGCTATACTGAATAAACTACATGGATACCTATCAAGCCCGGTCCGCTACATTCTTCCTTTCCTTTTTCTTTTCTTTCCTATACTGAATCGAAAAACCAGGGTATACCCTAGGACCAACCGTTTGGTCAACCACTTCCCAGGGTCGGACGAGTCCCCAAATGTAACAAAGAAAGGGAAAAAATGCAGCGACCAAACCGTGACTCTAACCACCTATCAAACCAAGTCCGCTACAAAATCATCATAAGGCTTCAGGAGGTTGTAAAACTAAAGTTTAGATCGAAGAACGAAGAAGCGTTAATCTGACATATGTCCAAACCGTACAAACTAACAGAACAATAGTAACCACTCCGTCGCCATCGCTTTTTTCGCTCTTTCGTCATCTTAGATCGAAGAAGAAAAGACACAATAATTGGAAAATAGTTCTAACAGGATGACCTAGTTACACTTTCTGAGGGTCTGCTCTTTGTGTTAAGAATGAGAGTAAAACCAAAGATTATAATAACCTATTAACAATTAGAATGCATGATTGTTTTTTTTTTTTTAATTTTATTGACAAGATAAAAGGGCAGGGTTTTATTGAACGGATCAGAAGCCAAAGGGGTAGGGTTTTATTAAACGAATGAAAAGCCAAAAGGGTAGGATTTTATTCAACGGATGACAAGCCCAAGCCAAAAGGGTAGGATTTTATTTAAAGGATGACAAGCCCAAGCCAAAAGGGTAGGATTTTATTCAACGGATGACAAGCCAAAAGGGTAGGATTTTATTCAACGGATGACAAGCCCAAGCCAAAAGGGTAGGATTTTATTCAACGGATGACAAGCCCAAGCCAAAAGGGTAGGATTTTATTCAACGGATGACAAGCCAAATGGGTAGGATTTTATTAATTGTTTGTAACCAATTTGGTAGCAATAATGATAAATGTTGATTTAGATCTTTGTAAGAAACACTTGTCTATGTTAATTTGATTTATTTTTATTAATTGACATTTGGCGTTTTTTTCTTGGGAAACTTTGAATTCACGCCGCTGTCTTTTTAAAATCTAGACGACGAACCAATTTTGGAGTGAAATATGATGAAAACACAAATAAATGACAGAAATACTGTCTAAGATTACATGACTAAGATTAACACTTTATAAACCATTAACCTATTTGACTTAATTCTTAATTTCCACAAAAAATATTGCATTAACAGCTTAAATACAATACCTTGTTTAACAATCATCAGACTGTGGAATTTTGAAATGTTTTCCGTCATTTTTAAAACATTGATTTAATATTGTAAGCTTGTATACAAGCATATTTATTAACCGATTACGTAGTTTTGTCGGCATGGATTTAATTATTTTAGGCATGTTTTAGTAATAATTCCCTTCTTCGTTGCATTCTGTAAATACTTTATGTAAATTTTCCAAGAATAGTTTTGATAGAATGAAATTGTTTTGCGCAGCAGTGAGCAACAAGATTGATTTACAGTGATCAATAACTGATTAGATCTGGGATTGAAGAGACCATCTGGAAGAGATGAGGAGTCTAATATATAGACGAAATGACTGTTCTGTCACAAACTCGCTTCTCCTGAAGGATTAGACAAAACGCTGTTAGTTCTCTTCGACTTGTTATACTAGTCCGAGTTTATCATTTTGATAGTATATAAAAGCAAGTGATTTGTATCTTTTTAACAGTTTATTTAGTAATACGTATTGTAACTGCAACTGAATTTGAAACTTAAAATTAATAAAAGTACTTATCAATAAATATTATCAGTTTTCGGTGAGATAACATCCCATAGTCGATCCATTATATTCTCAAATTTTTAACATCAAATTTGGATCCAATCATACTGTTATATCACAACAACAGAAAAAGATACAATTAAGTTTATATTAATTAATGGTTAGATTGATACATTTGATATGATTAAACAGTTTGCTCGTCCATGTGTAAAAATGTATTCAATATCCTCTAAATATTCCAATATAAAACAGCTGGATTCTTCGGTTTACCGTTTGGTTAATTGTCGGAAAGCATTGCAATATTAAGACATATTAAAAAGACTTCCCTCATGATTAATTTCCGGTAAACGTATCTTTAGGTTGCTATAATCTAGGATTTCTTCTACACTATTTTAACAAGTCTGTTGTTTGTTTTTTTTTTTTTTTTTTTTTTTTTTTTCCGAAAAATCTAAAATGCTATTACTTTGTTTTATACTTTTGAATAGGCGAACCGTTAGTACTTTATGACTTTCAAAAATAATTTAGAATTTTAAACTCACTGCATAGGCCGTTGCACATTATATCAAGAACTGCCAGTCAAATGGTTAGAGCTAATTAAAATACATCTTCGGATTATCTACTTATAAACATCCTTCTTCATCGGTTTCTTTTTCTTTTTGTTTCTTTCTTTCTTTCTTTTTTTTGAAAAAAAACTAAATTTAAAAAAAAGGATTGTTTTAAAAACAAATCATGATAATTCATGCTTTAGAAGTTGGAAATAATCTGTTTATTTCTTAACTGACCTTTGTGTATTCACGCTGATGATTAATTGAATTTGTTTATAGAGTGCTAAACTTAACTTTACATCTGATTGGTATGCACTTAGCAACAGCCAAAACAACCAAGATTACATTATAGGAACATGAACGAGGCTAAAATACAAATAAATCTTATTGATTATAAACTTATATAAACTATTGACCGGAACAGGACATATTGTGCCTGTGTTATCCATTTATACGAGTATTTAAGGGGAGATCCTTACCATTCTGTTGATATTATACCCAGTGGCCTGGTCTCAGTTTTACAATCATTTACTCAACTGAGTATGCATGTAACTCAAAATAGGGAACATTTCAATGTCAATTTTTAGGACATTACACAGTTAAAATTGACCATCTAATGTTACATTAAAATATTTAGTAGTATAGGAACAAAACGAAACATTAATTTTTTTAAAAAATATTGATGAGAGAAAAATGAGAATTTTTGAGTATTCTATTTTGCAATTGAGTTGAGTTAACACTAAAATGATTGAATGATTGTTAAACTGGAACCAGGTCTATAAATACACACAGATACAAATATTACTTAAGCAGGATACTCGAACAACCGGAAGTTGTATCAAGATCTTGTTTTTAACCGAGCTAATTCTTGTAATTTTTATGATATACTATACATGATATACTATAAATAATGTTAATAATAATTAAAGTCATATTTGAAAAACATGTACTTCACTTTTAAAATTAGTCCTAATATAACCATTAATTAAATATGGCAAATTCAATTATATTTTTATGGGCCTATAAGTGAATAAGAATTAGTAAAATTCTTCAGATTTTAAATTTATAACATTTAAGATAAGAAAAATCTTAAATCTTAGTTAAGAAATGATTGTGAAACTAGTACCTGGTAGGATTTTTCAAAAAAGTGATTTAACTTTTTAACTTTCTTTTGTAATCGGAGATGATTATAACAAAATTTCTTTGTTAATCCCTTTCATGTTTTGATATCATTTTGGTGTAATATCAATATTGGCGTTTACTTTAAAAGTATATAGTGGCGTGTAAGCAACCTTAGCATTACATAAGTAATTGAACAATACACACGTTGTAAGCGTCAAACGTAAAGTAATAATTCAATCGTCTTAAGATTTGATAAGGAGAGCATAACCAAACTAAGTCTCGGTGAGAAACTAACACCTTTAAGATAAACCCACATTGTCAGAATGTGGACAGAATCTTGAATAAAGGAGAGAAAATCTATCGATTTGTGATGACTACTACCAGAAACGTGTCAATGATAGAGTGTCTGTCTTCAGAAACTGTCAGATTTACTTCTGCTTTCTTACGCTGAATGCAATAAACCTAAATCAGACAACACGTTGGATAGGTCAATAGATTGTTATGTTCAAAGTATAACTTTAAGTTGACCTTTTAAAGACATTTGAGATTAAGTCTTATGACAGTTAAGCTTAATAAGGATTTATTTGAATATTTACTTCAATTTGTGGTTTATTAATGAAAATGGTATTAAAGGTATAAATATTGATATCAGTCAGGTTAAGCTGAATATAAACACTTGCATTAAAAGTTACCCGAGATCAAAAGCTTTGTATTGAATGTTTTAGAAAAACCATAACGTAAAAAATCTCGGAATATTGTTATTTTATTAATATTTTTGGGCGGGAAACGTCAAAACAATAAAACAATGATATTTTATATCCAGATGAAATAATTTTTCCACGCAAACGTTTTGGCGCAGTACCTTGTTCGCTGTTGAACCCCATTGCAACAGTTTTATCCTTTTTTGGCTTTATAACAACGCGGTTGTCCAAATTAAGCTTTCTCGATTTCAAACATTTCTTAAACAGAAAAATATGCTTATAATATATGAATTTTCTTAAACATCAGCGGAGTGATAAAGTTTAAAATATTTTGTTCAAATGATATTTTAGTCCAAACGCTTATAGATTGTGTCAAAAAGCGCTAACACAAGTTTGTAGCAAAAAGCTCCGAAAGTAAAAATACATGTACCGCCAAACTAAGAACATTTACAGCACTTCTATAAAACAAATTACATTTACACATTTGTCGCTTTATGTAGCTAAGTAAAAAGCCAGATTAAAAAATAAGATGATTTGAAACCTTCAGTGGTACTATTACCACGTCACTAATCATTTACTCTGCTCGTTAAAAGTCGGGAATTTTATCATCATTGGTTTCAATAAGTGATTGTGACTTCATGTCTCCTTCTTGTTTTGCTGTTTCTCTCATTGCCTCATTCTGTGGCCATGTTCTTTGCTCTGTATACCCTCTATTACTAAGTACATGCCTTAAAGTTTTTGGTCTTTAAAAAAGGATGACGATGAAAAACGAAAATCAAAAATATCAAGAGTAGAAAATCAAGATAATCATACAAAACCGATATACTCCAATCATTCGTTCAGGACAACAGAAACATAATTTTGTCTATAGAGCTATTAAGTGCCTCAAACAGAAGTTACAAGATATTGTTTGTTTAATATAAGTGATATAGACGTTTGATATAAATGGAATTTAACTGATAACATTATCTAATAGAATAAACGAAAATGAGATGAGCATTAAAAGATTCGTTTTCCGAGCCAACTCTGATGGTATAGTTTGACAAGTAAAACAAATAACTATGTTTAAGTGGAGTAAAATAATAGATTGTCAGCGCAATGATGTATTAACAATTAAAACGGAAATGTTTAACATTCTACCAGAGAGTTTAAAATCTGCTTTGACATAATGGACGAGAAAACAAACAAATTAAGGAACATGGATTTATCAAGATTTATCAAGATTGGGAACTTTTTTCAACCATACCAAGTTTTTTCCTTCAACACAAATCAAAACGTTTATTGTAGCTTTTTGTCAATTTACGCGTTTATTTGTTCGTGTTCCAGTATATTAAATTGATTTGATTAAAACAAATTGGCACAAAAAAATAATACTAGTGTTATTATTTTTCTGATATGTAATTGGATCGATACCATTTAAGAAGCTAACTTTTGCGTTTAGCTGAATACTATCAAAAACTTTGAACAATTGAACAAACATCTCCATAAAAACCAGAGACTGCAAGCATTTCGGTAACAAATAAAGTACACACACGATTCCGGTCCTTCAAATATTAACTACATTTATATTATTGGTTCCAGGTCCATCAAACGTTAACTACAATTATATATTATTGGTTCTGGTCCATCAAATATTAACTACATTTATTTTATTGGTACCGGTCCTTCAAATATTAACTACATTTATATTATTGGTTCCGGTCCTTCAAACATTAACTACAATTATATATTATTGGTTCTGGTCCATCAAATATTAACTACATTTATTTTATTGGTACCGGTCCTTCAAATATTAACTACATTTATATCATTGGTTCCGGTCCATCAAATATTAACTACATTTATTTTATTGGTTCCAGTCCATCAAACGTTAACTACATTTATATTATTGGTTCCGGTCCTTCAAATATTAACTACATTAATATTATTGGTTCCGGTTCATCAAACGTTAACTACATTTGTATTATTGGTTCCGGTCCATCAAACATTAACTACAATTATATATTATTGGTTCCGGTCCATCAAACATTAACTACAATTATATTATTGGTTCCGGTCCATCAAACATTTACCACAATTAAATTATTGGTTTCGGTCCATCAAACATGAACTACAATTATATTATTGGTTCCGGTCCATCAAAAATTAACTACAATTATATTATTGGTTCCGGTCCATCAAACACCAAGTATATTATTGGTTCCGGTCCATCAAACACCAAGTACATTTTTGGTTCCGGTTTATGAAACATTAACTACATTTATATTATTCGTTTCGGTCCATCAAACATTGACTACGATAATATTATTGGTTTCGGTTCATCAAACATTAACTACATTTACATAATTGGTTTCGGTCCATCAAACATGAACTACAATTATATTATTGGTTCCGGTCCATCAAACACCAATTATATTATTGGTTCCAGTTCATCAAACATTAACTATCTTTATATTATTGGTTCCGGTCCATCAAACATTAACTAAGATTATATTATTGGTTTCGGTCCATCAAACATAAACTACATTTATATAATTGGTTCCGGTCCATCAAACACCAAGTATATTATTGGTTCCGGTCCATCAAACACCAAGTATATCATTGGTTCCGGTCCATCAAACATTAACTACATTGATATTATTGGTTCCGGTCCATCAAACATTAACTACGATTATATTATTGGTTTCGGTTCATCAGACATAAACTAGATTTACATAATTGGTTTCGGTCCATCAAACATTAATTACATTTATATAATTGGTTTCGGTCCATCAAACAATAACTACAATTATATTATTTGTTCCGGTCCATCAAACATCAAGTATGTTATTGGTTCCGGTCCATCAAACACCAAGTATATTATTGGTTTCGGTTCATCAAACATTACCTACAATTATATTATTGGTTCCGGTCCATCAAACACCAAGTATATTATTGGTTCCGGTTCATCAAACATTAACTACATTTATATTATTGATTCCGGTCCATCAAACATTAACTACAATTATATTATTGGTTTCGGTCCATCAAACATAAACTACATTTATATACATGTAATTGGTTTTGGTCCATCAAACATTAACACCAAGTACATTTTTGGTTCCGGTTTATCAAACATTAACTACATTTATATTATTGGTTTCGGTTGATCAAACATAAACTACATTTATCTAATTGGTTTCGGTTCATCAAACATTAACTACAATTATATTATTGGTTCCGGTCCATCAAACACCAAGTATTTCATTAGTTTCGGTCCAAACATTGGTTCTATTTTATCATGCATTCGTTACTATAAGTTGACGTGACGTAATGTGTTTACGTGACATATTTGTCTTCGGGCACTGCACGGATCACAGCGCCTCTCACTCCTGGGTAATCCCATTTGGGACAGATCCTAGTGTGAGAAAGTTTGTCAGTTCGCTTGCCGAAGATCGATGGTTTTCTCCGGGCAGTCCGGTTTCCTCCACCATCCAAGAACTGACCCCCTCGAAATAAGTGAAAGAATTTTGACTGGGGCGTAAAACACCATTACTCCACTACACTCCACTCCACTCTTCGGGCACTGCATGGCTTCTATTATTAATATTTATCATTTATCAAATATTTCTGTTTTAAAGCATTTTACCTCACTAGAAGTTTTATTTCGTTATATCAATTTTTTTCTTTGTTTAATTATAAGAATTGATTTCACAAATGTCCAGTTTGTGCGAATAAATGAGATTTGACGTGGAAAGAATAACTGAAGACGGGCAACAACAACTGTATTAAGTTGTTATCACAATGATATTAAGGGACAGCCAAAACGTCTTGTTCTCATGATGTCATGTGGTAAATAAATAAATATATAAAACTATTGATAAATAAAACAAATAATATCTTTTGTTCACGATTTTGCTATTGCTGTTATATGTCTATGATACCTAGAATATTTTTAATCGTAAACCAAACCGGGGATCATAATGGTTTATGGCAATACTCATTTTTCAGTATCTTTCAGTTTGCACATAAATAATTCGGTTTTGTGCCACTGGACAACTCTGTGATTTCAGACCGACTGCAAGGCGATGCTGACGTTATAGGATCGAGCAATGCAATGAAAACTGATATAAATATGAAGAACTATATCACGATGACATAAAAAAGTACATAAAACCATGTCAAGGATGCGACTTAATGACTATCTGACTATTTGAAAGCCAACACACACACACACACACACACACACACACACACACACATATATTATTATCAACTACAAAATTCACCCATATTTATCCATTGCATTATTGCATTAAGCATTCTTTTAAAAAACTTTATTTGAAATTTACATGACAAAATCACGTGAAAGAATTTTAAGCAAAAGGCTCCGATGCAACCATCAAAGAAAATAACATGATTTTTACAATTAGTAAATAAGGTTTGTCTTTCCAATGGATATAGGTCCTTAGTGGCTGCCTGGGTGAAATGTTTAATATTTCGGATCATCGTGTTTCGCACTGCCTACATTTGAACCCCGTCCACACATTTCAGTGTAAAACAGTCAGTTCGCTTGTCTTAGGTTGGTTTTTCAATGTTTTGTGCAATTTTTGTATTTGATGAAACACACACACACACATACATACACACACACACACACACACATATATATATATATATATATATATATATATATAGAGAGAGAGAGAGAGAGAGAGAGAGAGAGAGAGAGAGAGAGAGAGAGAGAGAGAGAGAGAGAGAGAGAGAGCATGTCAATCCAGTGGAATTAAATAAGAATCTCCAAATTAAATTAAAATGATAAAATGTTCTGCATGTCTGTCGAGCTAACTTTTTAATCCCTTTTCTTTTTCTTTTATTTAATGTTTTAACCGATTTCCATGACCTGTTTCCGTTACGTGATATATTTTCCTCTAAATTTCTCCATAAAATTTATTTTAAAAAATCTGATTTATTTATATATCGTTAAAATTATATTTTGATACTCTAGATTATAACATTAACCGGTGTTTTACAATCAGACAAAATCTATGACTATTAATACGATACGTTATAATGTCTAAGAAATGCTCTCTATTGCAGCAACATCGGTTTCTTCTACGTATAAATCTCCAAGATAAAATTGTTTAATGTCATATGTCATTGATTGTGTAATTTGTAATATTGTGGTGATCAATAAATTAGTGTAGTTTCTTCTACTGTAATGTTAGTAAATGGATTCAATATTTGACGAGTATGATGATAGATTGTGATATCTGACAATTTAGACTAATACTTTTGATGTCACCAAAGTAATAAAACATTCAATTATAAAATAAATTAAGGACTTATTTATTGAACGTTTTTTTCTGTAACATCAGCTGCTCTAGATCCATTAGTATATCTAGGAAGTTTTGCTGTGCCATAATTACTGTTAATTATTATTTATACTTTTGTCAATCAGTCGGCAGGTGCGCCGTTTATAATTTTCATACGTCCATCTAATTATCAACGTATAACACTTCTTGAATATACTATATTATAATATAATTATCAATGTTTAATATCTATTTGTGACATGTCTTTGTTTAAATACATTGTTGTTATCTTGGTCTTGGTAGCAATTTGTAACTCCTATTTATTTGTTACTAATTGTTACTGTTGTATAAATATTTGTCATTGCAGTGTTACTTTCACCAAGTGTAAATGTCATGTATACTTTTGTAGTTTCTGTAAGGCTGTTGTTTTGTAACTCTCTCTCTCTCTCTCTCTCTCTCTCTCTCTCTCTCTCTCTCTCTCTCTCTCTCTCTGTATGATATATTTTCAACAAAAATAGCCTCTATATAAAGGTCATCTGACTCTAGAAGACCAAGCCCCAGTTTCACAATCATTCACACACTTAAGCCTACAATCAACTCAAATTAGTTTTTCAATGGTAATTTTTAAGACATTGAATATCTTGTGTTAGATTTAAACTGCTTAGTCTAGGTTTGTTGAACAAAACATTAAACTTAATTTTTAAAAAATATTGATTGGTATTGAGAAAAATTGGTATTTTTGAGTTTTGTGTACATTCAATTGAGTGAATGATTGTGAAACAGGGTCCATATTTCATAGTACCCTTGGGTGGTCTAAATCTGATCGATTTACTGTACATATCCAGTACTTATCTATCTTCTGACCATTTGATAAAAGTAATACATACATCAATCCATGAAAACGAAACTTCAAATAAATACTGATTTACACCTGGAACCTTATCGCATCCAGAAATCTGAGCAAATGAAAAATAATCTATAAACGACAGGTGTTTACGGACTAAAATTAATTGTTTGTATTTGTTGTGGTTTGTTCTTGGTATGGTTGTATTTTAGCGATTGTCAAAAAAAAAAAAAAAAACAAAAAAAAAAAAAAACAAAACAAAACAAAAACAAAAACAAAAAAAAAAAAACCAAAAAAACCCCACAATTTTGATGTTACAGATAGTGCTATAGAAATAAACAATTCGTGTGAGCATTGTGCCATCCTTTACATTTAAATAGCAAAACAATTGTGACAATCGTTATATAGACAAGTGTAGATAGTTTTTCTGATTTACTGTGACAAAGTCAACTAGATTGTCAAAAATAAACTGAAACATTTTGTATTGAGTAACACTTAAATGAAGTGAAGGGAGATTAGAAGATTTCTTATCATTACTTAAATAGTTTTATAATTTAGAATACACATCGACATAAGAACACAGAGGAAATACGAAAACATATGTGAATTATGTCATTACTAGTCAAATATAGAAATACTAGTATTTTATCAGTTTTTGCGGTACATTTACAGTCATTATTAGTTAAATCAACATTTTACCAATTTTCACTAGTTCGTATGGTTAAATACAAGTAGTTAAATAAACATTTTTCACAAGTTTCTGTGGCAAACTTACAGTCACCACTAGCTTAATATAAATTTCACCAGTTTTTATGGTTAGTGA
>CM056595.1:39142714-39239710 GCA_029721355.1 Tegillarca granosa | reverse complement strand
TTATTATAGTTGTTGTTTATTTACATATTTTATTTATCATTTATTAATCTTAAGAATTCAACCTTATCTGTACTACTCTGGTTTTTTTTCAATTAATGCTCTCAAAAGTAGCACGACATGCGTGGTACTTTGGAATGCATTGTTTTATAAAAATAATGACAATCTTAACACGAGTTTACTTGATGCTTGAATATTCAAGTGATTTTGATCTGAAGGCGACCTGTGGGTTGTTAAACTAGTGCATTTGCCGAAATCGATATATTTGCCGTAGTTGACATTTAGTTTTCTTATTGGATATTTGTACAAGTTATATGTACATAATGATGAAATAGTGACTCCAAAATACCATTCTTAATTTTATATAATTATTATGCGGCTTTTTAAATGGATTTCGCAAAGTATGCCTATATTTATTGTTAGGAGAATGCAATCCGAGTGGAGTTCTTGAACGTTTATTGAATAATAACCGTTAATCTCGGATTTCAAAGCTAGACAATGTGTCATAAACTATCATTTCGTCTGCTACTTCGATCTCGCACATTTCTCCATTGGTATGATTTAGGAGCATGTGATTATAACCACAGGGCTTGGTGTCAGGATTTCGGTATTTTTGTTTTAAAGATTATTCATTGATGTTTTTATTACATGCGAAGTTGGAATAGTTCATACATATGGATAACTTTGTCATGTGCTACTTTTGAATGTATTATTTCATAAAAATTCAAAAGTAGCACACGACAACTTTGCCTGAAATCCATTTTTAACAAACTTCAAAAAATTAAAAAAAAATAATGATTAAAAAACACAAGGGACGAAAGTCGTCATTTTTAAAGTCTACCCCTCGCTTGAAAAAAAAATTGTGAAAAATCAGCTGATCCATGTTTTCACCTGTTTCAACTTTTAAAAGATGGTTTTGCCATTCCTATCTCCGTTTTCCCACTTGGAATTGCAGCAACGAGAGCACCTCTACGTTCGCGAGTTGCGTCCCTTTTCAGGGTTCTCCCGTTCTAAGATTTTATAACATGGTAACAGTTTTACAAAGACAACCAGTAGGACGGCCAGCTTCGATATTTTCCGTTAAAACCGCGGTTTTATCTTCAGGGCCTTTCAAGGGGAATAATTCAATTTTGGTCACTAGGTGTCGCCTTATCGTCACCTCGTAGAATTTGCATTTCGTGGTTATCGTAATAAATCATTAATCAAATGGGTTTTTTAACTTAAACTGTATAAAAATTCTTATGTATTAGAAGGATAATTGATTTTTCTAAACGACCACAACAATCGTTAACCCATCAAAACAAATTAAAACGTCGAAATTCTTGACATAATGCGGGGTGTTGTGAAAGGTCAAAATGAAATGGGCGGTGCTGAGCCAGTTTACACCCTGTAAATTGAATTGACAGAATCGCATCCCACACCGATTGGGTAAAAAATTATACATGTAATCAATAGTATTTAGAATACCGGTCATTTTGATACCAGATACAAACCATCATTTGCACCGGTTTTCATACGGGAAGTTGACAAAATTGGATCACCTGCATGCCGAGAATTTTTGAAAACAAAACAAAACACCGTACTAATTATTGGATATGCACTTATATTAATTATATATTACTGTTCTATATATTTAATTTTATAGTTTGAAATTAATTTTTACTTAGTTTTGTTTCGATTTTAGTTTTATGCAGAAAAAAATGCCACGAAAATCCAACCGCAGGAATCAAAACACAGACCTTGTACTGTTGTAGTCATCACGACATCTCTAAAGTAATAAATACTAAGATACGTTCATCTGTCTCAAAAATTGAATAATTTTTTTTTCACTTTTATTACTTTGAAAGATTTTAATTGTATTTGTAGAGAGTGTGGTGCTAGATTAAAAGTGGGATTAAGCCAGTTGCCTGATGCAACTTGTGATAGCAGTGGTGCAGAGAGATTAACTGATTCTAATGACCAACATCTGCTTTTTGTTATTGTTTGTTGTGTTGTGGTTTTTTAAATCAAATTTTCTGATTTGTTCTCAATATGTAAGCATAGAAAGCATAGAACCACAGTTAGACCACTGAATTAGTATGCATACAGTTGTGTCATGTATTCAGGTTCCATTAGTCAGCACTAACACTGAAGGAGAGACAGATGAATTCACAGTAGAATTTTTACTTACAAAATATTATCAACTAACTCGAACAGTTTTAAGTTTATGAATTTACAAGTTGTGAGACAGTGAATATGTCACTTTGCCATCTAAATATTAAGTTTGTTTTTTTTTAAACTTAACTTTCAGGTTTATTTGCAATCTGCAGTGCCTGAGTATCCAAATCTTGGATTTAGCATATGCTATGCATGAAGCCATGATAACTTCAAAACTTGTTATGATACATGTTTGACACCTGAGCTGATTCTAGACTCACTAACATTTGATGAAATTAATATCTTTTGTTTCAGAAAAGTAGTAATTTATTAAGGTACAATACAGTGGTGTTATCTAGTCTACATAAGAGATTTATACAAATCAGCCAGTATCTGTTTTCAACACCAACACTACATGTAGCTTTACAATTTCAGATTTAGATACAAGAAAGCTTTGCCATTCACCTGTATGGTTACTAAGAATGCTACATTTTAAGTCCACATTTATGCTTTGTCTGAAATTCTATTGTCCTTCCAACTGCAAGATGAAAAAGGAACAAATTTACTTCTTTGCCTACATACCACAGTTATAACCTTTGAAAAAAGGTTGAACATCTTAACAACAGAATGTAATGTTTTGAACTAAAATTTACTTTGTTGTTTCTTCTAAATCTATTTGAGAATTATGGCATACTGAGTTTGTTATTATAACTCAAGGAAGCTGTCAGAACATATGCAGCAACACAGACAAACATGTCATCATATGATTAACTGTCATGTAAAATCAGAAAATATCTAATTCTGTTTTGTGAAATTTATTTTACAGATTAAAAATATTCAATTTCTCTCTTGTATTGGTAGCTGTACATTCAATACTCAGAATCTACAGTGCTTCTTCCCTTTACATCTTTTAGTGACAGATTTAGCTGACAACTTTGACTCAAATTTTTTAAACAACAAAAAAAAAAAAAAAAAAAATTATATTTGATATCAATATTGCTTTCAAATAAAGCAAACTTCAGAATTCTAAAATTGAAAAAAAGCACATTGGCACACACACTAAAAACCCCTGTTAATTCCAGGATATTAATCATTTGTACAGATTGGAACTATATATTCCATTTTTAATTCTGTTGATATTTTCATTATTTTGCACATTACACATTTTTGCAAATACAAATAAGGAGCCTTATAGGTTGTAGTATAAAGCTCACTTTAATATCACAGTATCTCTCGCCACCTAGGTTCGAAATTCACTTTGGCTGATCCCAGCGTGAGAAGATCTGTTAGTTTGCCTGCCAAAGGTTGGTGGTTTTCAGCAGAGACTCTGGTTTCCTCCACTTTCTAAGAACCACCCCCCTCTATAAGTGAAATTTTGACGGGGCGTAAAACAAGGTAACTCCACTCCACATAACCACAGATAAGTAATCAACTTTTTTTTAATTAAAAAAAATTATTGTTTATTTTTTTCTTTATGTTTTTTTATGATATTATTATATTTATTATAATATTTTTTCATGATGATTATCTGACTACCCATGCCTACAGAATTATTTCCATATACAGTGTATATGGTTATGTCCTATAATGTCACATCAGCAATTTTTCAGCTTTTTGCAATGAGAGCAAGTTCATTAATCAAGTATAATTTATGCAGGAGATGTGCCAGTATTTATAATGGTCTGCCTTGTAATTACTAATATCACACCGTCAGGGCAATTTATTTTGTTAAGATGCAAGCTCACTGAGTTCATATGCCACACACAAGCAAACCACTTGCCCTGTCACATTGTTCTGGTACTAAGTGAAACTGGATATTCTGTCCACCAAATGAATAGTTCAGGTGAAGAGACAGTATTTCAAATTTTGAAGACTTGGGTATAAATTGACTGAGGTTTAAACCCACAGCTGTTGCATGTTGAAGATTTGAACACTAGTGCAACTTTGTAACTGACCACATGCAAGAAATACTTGTTCTAAATTTTTAACTTTGGTTGAGGAATAATTTTTTCCTTTGTTTCATTGAAAAGAATTTTTAAGAAAATTATCATTTCTCGCAAAAAAAAAAAAAAAAAAAAAAAAAAGGAAAAAAAATGCATTGATAATAAAATTTGAAATTTTAGCATAGTTTCAAATTTAGAAATTAAACTTTGATTAAAACAAATTCTAAATGAAGTGAAAATTGCAAATAAGCTTCCATAGCATGATAGAATTCATTTATAACTCCCGAGCACCTGTGTTACATAACTATTCCTTGGACAATGTTGCATTTAGAATTTTCTAAAAGAAAAACGATTAATTTTTACTTCTTTTTTGGATTTTAGTTTTCTTTTTATAGTTAAAGTATGCAAACAAAAATTATATCATAGGAAATAAGTCAACTTTTAATCGTATTCATACGAAGAACTGTAAACAAGGGAGGTAAGTATACACAAACGAAAAATCTATCGTGGACTCTGAGCAACACCTGCTATTTTCTGAATTGACAGAATCGCATCCCACACCGATTTCGGACAAAACTTTAATATGATCACATAAAGAAATGAAAATTATTTCGTAATTTAATAATAAGAACCCATCATATGTCCTATTTTTTTTACAATACGTGTCTGAAGCACCGGTGTCGTCCGACAGCTGTGAGGCAACCTCGACTTTAAAAGCGTTTATCTCGTAACTTAATGGAGATATTTGGCTATTTTGTAGATTAATTGAAGGAAAAAATATTTATTGTTTAAAATATTTGTTCGTTTCAAATTTATAACGATGTCATCTAACAGTTTTCTTTAAAATTCGAGACTGACTATCGTTTCCGATTTTGTACCTAAATTTAAACCGAAAGTCACGTGACCAAAGTTATGAAAATTCAGCCATGTTGGAAGCTGGCCGTCCTACTGAACAAGACGAACGTTGCATTTCTCTCGGGGAAATTGTCCGATTTTGAGATTGGTGGAAAAATTCAGATAGTTATTTATTGTTTTGAAGAAAACGGAGGTAGGAATGTAAAGAACAGACCATTAAAAGTTGAAATAGATGAAAATTATGTGAAAACATGGATCAGCTGATTTTTCACAATTTTTTTTTTCTAAGTGAGGGATAGACTTTCAAAATGGCGACTTCCGTCCCTTAGTGTTTTTAATGATACCAGAAGTCCATAAATTACTGGACTTCTGATGATACATATATCGGATTTTTTTAAAGTTCGTTAAAAATGGATTTCAGGCAATGTTATCCATATGTATGAACTAGTACGAACCTCGCATGTAATAAAACACCAATGAATAATCTTTAAAATAAAAATCCCGAAATCCTGACACCAAACCCCTGTGCACCAAGCGCAAGCCCCTGTAATTATAACGATTAAATGTGTTTACAGAAAATCATACCTTGAATATTTCTGTATAGCTTCGTGTTCTAGCAAAAACGGTGGTGGAAAATTTTATCCGACATCATTATCATACGTTAAAAAATGATATAGAATCTATATTTCGGATTTTTTTAAATTTGTTAAAAATGGATTTCAGGCAAAGTTATCGATATGTATAAACTTGTATCAACTTCGCATGTAATAAAAACACCAATAAATAGTCTTTAAAACAAAAACAAAAATCCTGACACCAAGCCCCTGTGGTTTTTACCAGTGACGAGTACCTGTAACGATTTTCAGCTTTGACATATTTTATTCGTCGTACTTAAAAAATAAGGAAGATGTCGGGCTTTTACAAATGTATTACTTGTAGCCGGATCTATATTACATTGTTATTTTTAACTCCCCATGATCCCAATGATGACACGTGGAATATATATATTAACTTCCCTATCATGCAAATTTTTTCTTAACATTTAAAAATGTGAATTCTTAGAAAAATTACCAAACCTTGTAATGATATACTAGTATTCAGTTTGTAATTCCGTGTAAGAATTCAATATAAAACAGAAACTAGTTGGAAGCAAAATGATATTTTATTGGCTATAATGTTGGACAAAGAATTATATAGTTAACAATGAGTGAATATTAAATTCCATTGATCAATTTTAGAACTTTCTGTAATTTGATAAGTTCGACGGAGAAGATTCTTAGTGGACTTTTGGTGACGTCACGGTTCTTCATAAATAAACATCCTTCATGAGTCATGCGTCCTGAACCATTCTATTTTTTTTATTTAACCAAATATCTTACGGTATAGGTACACAATACAAAACATAAACATAAAGGTGTACAAATACATAATTATATTAGAATATTACAATAAATATATACATTTGTAAAAGTTTGAGAAAAGCATGGATACCAAATAAAATCATTTACACGATATTAAACGGGGAAAGTTACCAAATTCAAAACTGTGTAGAGGAACAAAAATAAAAGGTATTTAATTTTAAATAGATAGAGCCTTACGCAATAATAATAATAATAATACTAATAATGCTATGAATTAAAGAAAAATATTACTATAACATGAAAGTTTTTGTTACATAGAGTTGTTACGAATAGTTAAAGAACTAGTAAGAAATTTTCCAAGATTACAGAGTTATTTTACATTATTGATATTTAACAATTGAATGAGTTTGTAGGTGCTAGGCACCAGCCAATAATAATGTTAAATGAAACATTGCCTTAACTGAAAATAAACTGGACATTCCAATATAAAATGGAATTCATTCTCAATAGCATCAGTACAAAATTTACACAATCTTTCATTTCGTTTTTTTCTCTTGTATCGGCCCGTTTCAACAGTAAAACAATGTGAGAATAGCCTGAATTTTGCTATAACCTTTTTGTAACAAACTGGAATTGATTTCCTTAAGTGATATTGTAGAGTAAAATGATTAAAAAATAATGTATAAATGACATTTGGTTGATTTCTGAAATGTAGCATTTAAACTCTGGATCCTCTAACTTCTACTTGATTACAGCTAAACCGAACTTTGGACAAATATCGTTTTGATTCAACCAGATATATCGAAGACCAAAATGATTCCAATTGTGATTTAATAAAATTAGTCCAAAAAATTTTATTAGAACTTGAAGATGAGACTTTTTGTATAGATTTTAGAAGGATGCAATTTGATGAATTTATTAAATTTTACCAAAACTTAAAAATTCTTATTTTACGACTAAAATAAAACAGGAAGCTTCCTTATTCAAGATAAAACATTATATTTGTGTTGAATATTTTACACCAAGTAATAATTACAGTATTCTAGTTTTTTTTTTTAACAGCCTGTCCAGTATGCATATTTCACAAGTATAAGTCATTACACTACCAGCACAAATATCATATAAAGATAAAACACTGCTAAGATTTAAGTACATGTTTTTTTTTTTTTTTTTTTTTTTTTTTTTTTTTTTTTTTTTTTTTTTTTTTTTAATGCATGCATCGCTTTTCTACCTTCCGCAGCTATGTGTAACTATGAGCTGTGGAATTTACCGTTATAGTTTCATAATAATCCTAAATAATTAAAACGGTCAACAATTTCAATCCAAGCCTTATTATATGACTGTCATGTGCTACTTTTGAATGTATTATTTCATAAAAATTCAAAAGTAGCACATGACACAGATGTAAATAATTTACATAGATTAATTATTAAACGAATACCCCTGTAATTACTAGGGTAATTTGGTGAACCCTTTTTAAAAATTGGAACAATCACCGTAGAAGACCATATAGTATGAAAATTACCTGAATTCAAAACACCATTAAAATATGCAGTATTTGAGGCATTAAAAATTCGTTAAGTAAACAATCATCACCATGACTGTTATTTCCTTTCAATGATTTGATAGCTATTTCTACCACATCTAACGTATTCATATATATGTCTAATTCGTCAAAAATAGCTTTATTGTTTGAAAGAATTTGGTCAGTGTGTATGCTAATATCAAGATCAAATTGACCTTGATCAGAGTACGCCACAGAAGTGGTTAACAAAGTCTTCAAGTGATTAAAGTGTGTCAATGCGTTTTTCTTCGTGAAAGAGTAGAAAAATTGTAAGTCTCAGTAAGTCCAACATGTTACTCTTGTTTGAGGTATATGTTGTTGTGGGTTTTTTTTTTTTTTTTTTTTTTTTTACAGCTGTGTGTATTTTTATTCTTATTGAAGTCGAAAAGAGACTTCAAATATGTAGCAAACAGTTTCTTACAATGGTCATTGAACCATGGCTTGTCCCAAGTACGGGTACGAGCAGTTGTGTGTGTGTTTTTTTTAATTAAGACTGGATCTTGAACGACAGTATGGGTCAAATATTTTAGGCAGAAGATTGGTTAAAACATTCAATGCTCGAATCAACATCTGACTGAATTGAGAAACCGTGATTTTTTATGAAATCTTCAAGTTCATCAATGTGATTTGCTAATGAGTCTTCACAATAGTTTCTTATTATCAATAGCCCAACGGAATGTAACCCTTGATCAACACCCTTCTGCAGACATATTAGGGTACTTACTCAACCGTAGTGTGAATTCTGCATGTAGAGGGGCATGGTCACTATACCTGTTAAAATTACAGACCATAAACTTATATATAAAATCAAACATATCTACAGATCAATTACAGTCACTCCAGGATAACCATTATATGTATATCAATCATGTTTGTTTGGGTGTCTGCCATTCATAATTCTTAAACCAGAAGCTTTACGCATGTTTACAAGTTTAGAACCATATGTGTTTGTGATTTTATCCGCGTTTCTTCTATCAACAAGAGGTGTGTCATTTGCGTAAACGAATATATTGATTCGGAAGCCTACTTTGAATATCAGGATGGGTAATTTTTTGAAATTTTATCTTCAAAATCATTTGGCCTTTTAATACAATTAGTAGACATATTTTTTCGATGTTTTCTTTAATTGTTGTAAGATATTATACAATTACAATTCAATTCACATTATTCTATAGCCCGGTGCGATTGGGAACTTCCAGAAGTAGAAAACCATGTGACTTACTCGCGTCTAATGCCTTCTGTATCTTCGATTGGACAACGTCTTTTTCCAGAAGCATTTCTGTCTCTTCCAACAAGAGGCCCATGGGCCTTAACGCTCACCTGAAGATATGTCCAAAATTGTTTGCACAGTGCAATAGACAGTATATTCAGTACAGAAACTTTACAAGTTTTCTCAAGTTAAGAACTGCCACAAAACTTAATCAGAGATATATCCAGTAACATTTCATTTATAGGTAGCTTATATAATATGCATAAATTAACTGTAGAGCAATGAATAATTTCCAAATCATTAACCAATATCAGTATACTTATGCAACTATGTCCTTGACCTTTGAACATATATGACCTTGAACCATATATGATTGTCAAGTCAATACCTACCATATTCTAATATACATGCCTATGCAAAAAGTTAATAGTTTCCAAAGATAATGAGCAATTTAAGTCTTCTTTTGCAGCTGTGACCTTGACCTTTCAACATTTGACCTTGTATCATATGTCAAAAGATCATTGTCCAAATACCTAAATACTCTAATATACATTTCAGGTGAGCTAAAATCGGGCAGAATTTCAGAAGAGAAAATCAGTCACGTGTAACTCAGTGGATACAGCTGTTTATTACGCATAAAATACAGGCAGATTTTAAAGCAATAAAATATGCACGTTGTCATTGGAGAAAGGTCCAGTAGTCCATAAAATCTTCAAAGTCTATTTAAAACTTTATTTAAAGCATAAACTCCATAACGGAAGTTGACATTTTTTACATTTTTCCCCTTCCCTTTTAAAAAGTTTATTTTGGTCGTTCTTTTGGAGAAGGTGGAAATCAATTCTGACACGTGATTTTTATACTTCTAGAAGTTCCCAGTCACACCCGGGGCCCTTTAAAGCCAACAAAAGGTGGTACTTGAGGTACATACATATATATTAGGCGCATGCCCAACAGATTTTGGTTGCAAAATTTTGAAAACACATGAAAAGAAACACAAAATTCCTATACCATAGAACAGTATATAAAACGTCAATAATACATGTGTATGAAAACTTAATTGATAAATTACGAATATGTATCATTTAACAAATAAGCATATATATATATAAGAGGGCAACAGTTATGTAGTATTTAATTTTTTAATTCCATTTTTCAAATATCAAATATTTACATAAATCAACCAACACTCAGTATGTGTCTTTTTTTTTTTCTAATCAAAGTTTGATCTTCTAATTTATAAATTTTCTTTCAGAAGAAGTCTCACAATAGCCAATAACAATAGTATTCTAATATAGTTTTCACAAACATTCGTTTTCTAAACATTCCATTGGGCTATGTGACATGACTTACATCCATAGAGTAAGTCACCCGGAACACTATTTTCTATTTTATCACAAAACGGGCAATATTTCTAAGACTTCTAAATACTGGTCCTTTTTATTTGATAAACAAGAGGCAAATGGGCCTTAATGCTTAACTGAAGATATGCCCCAAATATTTCGAAAGTGCAATAGGCAACTTCCAGAGCATCCTCAATTCATAAGTAACACACCTTTAAAGTTTCAAAACATTTGCTCAAAAGTAGAAGTTTAATGCTATGGAAATTTTAGCATACAAATCCAAGATGGCCGACAGCGACCGTTTTGTCTTCAACAGTAACTTCAAGTCATAATTAACACAGCTGTAAAAGGTTTAAATGAAAAAAACTGTTAAATGCATAGGGAAGTGTAGTATAAAAATGCACGATAGCCTACAGCGGCCTTTCTGTTTTTTAAATCTGAAAAAAATCTGCCAGAGCATCTTAAGTCACAAGTACACACCTGCAAGGTTTCAAAAGATTTGTTCAAAAACCGTTGTTGTAGTTCAATGCACAAGCAAAAAGCTTACGGACGAACGGTAGACCATAATACGCCCCATCATTTGACGCGCCTATAAAAAGGATCGCAATATCAATACCTACTATATTCTTATACACAAACCTTTACAAAGTGTTTATAGTTTTCATGCTAATTCACAATTTTAGTATTCTTAAGCAGCAATGACTTTGACCTTTGAACCTAGACCATGAACCATATATCAATATAATATTCTAATACACATGCCCTTAAAGAAATATTAAGTTTTTTTTAGACATTTAACCATTTCGGGTTTCTTATGCAGTTATGAACTTTACCTTTGAACCATTGACCATAAACCATATACATATCAAAATGATCGTCATATCAATACCTACAACAATCTAATATAAATGCCAATGCAAATGGTTATATAAAGTTTTCCAGATAATTAACTTTTTCTGTCTTCTTCAGCAGCCATGACCTTCACCTTTGAACCTTAAAACTAGAACCATAAATTAAAATGATCGTTATATCAATATCTGTTATTCTCTGTTTACACATTTTTACAAAAAGTTTAAAGTTTTCAAGTTATTCACAATTTTATTATTTATAAGCAAAATATAACATTTCAGGGGCAACAACTCCTACATGGAATATCATATAGTTACGAAACTTGGTACCTTGTTAGATTTTGTCATGCTGTACGTTTTTGAAATAATGGTTTTTAACCATCCCTTACAGTTTTCAAGAAAATAGTCTAAAACTGCAAAAATTACAGACTAGGCTATGAACTTGATCTTTGACCTTGCCCCAGTTTAAAAGACCATTTTGAGAAAAAAAAATGTTATTTAAAACTGAAAACTTCATGTCAATATCTAATGAAATATTCAATTTATAAACATTTAAAACCATTTTACAAAATACAACGCAAAAACGCGAACCTTTTTTGACTGAATTTCACGATGTGTGACTTACTTACTACAGCTATAGCAACCCAAAGTACAAACTTGAAAAGCCTTCCTGGGAAGTTTGATCAATATTGGTCTGGTAGTTTAGAGGAGATGACGAAAATGTTGGTCACACACACACACACACACACACACACACACACACACTTGAATGTCATGATACATTTTTTTAAATTTTATCGTGAAATACAATTATGATAGTATTTTACCATAAAATTTAAAAAATGTATTAATGACAAATATAAAATTAACAAAATACATTTATGACAACAATCTTGAAAAGGTAAGTCAATGATAAAACATACCAGTCCTTGTCCGAATCACAATCCCAAAAACAAAGTAAAAACTTTGAATGCTGGCAAATTTAGTTATACACGTGAACTATCAAGGAAGTGAGGCTGTGTTCTCCGGAAGGGTCGGCACCTCCTGTCTAGGTAGCTACACCCGTCAAGTGCAAGTCAATTTTGAGAATGAAAGGAACAAAGAACTATGGTAAGTCAAATATATCCAGTATAAGTTTGGATACATTGACTACATACTTATCAACAATATTGTGATAACGGCCATAAAACATTTTAAGGGCCTTGATTAGCCTAGACTTGCAATATTATTGCGTCAACAGTTTAACTGTAAGCAGTTTGCTTCGTTGTAGAAAGTCCCCGTAGTTAGAACAAGCGCTACTATAACGTATTAACTGTGAAACATATACACATAGGCAGAATCAGGGATATTACTGCAAACTCAAAGTTGACAATAGAAAAATTGAAATCATCGTTTGTCGTGTAACTTTTCGTGTTTGTCATAACTGAGGTATAAGTCCAAATATGACGCAGAACATGGAGAATCTGTCGTGTCTTTTATTTCAAGCTCACTTGGATAGATGGCATTCACATATTCTCCAAATTCGGGATTATTTAGAGATTGAACGTCAGCTATATATCTGTAAGTGTAGTTGAATGATTTAGCGACAGTCTTTTCTCCAGATTTGACAAGGTTCTGTAAAAATTCCGATTCATATGAATGAAGAAACAAATCAGCAAGCAAAGGTGCACAGTTTGTGCCCATTGTTATACCGATTGTTTGTTGGAAAATTATATTGCCAAACACAACAGATATGTTGTCTATCAAAAACTCTAACATTTTGTTGATGTTATCTTTAGTATATTTTTCTTTGTAGTCTGTATGGTATTTTACAGAATAACCAGAATGTAGAAGCACTAGCTATTTATATCTTGGTTTACCGTTTTTGTAAAAGAATGATTTGTTTTAGACATTCTTTCATTTTAAAATGAGGGATAGTTGTGTAAAGGGTAGAAAAATCAAGTTTTTTTATACCTCAAGTTAACTGAAGACAGAGTATTAGAAACAAGATGATCAAGTAGTTCTTTAGAATTTTTGAGAATCAACATTTGGTTGATGCCAGACGTAGAATAGACTTTTTCTGAATAAGTCTGAAGGCCATCTTTGACGACTGTCAAAATTTGTGTTAGAATTACTGATAATGATTTAGTAGTGCATTTATATTATTATTATTATTATTATAATTATTATAAGCAGTAGTACTAGCTTACTGTTAACTTGTAGTAGTAGTCGTAGTTGTGGTTGTTATGTTGTAGCAGTCGTAGTAGTAGAAATAGTTGCAGCAGTATATTAGTAATGGTGGTTGTTGTTTTAGAAGTTGAAGAACAGATTTTAACCGATGATTGTCAACTTTTACAATTAAACCAACACTCGAGGTATTGCCGACTAGGGACGCCAGGTGAAAGTCGATATTACAGGTTAGTTAGATGTTGGTTGTAAAGTTGAGCAATTCCTAGGCTATTTGTGACTAGAGCAAGGTTATTAATCACTATGGATGTGAGACTGTGTATTATAGAATGCTTTGTACAAGCATGCACTCAGGGCGACAATTTGTCAATGTGATAGCTCACCGAGTAAGTATACCGCATACTTCATACGAAAGCACCTGGTAAACCAGCCGATACTCTGTCATTCTATTGTCGAGCGCCAGGCGAAAGAGCAGTAGCTCAAAAGTCGAGTGTACGACTCGGTCGAGGTTAGAACCTCTGAACTACCGCTTTAGAGGCGGAAGCTATACCACTGAGCCATGAAGACGTAAGAGAATAAAGGTTATGTTATTCTTCCAACATAGTAACAGTTGGGTAGTTTAATTATCAAGAGATTCTCTAGGATTTAGAAGTTAAACTAAGGTAACTTAAATCTAAAATCCCTGCATTTTTATGGACCCACCTACATTACGACCAGCGGCCATTATATGTCTTATTCTTCACTAAAAATTATGGTTCCACTTTTCGTATGAACAGTAGTCCTTATGCCACCAGCTATCTTACAAGCACTGATCCTCATGGTTTCACTTCAGTGACCATTATACCCTCACATATCTTGCACCCGGTTTTCTCTAACTAACAATATTCTTAAAGGCCGGTCCCATTAATTACACAATGGTCCTGATGGACTTTACAACCGCCTATAATTATGCCCCAAGTGTCTTACAAACAATGATTCTTATGAGAGACATTAAAATGACAATTACAAGTTATTCCAATGACCCCACTATTCTCACTTAGGGGTTCTTATATGGCCAAATACGAATCCTGGTACCACTTTTCATATAACAAGGGGCCCTTATCGTCACAGAAATTTACAACCGATGCTTCTCGTTGCCCTTATAATTTTACTACTAAAAGTCCTTATAGGCCTACTTATCTTTAAACTTGTGGTTCATTCATCTTACAAGTGATCCTTTGCCTACGAAACCGTACAGTCAGTAATCATTATGACCCACCTATCCTACAACCGCTGGTTCTTTTAGCAACATCAGAATCTCGGTTCCCCTTATCTGCCAACAAGTGGGATTTACGTATCCTTTGTCTTACAAGGGATCCTTGATTCTGTATACACCTTTAAATCACTTATCCTAATGGCCCTACCTAAATTACAACCACTGGTCCTTATAGTCCTTCTCATCGTATGATCACATGATTATATAGCCACATTCATCTTACCATAAGTAGTCCTAATATACCCCAACAAGTAGCTCCTAGTCATCCGGCTTTATCCAGTAATCTTTTGTGCCCCCTATAATTATACAACCAGTAGCCCTAAACAATCCACTTAACTAACAACAAGGGGTCCTTTTGGTCAAACCAAAATCCTTGGTCAAATATCTTAAAACCAGAGGTTCTTATTAACCCCCCCCCCCCCATCTTATAACAAAGATTTTTTATTGCCATCAAAATATTTTAAACAGTGGTTCTAATTGTCCCACTAATCTAACAACCAGTAGTCCCAATAGTCCAATTTATCTACAACCACTGGCCCTTATAGTCCCACTTATCTACAACCAGTAGCCCATATTGTCCCACTTATCTACAACCAGTAGCCCATATTATCCCACTTATCTACAACCACTGGTCCTTATAGTCCCACTTATCTACAACCAGTAGCCCATATTATCCCACTTATCTACAACCACTGGTCCTTATAGTACCATTTATCTACAACCAGTAGTCCCTATATTGTCCCATTTATCTACAACCACTGGTCCTTATAGTACCATTTATCTACAACCAGTAGTCCTTATAGTCCCACTTATCTACAACCACTGGTCCTTATAGTACCATTTATCTACAACCAGTAGTCCCTATATAGTCCCACTTATCTACCAGTAGTCCCTATAGTCCCACCATCTTAAAGCACTGGTCCTTATAGTCCCACTAATCTTACAACCAGTGATCATTAAAGTCTCACTTGTCTTACAACCAGTGGTCCTTATATTTTTTTGCCCCCACTTTTCTTACATCTACAAGTTCTAATCCTACTTAACTTTTAACCAGTGATCCTTAGACCTCCCGAAATTTGAAAAGTTATTTTACTTCATGACCCCACTTATCTGATAACAAGTGGTCCTTGTGGTCACCCTACGGCCACTGTTGTTCTTACAAACTCAACCCGGAACAAAAATATTTATACCAATTTTTAATTTACACCGGCAACTTTGTGTTTGTAGATAAAAATAGAATAGTTTATTTAAATATAGATCAAGATTTCCCAGGTTAGTTGTTACTATATTTAACTTGATAGTGGAAAACCCCATGTTATAAAAAAAAGGGAGCGGTTTATTTTAAATTAAAATTGTTGTGATAATATATATATATATATATATATATATATATATATATATATATATATTATATATATATATATATATATATATTGCAAATAATAATATTTAACTATTGTACAAAATTTAATAGTACAAATTATTGTAAAATTTGTTAGTTTTGTAAGCTTGACCCATAAGGTGTACATGCATAATGTTAATAATGTTATTATTAATCCGATTTTCTGACGTCTGGTTAATTAAATTTTCGGGTGTTAGATTTATAACAATATACTTTTGAACCATGAATTCAAAGTTACAATTTATTTACGAGCAATATTGGTATACATTAAAACTAGTTTGCTACATGTTTAAACTTATGGCTGCCGTGAAGTGTCACTGAATGAATTGTATTAATGCTTGTCGTATAGCGTTATTGGATCGAACAGAATACTTAAGTGGCACAGCTTCTCCGGACCACATTAATCCTGTCGCACATCGTCACTGACCTGGACATGGCACACAATGCCACTGGACCGCACTTAATTTGTCGCACGTCGTCACTGAACTCAGAACTACGCTACACTTGTCACGGCATACAATATCACTGAATCGCACAGAATTTCCGGCGCTCTTACCAGAAATGCTGGCCATGACACTGACCATGTCTACTATATTTCTTTAGACTGATGTCTATTGCATTAACACTAAAATCAGGTTAGAGAACAGAAACGAAGAAGTAGAGTTGTGCTTTACACACCAGTCAAGTTTTTTTCAACTTTATCGAAACAAGCTTAAGGGGCCTCGGTGGCCGATTGGTCTAAAGCGCGCGCTTACGGATCACAGTGCCTCTCACCGCCTGGGTTGATTATAAATAAATCATGAAATAAATAAATAAATAAATAAATAAATTGAAATAAAATAAAATAAAATAAAATAAAATAAAATAAAATAAAATAAATAAAATAAATAAAATAAAATAAAATAAAATCAAATGAAATGAAATGAAATGAAATGAAATGAAATGAAATAAAATGAAATAAAATAAAGAAATGAAATGAAATGAAATAATGAAATGAAATAAAATAAAATAAAATAAAATAAAATAAATAAAATAAAATAAAATAAAGTAAAATAAAATAAATAAGTGCAAATCATTAAATAAAACATATTGTCGTTTTTTTTTAAATTGTGATGTTTTGTGTTATCATTTTTATGTAAATAACGGTAGTAAACATTCAATTTCGTCAAAAACATACTGTGACGGTTTAACCTCACATACGTTGCTGAAACGGTATTTTTCCACCGCCCAACCTGCTTCAGAGCAATAACAAAAAGAATCTCGAATATACGAATTTTGTACTGAAGGCTTAAGGTCGGTGACGACATTGTATCGATGTTAGCTATTAATTTATACTGAAAATACCATAAACAAAAATAGCAAAACTTGAGTGCTTAATGCTTCGATAAGTCTACTGAATATTGTTCTGTATATAAGTCCGTGGCGCAGCCTATACATACATGTAGGCGATGTTTCTAATATTTTTAAAAGTTTAAAATCATATTACTTTACAACTGTAAAATTCATCATTATTTTACGATATCATTTATATATGTTTGATATTTATAACGTTAAAGCTCCACCATACAGTACGATACACTTCTGGTTCACCCCCTTTGGTTTCAACTCTCCAGTCTCGAAGGTAGAATAAATTATACGCGAGGAGTCACGCGAGAGTTAAATGAGATGTTAACTGTTGATTATTTATAGTAACAGAAACCGAAGGAAAAGGTTTTCCCCTTATTAGATGTTTACTATTTATTTAAGTACGTCAAGTGTGTCAATTTGACACACTTTGTCAAAAATTATTTTAAAACTATATATCAGTCGTTGTGGCTTGAATAAAATTCTTTATCGTGAAACTAGACATGAAATGTGAACTATCATTGCTTTTGTCTGTTATGTTATTTTATCACATTGGATTTTAGGAGGAAATCTGTTCGGAAAATAAAATAAGAAGTCAATTTATTCTCTTTGTTTTCTTAATCGCGAACATCTGACAATTAAATCAAGATTATGAAATTTAACGGTAAGGTATGATATACATGTAATTATAAATATATAAATTTATTTTAAAAATCATTAATGTTTTTCAACTTAATCAGATTAAACAGAAATTATTCAAGTGAAACAAAACTGAATAACGGAAACAGTAGTTCTGGAACAAGGGTTGACTTGTATTACATGTATTACATGTATATGTTTTAAGAACATCCATATCATTTGGATTTGTTTTTTACTTAATAACGATCTAGATGAAAGGGATTAATTATTTTTCAATTTAAAATTAACAAGCTAAATATTAGTAACAGGTCATATTAGTAAGAGGTATTAGTAAATACCGTCCTGCTCAGAAAACACAACATTTGAAAGTCTAACACAGAAATTTGAAGCTAAAAACCAGTCAATGGTTATTCCAAGAAATATCAACTATGATATACATGTATACTGATAGAAAGCATCTTGGCGTTGATGTGAAACATAAGTATGCAAATACTAGACGCACTCATAGAAACATGATTTTAAAATTATGGTATAGTGGTCATAATCGTTGGACAAGTAAAAGAAGTAGTAATTTCGTTTATTAACAATATTCAACATCACTAAAACCCGGTTTTCAAGGATTGTTGTCACATTATACACAATTTATCATTTTTAAAGTCTGTCATGTGCTGATTTTGAATGCATTATTATAATAGAAATTCAAAATCAGCACATGACAGTGCGTGGCCTTATATTGAGGTGAACTTATACACAATGTTAGTCTTTGCTCAAAATCTTTTAAATAGCCTGTACACTCAGTACAATTTTCATTTTCGGCTTTAACTGAAAATTTAAAATATCTCCACTTTCAATCTCTCTCAAATCGTAACGTTTTATATTATTCATCATTTAAGGAAAGCAATACCCGAATACCACCCGTTCTTTTTGTAAACAATTTGCATTCAGCATTTCCTCTAAAACAAAACATCTACACTAAAGGTACCCTATTAAAAGTACACTAGAGAATTTCCATAGTCCAGGTGTTTTTTTTTTTTTTTTTTTTTTTTTTTTTTTCCCACACGTTACACGTGACAAGGTTAATATAACCATGCACACCGACAGCGGAGTTAATATCTGACTTACACCATACAATAATGAATAGTTTTAAATATACGGAAATAACCAGTCCAGATGGCCGTGGAGTTAAGGGCGCTGGTTTTTCATTTCCAACACCACGAGTTCGTTTCTCTTTAACATCATTAATTAGATTAGTACCGTTTTAATATTTTCTTTGGAAAACTTAATGCAGCTTTAAAATTCAAACTTAAAATCACGTGACTTTATTTTGACATTTCCGCCATTTTGAAGGCTGGCCTTTCGGCTGTATAGCAAGTCTGTAGTATGCACATGTATATATTTTATACTATGCCTGCCGTCAGAGATAGAGAGAGTGTGTGTGTGTGTGTGTGTGTGTGTGTGTGTGTGTGTGTGTGTGTCACTGTGCGATGTAGATAGAGATGTATGCCTGCTGATGTTGTCTTGTCACGCGCAGTATATACACTTAACTGCAAGTAGAATAAATATGTAGTCTAGAAGAGTTAGACGTGTTTTGTCTTCTTTACAACGACACTCCAATTTATGGCGACGAGGATTTAAATGGTTTAAAATATGAGTAGTGTGTACTTGCAAGAGATAGGAGGCTTACCACCTTTTGAGGTGGGTGATGCTGCAAGCGCATCGGGTAGGTGGAGAAGATGGATCCGGGGGTTTGAGCTCTATGCTGAAGGAAAGGGTGTCACAGATCCGGATTAGAAAAAAGCCTTATTGCTACACACGGCGGGACTTAGAGTCCAGGATATTTATTTTTACCTTGCCAATGGGAGAAGGTGATAATAATTACGCTAAGGCTAAAAATGCCTTAAGGAAATATTTCATACCACAAGCAAACGTCCCATTCGAAAGAAATGAGTTCAGAAATATGAGCCAACAAGAAAATGAAACTGTTGAACAGTTTATAACTAGGTTAAGACAAAAAAGTGAAACTTGTGAATTTGGAAATAACAATGCTATAGATGAACAAATCAGAGATCAAGTAATTAACAAATGTTCCTCTCATGAACTGAGAATGAAGTTGTTAGAAAAAGGAAGAGGACTAACATTACAACAATTAAGAGACATAGCAAGGGCGAGAGAAGATGCTTCTCGACAAGCAAGATCTATAGAAGGTAGGAATACTGATCATACTATCAATAAAATAACTGTTCAAAATGAAAGAGCTAATCGACAAAGAAATGTTGAATGTTATAACTGTGGGAGAATGGGGCATATTGCAAGGGATAAAAAGTGTCCAGCTAAGGACAAGAAATGTAGAAAGTGTAAAAAGGTGGGACATTTTGAGAAAAAGTGTCATGCAAAATTGGGAACAAAGTCTAGTAAAGAACGAGGAAGTAAAGGAACTGGGAGAAGTGTAAACGAAATTCATGGAAATGAAAGTGAAGAGGAAATATGCATTTAGTGTCCACGACAGTTATTTCAATGATGTGACAATAAAAGCCAATGTTGGAGGTGTTCCATTAAACATGATTATTGATTCTGGTGCCAGCTGTAACGTAGTGGACAAAGAAACGTGGGAACATTTAAAACTTATGCGGGTGAAATGTAAATCAATACGAAACTCCAAAACACTGTACGCATATGGTAGTGATCAATCATTAAAAGTGGCTGGAACTTTTATTTGTGACCTAGATTATCAAAATGAAAAATTATCTGGTGTGAATTTTGTTGTAATTGAAGGGAAGGGTCATGCACTCTTAGGAAGAGATACAGCTATTAAATTGGGAGTGTTGAGGTTAGGACCAAATGTGAACTATATAACAGAGACAGACGGAAAATCAATTAAAGAGACATTCCCACAATGTTTCAAGGGCGTAGGGAAACTTAAAGATTTTCAATTACAGATTCCAATAGATAAAAGTGTTGAGCCAGTAATTCAAAAAAGTAAGGAGAGTACCATATAATATACGAGGCAAACTTAGTGCGAAGTTGGATCAATTGGAAAGACTTGATATTATTGAACGCGTAGATAAACCAAGTGCCTGGGTTTCTCCGTTAGTTGTTATTCCAAAGAAAAATGGTGAAATACGTGTTAGTGTGGACATGCGACAAGTAAATCAAGTTGTTAAAAGAGAGAGATTCCCAATTCCAACAATTAAGGAAATTTTACAAGAGATGAATCAGAGTAGTGTGTACAGTAAATTGGACATCAAGGAGGCTGACCATCAAATTGAACTAGATGAAGATTCGCGAGAAATCACCACATTTACTACTGGTTTTGAAAACTACGAAATTTTTGAGTTGTATAAAAAGACTGAAATTGCTAATTATCTTGGAAACTATTAACTTTTTGTATAGGCATGTATATTAGAATATTGTAGGAATTGATATGGCTATCATTCTGAGTTATGATTCAAGGTCTTATGTTCGAAGGTCAAGGTCATAGATGCACAAGAAGACTCAAATTGTTAATTATCTTAAAAACTATTAACTTTTTGCATAGGCAAATATATTAGAATATTGTAGGTATTGACATGACCATCATTTTGATATATGGCTCAAGGTCATACGTTCAAAGGTCAAGGTCAAAGGTGCATAAAAAGACTGAAATTGTTAATTATCTTGAAACTATTAAATTTTTGTATAGGCATGTATATTAGAATATTGTATGTATTTTTGCAAATGATTATGGCCATATCCTTAGGTGAGCGTTAAGGCCCATGGGCTTCTTGTTTAAGAACATAATTTTTTCAAAAAATTATTAGTAGTAGTAACATGATTCTGTATAACTAGTGGGACATGCTACATATATATGGAACACTGTAATTGCTTTTTAAATGGAGAAATATGTAAACTAAAAAATAGGAACTTGACATTAGCCGTATTCGACTGGTCGTTTTCCGTTTAGCAAGAGGCTCTTCCATTAAACGATATTTCCCCACCTTTATTTTTGATCAAGGTGTCAGGCAAGGAGAGATATTGTCTACATTTTTAAACTTGGTTTTTATAAATGACTTATTGTTTATGGTGCGTGTATTAGTAAGATAACCGCATCCAATCCTTCATTTACAGATGATCTTGTCTGTGTAAGTCTCACATTAAATGGGTTGCAAAGCATGCTTAGTATGTGTTATAAATATGCTTGAGAAAGGAAATTTATTTTAAATGTTTGAAAACAGAGATTCTGGTCTTTGGAGCAAGCGAGATAAATCAGCCAAATATATTTTGCAAAATTGGTAATGTAACCCTATCAGTATCTAAGGAATACTCCCGTCTTGGCGTTTTGCAAAACGTATCAGGTAAACGGACAAAAGAAACGTGTGACAACGGTCGAAAGGACCTTTTTTAAACATTTTCAGGTATTACCAATGAATTATTCAACTCATTAGTGTTAGTTAAGCTTTACAAAAGTGTAGTTATTCCGGCAGTTTTATATAGATGCGAGATTTGAAATGTTTTCACACAATGTCATGTAAACAACATTGATAAATTTCAACATTTTATCACACCCAGTCACTTCCAATCCAGACTTGCTCTGTTATTTGTGAAATTGTATTGGAACTCTTTAAACTATCAGTAGAAGTTGACAGGCGAAAATTTTTGTTCCTTTGAAGGTTGTGCAATTTAAGCAGTAAGCAGCTAAATAAACAGATTTTTATCTGCAGACTGTATTCATATTTTATAAATACAACTAGCAATGATATTGGTTTTTTACCAGATATTTGGTTAATACTAAAAAAATACGACTTCATAAAACTAGTGGAAAGTAATAGTCAACCAGCAAATATACATCTGTGAAGCTTCAATTTGGAAATACTGTACACAAGACAGTCAAGACTTCAGAAGTTACTTAGATATAGTGAATGACATTCTACCAATGTCTGTCTGGACTGTTTCCAAAAACAGAAAACCATCTGATTCCTACAAAGTTTGTAGTGAAACTTTTGACTACGCCATCTAACAATGCAGTATTCATTTGTGACATTTGTAATCAGGATTTTAATAATGTGTTCCAGTATGCCTCGTGTTCTTGTTCAGCTTTAGATACCCCAAGAACTATGTTATGGATAACAATCACTGATATATTTGGACTGCAAGTTAATGTTGAGCTAAACCAGAAATGTTAGTATGAACAGTTTCTCGCATTTATTGGAAAACCGCTGATCAGCATACAAACCACTGACGATTGGATAAGCTTCTGTAAAATTATTTTCTGTTACATATTTTAATGTGCAGTTTGGTATGATCGATTTCTATATATATCAGCTTGTTGCCCCAGAGATCAATATCTTTTTTTCATGTACCAAGTATAACGCCATAATATTATATTTTATAGTTATGACATGTAAATAGCTTGTATTATATGTTTGTGTTCTTCGTTACTTGTTTATTAATTTATTATATATTGTTTATCACTTAATACATAATATTCATCTTATAATCTCATTGTATGAGGAAATAAATAAATGATGATGATGATGATAATGATGATGATAATCAATGTTTTTTCCAGCTATATTTTCAACAAATTTTTTTTTAAAAATTCAAAACAACAACAAAATAACGCATCGGTTGTGACAAACGACGTTGTTTACCGTCTGTCTGTTGACAGCATGAGCGAAACTAATTTCCGGAAATGATCAATGACAGGATGTGATAATTTGGCATTGTTCGGGCTACGAGTGTAATAATTGAAAAAAATAGCACATGTTGCTATAGATTAACTCTCGTCGGCAAGATTAACTTTTGACGAATTAAATATCTATGTTATTCTATACATTTGACAACGGAATATACGTATAGAATAAATTTCTCTATCCGCGTACCGCTTAGTGGCGTGATTGAATTTTCACGGTGTTTATAAGATAACTGCACGGGTTTTTTTTTTTTTTTTTTTTTTTTTTTTTTTTTTTGTCATTTCGGCAACGAACTGGGTAAAACGCACCTCGTTTTTTGTATGGTTATATATTTATTTTTGTAAAATATTTTATGATATAATATAAAAGTCAAATTCAGTGGTATTCGGTTATAAATTTCGGCCTCAGTGCGTTGTAGAATATCTAATAAGTGTTATAGTTGTTGTTTTGCTCCAAGCAGGTAGTAGTTTTACATCGAGAAAGATTTTTACATAATGTATAGTAACGCGTATTATGTCACTTAATGAGGAACACCTTTGAACTAATAATTGCGTTCCATATCTATAACTGCAGGATAATTCGCGATATTTTTAAGGACTCGATGAAATTTGGTACCAACAATCTGTTATCTTTGTAAATGCCCATAAGCCGATCAAATGATCAAATTTTATCTATCTCGACGGTTGTTGCGTGTAAATCGCGCAATTTAACAAACATCTTTTGTCCAATACATACAAAAAGTGATAACTCTTACAGAATCTTCTTTCTTCTTCAGTTTCAGTTATGAGCGCCCGATAAAAATGGGTAATCTGAATTAATGTATAAAGTTAAGCACGAAACCAAAAACAAAAAAAAAAAATGATTTAATGTTAACGCTGCATTAAGTTTACCAAATTTCTGAATTTTTTTGATTTTTTAAAAATATATTTTTTTAAAAGTAGAAATCTTCTAACCACGATCCATGACATTCATTTTCTAAAATTTCATTTCTTTTAGCTGTAAATAAACGGAATCCTCTGAGATTATGAGCTTGGAGCATGCGCACGGATGTACGGAAAAGCCTAGAATCGAAAGTGAAACATGACAGATTGCATTAATTGTCCTTCATTAATATCCAGATGTATTGAAATGGTGTTATTTTTCCCTTACTAAGTCACAAATGACAAATTCAACGAAGTCTGTGTTTAGTTTATCGTATTTCAACATTTTGAAAGTTGTGTTTAAATGACCCGGGTTTTGATGACGTAACCATGTTCTAATATTAGATCCCAAATGCTGCATCTCGCTGGGTAAATACTGTACTTTCTGTTTTTATTTGAGCTTTTATCGTTGAACCAAATGTAACATTGTTCATAAGGAACATCATTTATTAGATTAGCACCGTTTTATTTTTTTTCTTTGGAAAACTTAATGCAGCTTTAATGAACTACATGTTAATTAAGTGACTAACCTCTTTCTCACATGCAGAACTTGTCTTTAATAAATTCTCTGTTACTATGTATTAAATTGTTTAAAATATATCAAGTTTTTATCAGCACTGTAAAACAAGTTGAACACATCATTCAGTCTCATTCAAAATTTAAGGGTAGGTTCCTGCACCATTAAAGTTTTTACATCCATGGGTATTTAATGGGGGAGTGGCAGGAGGGTGGGGTCTTAAAAACAAAAATCACCAAATTATTAATTTTTCCTTAAACACTTTGCGGTGTACTTTAAAACCATATATATATATACATATACATGCATACATACATATATATATATATATATATATATTTGTAATCAGCATCCCAAGGCGCATCAATTCATAATATATAACATTACCACTAATGGGTGGTGCTTTTTAGGGCTTTGTCATAACTTTTAAACTGTCGAGATCCCCACCCCTAAACTATATATTTTCTGGTTCCTAATGATAAAATGAAAAAGAATGAAAGACACCTAAGGTCCTTTCCCACTGTGGGGTAGGGCTGGGTGGTGCTAAGTAAATTTAAACTATTGAGATCCCCACCCCTAATTTATGTATTTTCTGGTTCCTTATGAAACGTTGAATAGAGTGATATTAATAAAGGGCACCTAAGGTCATTTCCCATTGTGGGTGGTGCTGGGTGGTGCTATGTACATGTATAGATTTTAAATAGTTAAAATCCCTTACACTTACTTGAATATTTTCTTGTTCATTATGGACTTTTGAAAAGAGTGCTAAAAACCTCCAGGAAACACTATCCTATGGTATACTTGTTTCATTTCTTAAGGCAAGTTTACAGGATTAAATTTTTATTCAAAGAATTGAAAACAAATTCAATAGCATTGTTACATGTTTTTATTTAATCTCTTTGTCAATTCTCCATTAATATGAAGGTTACGGCTACTTCACAGTCATGACACATGTCAATCAAATATGTTGGTTAAACGTCTCACAGTTTGTGAAACAGATTTGCTATCAATCAAAGTTGAATAATTGTCCAAACAAAATACACCAGCTAATTGTAATTGCCAAATTTATTGAAAGGACCTACGTCAGAAGACAGAACGCATAATTTTAATCTATTGAACTTGTAAAATTTAAATACATTTCGAATTATAAATTTATACATGCAAATTCGGACTTCCGTGACAAATTGGTTTCTTTTTGAAAAAAAAACGTTGTTGCAACGGTGGGGTATGAGGGAATAAAAATGAATATTAAAATGAATACGACTCGAATTATAATTGTAGAATTCGATGTAAATTTCAGATATACTGTCCTCCGCCCTTTCTCTTAGTCAGCTTTCGATTACTAGTAATGGATACTACCGATCCATCACGAGATCAGTCCATCAGCAGGCGTATATTTTAGACATGAATAGATTATGGATGGTGGGGAATCATACGTAACTGGTATCCCAGTTACAACCAATAGTTATTATTATTATTATTATTTCATATCTTATATTTTTGTTGATACATAATGTTTATGAATCATCGAGAAAATACTTTAAATATATCTGAAAACGATATTTTAGTTTTTAAACCACAATCCCCGTGTGGTTACTCTTTACCAAACGTAATGCGGGTTAATAACGTGTGTGTAAGCCATACCCATGTGGCGCCGTTTCAATTATGGAAGTTAAAAGTGCAAGAACTGAAGTTAAAATTTGCAAAGAAGTTAGAAGGCAAAGTGATGAATTTTGTTGATTTTATTTTGTGCATTTATAACAATTAAACCGTCTTTGTAAAATATCGTAAATGCGCTTTTAAGCATGGTTCCGAATGTAAACAAATGTGACGTGGCAGCCAAGTTCTACTATATTATGGGATGATTTTATTGATGAATGTTCGGATGAGCCAAAAAGAATATTACTGGTTAAGTTTTTATTATAACGAATATAAATCGTTGTTTGTAGGGATTGAGAAATCTCTATATATCTATCAACCTTAAATATTTATGAAATATTAAAGGTCATCTCATTATTTGAATGTGGTTCAGTTTTCCCACTTTTTATCAACAGAGGGGTCCAGAACAATGTTAGAATCTCCACCGATTACAAGGTTATTGTAGCCATCAGGTTTGCATTTATGTTACAGAAATTTGTGATTTAGGTGGTGCTCATTTTTGGCATATATATTTACTAACATGAATTTCGATCCATATATAAATAGCTTTAATATATCTGGATTCGGTATCTCTCTCAAAATTTGTTATTGTGTAGTTTAGAATTGGAGGAAAAAAAATAGCGATGCCTTTTCAAGTTTTAAAAAAGTATATTTCAGATTCCAATTAAACGCTCAAAAGACACTCCTTTTTTTGCAGAATGTGTTTTTTTTGTGGCAAAAATACAAAAGGATTTTCAATTTTTCTTTATCCAATGAAACATTTCTTTTCTCTTTATTTCCCCACCAATTTCAATACAATTAAAGGAGATTAATGGTATATTATAACTCATGATACAGTGTTAACATTTGCATCAACATGAACAGGTGCAAAATATATATAATGACCATTTTATGCATACCCAAAACTTATTCCTAGTAAATGCTTTACAAATTTTCGAAGTTCATACGTACATCACGGGTATTTTTGAAATACTGTTTTCTTAATTTTACGAAAGCCGATAAATATATTTTTATTGCCTCTGTCATGTGCAAATGTTGGAAATTTTACAAAAAGAAATATTTAAAATTTTGCACATGACACCTCCATTGATCTCAAAAAAATTTCTTAAAAAATTTAAGAGCACCGTGGGTCAGTTAAAACCGATTCTTTCTAAGCTCTTTTTTCAAAAATGCAGTTAGTTTATCGCTGCTATTAATAACATCACAAAATATGCCACGTTTAGAAATATTGTCTTCTTGTCTAATATTGCAAGGGTTAGCGAAGGTTCTTTCTTTTGACTATTTTTGCAAATTATTGTATAGCACATATGGCGTATCAAAATTGAACCGACATTTTATTTATAGCTATCGTCCATTGTGTCAAAGGGGTTCTGCAAAGTTTATAGTTAAATGTTTATTTTTTTCAAACTGTTCTAGTAGAATGCTTGTTTGTATCTTGATGTTGTCAAAACGTTGCGAAAACGTACAATTTGATTAGCAGTCGTTTGTAGCTCCCCTGACCCATGGCGATGTGAGGTTATGACATGTTGCAGCGTGTGTGTGTGTGTGTGTGTGTGTGTGTTTAGCTCCCCTGACCCATGGCGATGTGAGGTTATGACATGTTGCAGCGTGCGTGTGTGTGTGTGTGTGTGTGTGTGTGTGTGTGTGTGTGTGTGTGTGTGTGTGAACTCACATTTTCGACATCTCAGAAACTACTAAACAAAATTGGATCAAACTTTACTAGCAGCATTTGGTTGTCATATATTCAGGCTTGTACAAATGGTTAACCTTGCTTTTGTTTCAAGGTCATGGTGACCTATTTACAGAATTTTGCATTTTTAACCTCTCGTCTGCAAGTACTGTTTAAAATTTGATGTAATTAAAAAGATGGCATCTTTAGAGAATATCAATACGAATTTGTACAAATGGTTAGCCTTGACCCAGTTAAAAATGTGACTGAAATATAAAAATTGATATTTTCTTAATTTGCCCATATTTCACAAATGAAATGGTGTTATTCTTGGGTATTTGATGTATTTGGCTATTTCCCCATTTTACTACTTTTTAAAGTGATTCTGCATTCGGTCACATGTCTCTCACGTGACCTCGCTTTCCTGTAAACAAACAATTCGAGTTAGCTACACCTCGTGTTGTTTTGAATCAAATAGCTAAATAAATGTTAAAATTCTAACATTGAATTCTCGTTTGTATTTTCAAATACAGGTTTTTGAACATTTTCTTGTCAACCTATGTTAACCTATAGCACTTTATGTAAAATTTGTAAAGAAAAAAAAATTCAGTTGGAGTCCCAGTGTTGAAGGAAGATCATTATTTCATGTTTATTTGTGTCTTGACACAATAAAAAATACCATATGAGAAAATTTGTAGTTTTGCTAAATGCAGAAAAGCAAATACCAATATATTTTTGTCGTTTTTAAGCATATTTAAGCATTTTAAATATATTTTAAGCATATGTTTAAGATATGAATCACAATTTAGAAATTATCTACTTAAAATTACTTGTAAGTAAACTGAATTCGAAATTAAATGAAGTACGGCATTTCGCCCTTTATTAAACAATTGAACTGTTTTTAATGATTTGTATTGTCAATATAAATGCACAAACTTTGCAAGCAAACTTAATAACGTTCTTGTCCGTTCTCTCAACAGGCCATCAAAAACATAATTTCATTTATTTTTTAAACTCTGTCTCTCACAATGTCTGTATTACGGTAAATATCAGCCAGGTATATATATATATATATATATATATATATATATATATATATATATATATATATATATATATATATATATGTTATGAAAATTTTATTTAATTTTTTTTATTTATTTTGTGCATTTCAACCATTGAACAGTTCTTGTAAAATTTCGTAAATACGTTTTTCAAACTTGAATATAAACAAAAATGACGTGGTAGCCAGTTTGTTTATGGTAATGTAGTTCGGATTACATATTGCATTTTATATGTATTTATAAACGGGGTGATAAGGTTTTAGTCGTTCATAGTCATATGAACGCAAAAGCTTTCAAGCTTGAAGCAATAGGAAATTCACAAGTCAAATAAAAATGTTTGCTTATAAACCATCGCTGCCGACAGCCTTATTTGGTAATGCTGATATGACGTAAATAAACGAGGCGTTCCGATGCCTAAACTGGGTCAGTGAAATTTTAACGCAGAGTTTCATAAAGATGTATATTCTACTTGAATACGCGAGACTCTCCGATATCTAAATATTGGCGTATATCTCGTTATTTAAATTCGTTTTTAAACCGTTTTGCGTCCAAAATTGAGATGATAATAATACTCGCCGCGATAGAATTGATGATTTATATCGGGACAACAAGAAAACACGTGAGTATGTGTGGGGAAAGTGGAAGGGCGAAATTAGTTTTACCCCAGCGAACTCGAAATTCACATTCGCACTTACGTAATTTTTGTACTTACTACCGATTGTCAAACAATTTGGTCTGAGTTGAGATACCAAAATTTACCGTGAATATTAACATTGTCCATTTTAAAGAAAATAGTCAAGAAAATATTGCAAAAAAGACAAAGATAAAAGTAAACTAAAAAATTGGAGATCCATATCTTTACTTAATTTTTACTATAAGATATTAGCATAAATAGTAACAAAACGAACCAAAACTTTTTAACCAAAATTAATAAAACCTGATCAAACTGGCTACATCAAAGATCAATATATTGGAGAAAATGTTAAAACTATCTCTGATCTAATTCATCCGACAAGTTTAAAAATATACCAGGATTGATTCATTTCATTGACTTTGAGAAAGCTTATGATACTATTGCTCTTTATATTCGAAACTCCTCAGATATTCGGCGTTGGGGAAAACCTTTTGATATGAATGAAGACTTTATACCACGAATATAAGTAGTGTCGCTTTAAACAATGGCTTCACCACAGAAAAAATTCACTTAAAGCGAAGTATTCGTCAAGGCTGCCCTTAATCACCTTACTTATTTATTTCAGGCTAAAACAATAAGAAATGAATTTCAAATCAAATGTGTAATTATCGGGACAACACAGTTTAAAATAAGTTTACTTGCTGATAACATGATATGTTTCTTAAAAGATGAAACATTTGGACGAGTTCTTTCACAAGTCATTGAAAATATTAAAATTTGCTGAAGATTAAATATCAATCTAAACAAAACTGAAGCAGTATGGATAGGCAGATGCAAAAATGTTAAACTTGGCATCCTTCCGTTAAATGGTCTGATAAAACATCTTTTCCCTTGGAATGTGGTTCAGTACTGACATTAAACAAGACACATGAGGTAAAAACCTTATCTCAAAACCAAAACTTGCTGATTTAAAAGCCACACTAAACGTGAGAAAAATGCGGGATTTTACACTAATAGGGATAATTCTCATTGTCAAAACCCTAGCATTATAAAAACTAATTTATCAATTCTCTTTACTACACATACCTAAACTTATTATGAATGATATTCAGGCTGAAATAAAACACAAACTTACAAGTCCTTGTCCAGAACACAATCCAAAAAACAAAGTAAAAAATTTGAAAGCTGGTAAATTTAGTGATACACTTGACCTTCCATAAAGGAAGTGAGGCCGGGTGCTCCAGAAGCTAGCTAGCTACATTCGTCAAGTGCAAGTCAATTTTGTGAATGAAAGGAACAAATAATTACGGTAAGTCAAATATATCCAGTATAAGTTTGGATACAGTGACAACATACTTATCAACAATATTGTGATGACGGCCATAAAACTTTTAAATTGCCTTGATTAGCCAATCTTTCAATATTCTTGCGTAAAAAGTTAATTTCGAAAAATGGAGAATCTAGGTTTAAACAAAATGTTTTCTCACAAAAACAAAAAAAAAAACGGAGGTTTAAGAGCTCCAGATGTTGAAAACAAATAAAATCACTCAAACTGATCGGAATAAAAGAATATTAAATAATAATGAATCTAAATGGAAACATTGTTTTAAGGAAATCCTCAAAAAATATCATATATCAATGAATGACCTTTTTCAGACCAAATGCTGCACTAATTTGATAGACAAAATGGCCACCTTTTAAGATATTTAAAATTTTGGAATGAATTATGTAACTGTATCAATTTAACACTAGAACCCAAACTTTTAAAAGAAATTTCTTGGTACAAACATTAAAATAAATACTTACACAGTATTTTACAAATGGTATAAAAGGGAATTTTTATGTAATAATAAAACAAACATACCAGTCCTTGTCCAAACCACAATCCAAAAAGCAAAGTAAAACCTTTGAAAGCTGGCAAAATTAGTTATACTCGCTTACTTCCATCAAGGAAATTAGGCCGGGTGCTCTGGAAGGGTAAGAACCTCCTGTCTAGCTAGCTACATCCGTCAAGTGTAAGTCAATTTTGAGATGGAAAGAAACAAAGAACAATGGTAAGTCAAATATATCCAGTATAAGTTTGGATACAGTGACTACATACTTATCAACAAAATTATGATGACGGCCATAAAATTTTCTAAGGGCCTTGATTAGCCTAGGCTTGCAATATTCTTGCGTCAACAATTTAATTGTAAGCAGTTTGCTTCGTTGTAGAAAGTCCCCATAGTAGGAACAAGCTCTACCATAACGTATTAACTGTGAAACATATGCACGATACGCAGGAATATTACCGCAAAGAAACGTAAAGTTGACAATAGAAAAGTCATCACGTTTGTCGTATAGCTTCAGATGTAACCTTTCGTGGGTGTCATAATTGAGGTTTAAGTCCAAATATGAAGAACCTCACTTGGATAGATGGCATTCACATATTCTCAAAATTTGGGATTATTTAGAGATAGAACGTCATCTATATATCTGTAAGTGTAGTTGAATGATTTAGCGACAGTCTTTTCTCCAGATTTGACAAAGTTCTGTACAAATTCCGATTCATATGAATAAAGAAACGAATCAGCAAGCAAAGGTGCACAGTTTGTGCCCATTGGTATACCGATTGTTTGATGAAAAATTATATTGCCAAACAACAAATATTTTGTCTATCAAAACCTTTAACTTTTTGTTGATGGTATCTTCAGTATATATTTTTCTTTACAGTCTGTACGATGTTCTACAAAATAACCAGAATCCCTGTTGAGCACTAGATATTTATATCTTGGTTTACCATTTTTGTAAAATAATGAAAAGGAAGTGATTTGTTTTAGACGTTCTTTCAATTTAGAATGAGGGATAGTGGTGTAAATGGTAGAAAAATCAAAAGTTTTTATACCTTTTACCAAAGATAGCGTACTGGAAACAAGATGATCAAGTAGTTCTTTAGAATTTTTGAAAATCCACATTTGGTTGGTGTCAGCTGTAGAATAGACTCTCTTTGAACAGGTCTGAAGGCCATCTTTGACTACTGTCAAAATTTGTGTTAGAATTACTGATAATGATTCAGTAGTACATTTAGAGGAACCTGTTATATATCTTTCCTTCTAAAGATTTTTGTGAAGTTTTGGAATCTAATACAAGTAAGGCAGGACAAGTTCTTCCTGTTTTGAATTGTTACCTAAAGACTCAAGGACTCTCCTATGATTGGAATGAACTTCATCTTTGGTAGAAGTAGTTTTGGTTTAAGTAGGATTCTCCGATATACTATCTAAACCAAGCTATAATATATGATATAATAATGAAATAAGTGATGAAAATGGAATAAATACTCTTATTACCCCCAAATAATTGAAAAAAAATATAATCTGAAAGTAAATTGCATGGAATATTTTAGCTTAAGATCATGCATATTATGGAAATGGAAAGAATATTTAATAACAAAATCCTGTTAGAACATATCGCTTTTCCCAAAACAGCAAAATTTTAAGTGTTAAAAATTGTCATCAAAAGACCTTTATTCAATTTTAGTTGGAAATTTCTCAGACTTATCAACCTGCACAAGCATCACAAAAAGGCAAAATACTTTTGGTATTAACATAGAATAATTTAGAAAATTATTTGCATTACCCTTCAAAGTGTGTTCAGAAACTAAAAACCAAGCCTTTCAAAATATTACATAAAATCAACCTTATTCCCTCACCATGTTGCAACATGTTCCACAACTTGGTAGACAAAATTGAACATAGTTTTTTTAAATGTGCAATTGTAAGAAAGTTTTGTGTCTCTTTCAATGACTGGTGGAATAGCATTTAACCAAATAATAAATGTGTATTAAATGTCAAGATGTTATTTGTGGGTTTTACAATACTTATGTGACATACTTAACTATTGTGTACCGTTTGGTAAATATTTTATAAAAAACTTCTATATATTGTGAAAGAATACCACTAAATGTTTTACAATTTAATATTTAAAAAATCAGATTACCCTTATGAAACATGTATGTAATACAAAACGGAAGCAAGATTACTTTAATATAACCTGGTCATCAATTCTAAATAGCTTACAATAGAGAGATTGTATAAAAATTAGTACACTATAGAATGAATTATCACCTTTAATCTTTCAGAAGCAACCAGAACTTTTATTATTCTATAGAAATATCAGAAATTTGAAATATCACTCTTAATATTTTTATAACTTGCTATTGCGTACTCAAAAGGTTTTTCAACTACATTTACAATATGTATCATTTCAATAGTTGCTGTTGCCATTATTACATAACATATTACAAGAAGTAATGTCATTACATTTCTCCAAAGATACTTTTCCTTCATATTACTGTAGCCATGCCAGATCAAAATATATACATCCCTGCCAAACCAAATAAATATGGATGACAATTATTGATAACTTTACATATTTATAATGGTAATATCCGAATAATATTTTTGTGATACATATGATTCTGATGTTGTAATGTTGCTTAATATTCAAGTTGTTGAGTCAATAAACAAAAAAAAAAAAAAAAAAAAAAAAAAAAAAAAAAAAAAAAAAAAAAAAAAAAAAAAAAAAAAATCTAGACTATTTGACTTTTATTTCTGTGTTCCATTTCATAAATTATGACATAAACAGATGTAAATGAGAAAACATTGTCGGGAGAAATAAAATAACACTGCAGAAGTTAGGTTCCCCCCCTCTCTCTCTCTCTCTCTCTCTCTCTCTCTCTCTCTCTCTCTCTCTCTCTCTCTCTCTCTTGTGTATTTTTACTTTGTTTTACTTTTATATTGTAGATCTACAATTTACAAATGTAGTCACATTGCGTTCATTCTAGTTAAGATTAATAATTTGTGTTGTAATAATATGATATACAACTTAATTTTATTCATGAAAGTGGGAGGTGGACAGAACATCCCTTAAATATGGGCATACAAATTACAATGGTATTCAGTAACAATGTAATACCAAGTACATACAAACTGACAAGACTAAACCTTATGCAGGGCAGACATTGAATACACTACATACTGCCCTAGATTTTGTTAAGTAAAAGATATTGAATATCTTGCCAGCAGCTGTTTGAATAAGAAAAATAATTTTACATGTATTAAATTTCTTAATTACAAATATTTTTTTTCTATTTGTAGACGGTCACATTGACATTAAATAGAAAAATCTTTAAACATCACTTTTCATGAACTGAACGGTCTAGAAGCTTAACACTATCTATATGGCATTAGATCACTAAGCACTACCATGTTTGCAAAGCTTGTTGACTGGGACCTTCGTTCAAGGTCACAGTAAACCTTTTTTTTGATATCAAAAAACAAGATAGAAATTAGCTAAAATTTAACCCTTTTTAGTGAGCTACAGTACTAAATGTCCTCAGGTTACAGTTTAGGCCCATTGCTCCTCTTGTTTGAATTTCATCTTTTAGTCTAAAAAGTAAATTTTTTTGTTCTTTAAAAGATTGCCACCTTACATAAAATGCAATAGAAATCCTGTAAGATGATAAATTATATATTGATTATATCTTTATTACCATTTTATTTTTTTTTAAATATTCCTGACATTTATGTTGAAAAATGGTCAGGAATTGAAAAAAACACGTCGAGGCCATTGAACATAAAAATACCGACAGCATTGGTCAACGTATTAATGAAGGGTCCATATTAATTGAACTTAATTTGTAACAAGTAGTCCAATATATACACATATAAACTTTATTTTATCTAAACAAAATAACCATTAGTCATGTATATGTAAATATAATGCCATCCCTTTAAAAGGGCGGAAACGGAAGATAAGAAACAAAAGAAACATATGTATGATAGTAAAAAGATATAAATTTGAGCAGGAACATGACCTTGTGAAATTACATTCAATAATTTTAAGCATAATTTGATGAGATTTAACTCAAAATGTGATAAACTATGGCTGCTAAGAATTGTGAGATGACTTTGAAGACAAGGAAATCATCACAATTATTACTTTTAAGATTGTTTTCATTGTAAGTGATATAATATTGTATTTTATTTTAGTTTATTTCAAAAATACTGCTTCGCTTACAAGTACTGTTTTTACTATAAAGTCATTTATTTTTTGTTAAGTGTGTGTGTGTGTGTGTGTGTGTGTGTGTGTGTGAGAGAGAGAGAGAGAGAGAGAGAGAGAGAGAGAGAGAGATTTCACTTTTGTGAGGCAAAACATAGTTGTGGTTTCTGTTAAAGGTAAATCTGTGATGTTTTCAATATGTTTTCAATTGTGCTGATAAATGAAATATTGGGTCATGGTGTAAGCACTAAACTGGAAACACTACGAAAAACATAATATTTCAATACCAACGAATAAAAAGTTTGACCCAATTAAACGAGAATATCTAATCCAATTGAGTAGCAAAAGGGTAACTCTTTATAAACACAACAAGTATACTTGTCATCAGCTATGGTATGGAAACTAATTACTGTGTATAACATTTTTTAAATGTTCAAATCAGTCTCAAAAGCAAATTAAAACCTTTGAAAACTGGCAAATTAAGTTAAACACGTACAATTATATCAGGAAAGTGAAGGCAGAACACCTTCTGTCTTGCTAAATGATAAAACAGTTAAACAAGACAACTCAGTGATATTTAGGCAATAGATACAACAAGACGCATAGTAGTAGTAAAAGCAAAAAAATTCCTTTGTGATTATAGGTAGTTTGTTTGTGGCTGCTATAGTCGTGAGAGTATTGTTGTGCACATTGTATAGTTTAAAAAGCCACAGTAACAGTGAATAAAAGTATAATTTGAAAATAAGTTTAATTATTGTGTTAAGTCAATGTTTTTCTTTATATTGTTATTAGTTTTCAGCTTAAGTAGGAAAATATTTGTTATAATTAGGTATACTTCAAAATACAAAAGGAAAAAGAAAACGCGCACACAGTCTGGTATAAATTGTTTAAAAGGTCAATCCGCAACACTTTTCTTTTTTTCAAATTATTCCTTGAATTCCTTAAACAGAACTAATGGTAATGGGCATCCTGTTCATTTATTACAAGTGCACGATTTATTCCGCTTGACGCTTAAGCTAATTAGAAAATTTAATTGTTTAAAAACAATACATTTGTGTATTGCCATTATTCTATTCTAATAGATCCTGATTAAAGAAATGCTCTCAAAATAAGGATTTTCTTAAAATAGAATAAAACAAAACAGAATAAAAACATAATGAAAGTGTTTTAGAACTAAAACAGAATTCTAAATTTCAAAAAAAAAATAAATAAATAAAAATAAAAATATATATAATAAAAAAAAAATCATGGTAGATTTTTGGAGCTCAGAAGTAACAGTATTTTATAAAATTACCATGGTCCATATGCAATATCTTGCCTAAAAGATGTACCTAATTATATGGTTATAAAAACGAAGGACACAATTCAGAAAATAATATAAGAAACCAAGGTTAATACCTAATTGTTTAGAGACAATTGATAATGAAAGTCCAATACATAATTGTTTAGAGACGATTGATAATGAAAGTCCAAAACAATATCACAAATTTCGGAAACAATGGTCCTTATCTATTGTTTAAAAACTTATTTATTTAACCAAACAATAAAATAAAACAGCAATCCGCCATAACATCAAAACATATTATTTCTTTATATTCAAGTGAATGATGACGCAATAATATTTGATGTTGTTAAAATCTTAACTAATAACGTCGATGTTTATAGCAAGCGACAATCAACTCCTCGTTACTGGTGACGCTTCCTTAACATGATAATGAAAATATTAATGCTACTAAATGGTCTTCAAAATGTACTGAATGTTCAAAAAGTCAAGATTATACATACCTTGTTGGCTGCTAAAACGAAAATGAGTCATCCTTGGAAAAAAGTACGAAAGCCAAATCGTGCTAGTTTACGATAATAAAAGATATAATTAATTTCCATGTGATAACGAGAAAAATTCACGTTATTACGAAAAAATCCTGTAATTACTTAAAATTTCATATGATTCCAAGAAAGTTTCATGTTATTACCTTAAAAAATAAATGTAATTACGAGATTATGTTATTAAGTTAAAATTATTTATAGAAAATTTCATGTTTTTACAAGAATTCAAATTATTACGATATTTTAATGTTATTTCGAGACATCACAATTCTCTCAACCTTTTTTTAAAATTCAGAATTTTAATAGTTCATAAATTGTTTTGTTGTTCAACACCCTTTATTGTAACATGGAAAGATTGTATTCAACGATGATAAGAGTTAATTGAAACTTCACATATTAACAACAGTGTATGTGGACATCAATATCCAAATTTGGGATGCCTGTTTTCCTTTGTTCTTTAATCAAGGTCACAGTGACTTTAAAAATGAAAACCATTATTTTTATTATTATTATTCCGCCACATTTTTGTAAACACCATAGCTGAAAAACGGTTTGGGGGAATGTGATGGAATTTTGTATACCTGTCTTTATGACATGAAGTTGTGCCTTTTGGGGGTCTCGTCTGATTAGTTGAAATAGAAAGGGAGATAATAACGATGTCACACTCTACTGATTTTGCACTCTAGAAAAGAAACTTATTCGCCGATCTCGATGAAATTTGTTTTACAAATACAATTTTAGATGCTCTACATTTTATATCACAAAGTCAGACATTGTGACCTTATTTTCATGGTTCAGTGGTTTTCTTTGTTTTTTAAGAGTTATAGAATGAACTTTTGTAAACAGCCTTTCTGAAAAAACCATTTGATAGAATGTACTGAAATTTTGTACACTTGTTCCTTATGACACGTAATTGTGCCTTTAGGGGGTCACGTCTGATTGGTTGAAATAGAAAGGGAGATAATTTCAATGTCACACTCTACTGATTTTGCATTCTAGAAAAGAAACTTTCTACTTTACAAGGTTGCCACCATTGGGAGTGACTTACCCAGTGATTGAGCCCTGTTCAAACGCGATGTCTAGTTCATATAGATATTTTAATTTGTTTTATTTTTTTAAATTTTTATTATTTGTTTTTGTATTAAGGATAATTGAATTTTTGAATTTTCCAAATGAAATTTATTTTTATAGACAAACATTAACCCCATGATTACTTTTTAGGCGGCTCCTAATCAGATGCAGATTAGCCTAGAGGTTTAGGTAGTGAACAATTTTTATTGATTTAAGGTTGGTGAATTGTGTATTCAGTTTATTATTGTTACATTTGAAAAGACAATTACCTACGTGTCAAATGTTAATTATTGGACGTAACTTATCCGTGGAATATTGACCTTCTCTACAATGGTCACTTGTCACCATTCCTTAAATTAGCCTCAGAAATTAGGTTCTATTGTACTTACTTTTCCATTTTAAAAATTACCTGAAAGTGTTCTGACTTTTACGATAGGGAAGCATTTATGACAAATGAAAGAAAATAACAAGACACTGCAAGAAAATAACATAACAACAATTTACCATAATATCAGCAAAAGTGTTTTTATCTTTTCAGATTTTGAACAGACAATCAATCCTTAATTTAACTGAAAAATTTTTATAGGACCATTGTGAAAGAACTTGATACACCTGCAGAACTTGTCACTGATGAGGAATGCATTTGCGAAATGTGCACATAAGGCACATAAAATTATACAGAAGTTTTTGCTAGATATTCACATAATTTTCATTGACAAAAAAACTTTATTATTCAACATACTTTCACTTTTAGGCGAATCTGTAGCAATTGATTGGGGTAAAGGTTTCGGCCTAATTTTTTTTACCTTTTCACTTTTACTAATATCTCAGCAATTTTTGTTAAAATTGAAGTCAGACCTTAATTTTTTACGTTTAAGCATTGCTTTATACATTTAGTCAAGTTCAAAGTATACAGGTATATAGGATTGATGTAATAAGCATTTGAATTGCTATATCGTAACTTTCAAGGCCCTTAAAAGTTTTATGGCCGTCATCACAATATTGTTGATAAGTATGTAGTCGCAGTATCCAAACTTATACTGGATATATTTGACTTACCACAGTTCTTTGTTCCCTTCATTCTAAAAATTGACTTGCACGTGACGGGTGTAGCTAGGTAGACAGGAGGTGCTTACCCTTCCGGAGCATCCGGCCTCACTTCCTTGATTGAAGTTTACGTTTATAACATATTTTGTCAGTTTGCAGAGTTTTTACTTTGTTTTTGGGTTTATGATATGGACAAGATCTTGTATGTTTGTTTTATTTATATTGATATTTGTCGTTGAGAAATCTAGTTTTGATGTTTGATGAAATGACCTGTAAAATTTATTCAAGGTCAAAACTAAATGTTATGTCATTTCTTAGTAACTATTTTTTTTTTTTTTTTGGAAAAGGTCAGTCTTTGTTTTGTTTTGCTTTGTCCCTACATTATCTTAGGGTCAAAGGTCAAGATCACAACCTTAAGGTTATGAATATAATTGAAGGAGATTTGGATCTTTGAAATGTTTTCCAATTTCATGACTAAGATATTGTAACCTATTTTGTACTGATTAACTACTTGTTTCATCCAGTTAAAACCAGACTGTTTTCAGATTACGGTTTACAAAGGGTTATCCCAAAAAGAATTAACGAAATTTTTATTATGAATCTTTTCCGAAAGCGATTTTTACTATATTTTGAGTACGGATTTTTTTAATTTTACAAAATTATATTAAGTATTTTGTCGTGAGGTTTTAAGGTTTTATGTTTTTTATTTCAAATTATTTTTCAGTACTTTGATTTTATTTTACTTGATACTTTTATAAATATTCTGATGATATGGCATTGTAGATCATAATTTTTCACCGTTTAAGCAGTTTTCCTGCATGAAATTAAAGACAAAGGAAAGGACTTAAGAAATAAGCTTAAAACTGCTGTATTTTGACCGTGAGATTTTAGGAAATTTTTCGGTGTTGATTATTTTTTGTTTTGTTTTGTTTTGTTTGTTTGTTTTTATATATTAACATATAATTTATACATAGTGGATTGTTAACTAGATTGCATGAAATTTATGTGTGTGTGTGTGTGTGTGTGTGTGTGTGTGTGTGTGTGTAAATAAATCATTTCTATGTAGGAATAATAAAAATAATAATAATAAAGAAAACAAAACCGGGATGTCAGGTTTAACATCGTGATCGATATGATCCCTTTTAAAAATATGTATTCAGTAAGCGTCGTTGAATAAAATGTATTGTCACAGAGTCCGCGTGGTATAAACTTATGTAATTAATGTACCTTTAATGAATAGGTTAGTTTTTTCTGACTAAACTTGTGCAAAAGTCTCTGTAACTTTTGAAATTTATGTAAAACTAAGGGTTTCCCCTCATGCAAAACATTCCTTATATGGATTTGGATTCATATAATTCTAAAACTTTAGAATTGTTAATTTTCAACTGTTGTCTTAGTTGTTTTATCAAACTTTTGGCCCCTGGTGTAACTGATGAAGAATGATTTTCCGAAATGTGCACATATTGCACATAAAAATTTAGCAGATATTTGTCTTATATATACATGCCTGAAACAAAAAATATTCAATCTAACATTTAAATCTTTATTAATTAACAATGACAAGCCCGACCAGTAAATTTCATATTCTTCATTCCAACCATTCTAATGTAAATTATATTTTCGCATGGGACTTCAAACGCTACGTTATGTTTAATGCTTAACATATTCGGATTTTATTTTGCATTTTAATGATTTTTTTAATGGGCTTCAAAATGTTCTGAAGATAAGAAAATAGGTTTATTACTTAGTATTCGAAATATGGAACACATTATCAGATTAGCTTTAAGGCACAGAGGCTTCTTGTTGGTTTACAAAACATATAATCCAGGCCAATTTTGATCTACCTTCATTTAAAAATTCAAAACAAAAAAAGGAGGAGGCAAAATCGTAATCATTGGTATGAATCAATTATAGAACACAAGTTGCATAAAAGCAGTTTGTTAAGTATTGTTAGATCAGCAATTGGATTTGATTTTTGCAAGTTTGACGTCACGTCGGTAGTATTGAAGCCATTTGCGAGGAGTTCATCATTTTATAGGAGTGCTCGTCTTATATATGTTCAAATATTGCGTGAGTTAATGCAATGTTTTAGATCGACCATATACTAGAATGCACTAATGGCAACTTTTTCAGAGTGCTAGTACCACTTAGCACACTAAGATAATTCGATTGTATATTATTGACATCAACAGGAAAACAAAATGCCAACTGCAAGAAAAATCATATTTCTCACACGTTATCCAGCGAATTCAAACTCAAAGCATTGCCAGAGCGAGGGTATAAAGATTAACGGCTTAGCCAAGCTGCCACCTACAGCGGAACCAACAGGAGAATGAAGATGAAAAACGAGTTTTTATTTTTTTGATTCATATATATATATATATATATATATATATATATATATATATATATATATATATATATATATATATAACCAAATACATGTTTTATACATCACAATACATTAAATATCACATACGTGAGTTTACAATATACATGTATTTTACCCTTATCAAAAGGATAGACTCTCTCATCTCTCATATATTGCAGAAATAAACATATATTATTCAAAACTGAAATTTTTAACAGAAAATATTTAATAAAATTTAAAAGTATTTTGAATTATTATGTATTAAGTTGGAATATAGTTACGTCTTTCTTTAATCTTGAAAAACACAACATTACATTACATAATGGTATTCATCTGCTATTGCATTTTAACCTAAATTTCGAATTCAATTTCCTTTTACAATATTCAACCAGTAGCCGGTCAGTCTCAAAAGGTAACATGTGATTGCTGCATCTGAATTAATTTAGTATGTTTTTTTAAATGAAACATTTGACTTAATATAATATACTGTGATTAAAAAACACCTTGCACAAATAATCTATATGATAATCCTTTTGAAGAATTGTAACAGTCACTATTCCATTTTTGTATAAATTAATCATATAATTTTTATTTTAAAATTTAAAATTTCTATTACAATTCATCGGATAGTACCATATGTTGCTTATTCCACATTGATTTAAAATTGTTTTAACATTATGAATTCAATTAAAATGTATTCCTTGAGTATATCTAACCAGTAAAGGTTATAAAGCAATGAAGAGTACTTTGCTGGTTTTTTGTAATACTATTGAAAAGAAACTATTCTAGTTTAATATCAATACTTAGCAGATATAACACCCAGTTCTCCGTATACCTGCAATAAAATTTAGATTGTATTTCTTAAAATGCATTATTAACTTAACAAATTTTAAGTGTACAGTTCCAAAACATCCCAGTTTGTATGACCCAATAATTAACATCCATATCAAATTATTGTCATTTCCATTTTATCAAATAAATCTGACATTCAATACATAAACTATTAAATCGACTTTTCCTAATAACACCATACAATACCTTTGTAGCTTTATCAATAAAACACTTTTTGTACTTGTAAAAGAGCCTGTTCTTTAGAAAATAATTATTAAATATTTAAATTCTTTCATTTTTTAAAATTTAGTCATCATTTTTTTTTTTTGATAAAAAAAAAGAATATTCTTATATTAATTACCTTAAGAGAAAATACGTAGTTTTGTTTTAGTTAAAGCTGCTTTAAGTTTTCCTAGAAAAAAATAAAATTGTGCTGATCTAATACATGATATTCCTAATGATAAATGTAATATTACGTTCAACGATAAAAGCTCGAACAAATACAGAAATAACAGCAATTTCCCAGCGAGATTTTAGAACATGGTTACGTCATAAAAACCGTGTCATTTAAACACAACTTACTAAAACGCTAAAATACGATTAATTAAACACAGAATTTCATTAAATTTGTCACTTTCGAGTTTGTAAGGGTTAAATAACTTTATTGCTAATACATTTGAATAGTAATAACGGACAATAAATGCAATTTGTCAGGTTTCACCTTTGATTAATTTGAGTTCCTGTACATCCACGCTCATGCTCCAAGCTAATAATTATCTTCGTTAAACATTGACCAACCCGTTAGAGGATTCCGTTTATTTACATATAATAGGAATGAAATTTTAGAAAATGAATCTCACGGATCATGATAAGAAGTTATCTATTTTTTGAAAAATACATTTTTAGAAAATCCCAATTAATTCATAAAATTGAAAAAAACATTTTATATGTTAAGTTTATTGTAGTTTCCATTTTTTTACAATAAGTAATGTAAAAAAATGAGTAAATAATAATTGTGTTCTTCTTTAGTTTCAGGCATTAACACAGTATCATATGCATCTGCAAACAGGAGTATAAACATTTTTACATCAATTTCAATCCCATGTTCTTACTCAGTTGAAAAACTAGACAAAACTAACATTATTATTTGAACGTTATATTTGAAAATAATTTAAAAGAATTAAAAAAAACATGTGGCTCAGTAAATAAAATACTTGAATTGTATTGGAATTTAATTTATTTTGTAAATCATTCATGTATAAAGCAAATAGAAAACGCGATAAATTTTCTTCTTGTCCAACTCTAGTATAACATTCAAAACACTTTGAAAAATTACCATTTATAAATATTTTTGACATTTTATCTCTAAACATTTTATCAATAAACCTGTAACATTTACTACCAATATTATTATTCAAATCCATTTCTCCATACTTTGTCAAAAGCAGAAGTGAAGTCGACAAATGAACAATATGTTCTTTTTTGACCGATTAAGAATTTCAAAAAGATTATATAAAACAAAAGCATGATCTAAAGTTTGGTATTTTTTCTAAATCCACCTTGATTTTCACTTAATAGTTCATTCTTATCATCAAAATCATATAATCTCTAGCATAAAATAGAAGTAAAAAGTTTGCAAACACAGCTTAATAACGTAATAGATCTGTTATGATAAACATCATCAGAGCTACCTTAATGTTTAAAAATAAAACAAATATTACCAATTAACGAAGATTCTGGTATCGGACATGTATCAAAAATTAAATTAAATATATAATACAAATACCAGTTAAATTTTGATGTGCCAGATGTGCACATTTCGGAAATTCATTCCTCATCAGTGACACTTAGACCGAAAAGTTAGAACAATTTTTTATATACGGGTAACATAATATAAATAGAACTTATCACATGTATATATTTATTGATTACGTTTTCCTCACCAGATGATTTTCTACGTTTTAGTTTCTGTACAGATAACAATATTTCTTCATTTTTAACAATATCATTATAAACAAAATCAATGTCGTTCTCTACTACATTATTCGGTGATTGAAAATGATTATGAAATTCATATACCGATATATAACAATTTTTTGGTTTAAACGATTTATTGAGTTTTTCAGTATTCTTTAGGGTCTGTTGATTTCATCTTTTTAATCAGTCTTTGTAATTGAACGCTGTACTTCCTGATACTTTTATCTAACACTTTTTATAACTAATTTCTGCATTTTTTATTTCTTCCCTAAATACACCAGATCTTTATTTCTTATAATCCCTGGTGATTTTCGAAACTTTTTACGAGTTAAAAAAAAAGCTATGATCAAACCATTCCTTTTTGGTTTGTTTATATTAGAAATATTTTGTTGTTTTCAAAAAGTACCAATTGTGCGTTGTCCTGAGTCAAGTACACATTACAAACTTTATCACATAAACTATTTACAAAATTTCTATTTAGATCTACATTATTTACATTATGTTCAATATTTTGTATGGAAGACAGATATAATTAACGTCGTTACTGTCAATATTTTTACAAAAACCTGCACACTTGTTTGACTCCCTTGGTTAAACAATATTACATGTATGTACAATATGTGATTGTGCAATATTAAATTGCGAGACATTTATTGCAGTTTTTGATAAGAGCTCGCAAGACACATGAATACAATACGCACTCGAACTACACTATGAATAATGTACAAACACATATTTTCAGCCGTATGTTTTTTTTAAACTTAATTGCATCGAGTCGGTAACAGTTGTTGGGAAGTTGCAGTATTATTCGGTGATGCCATCGTGTCATGCTCACAGTTACATGAAACCTCGGTTTGAAAGGTATTTTAAAACTGGTGAATTTGTTTCCCGAGAGAAAACACTTGGTCCCTGTCTTGAAAATAAGTAATTTTAACTTAGTATTTGAGTAGCTTACGAATACATTTGAAAAGCAGACATGGCCAACATGATCAGAAAGTAAATAACGTCTTTGACAAGTCACGAGATGGATATAATCATTTGAGTGATCATCGTGGTGCCAAGGTGCAAAGAAGACCAGGATCGCGATAGCGCCGAGGTAGTCACACGTTGCATGTTACAAGGTTAGTATAACCATGCACACTGAAAGCAAAGTTGATATCTGACTTACACCATTCAATAATTGTTACAATAATATCTGTAAATAACAAGTCCAGATGGCCGTGTGGTTAATGCGCTTGTCTTCAATTCCAACATAACTTGTTCGAATCTCAACAGAGTAAATCTTTTTCATAAATTATTTTTTCAAAAAATCGGTTTTTTGATTGGCTGTGTTTGAACGGAAGCCTTTTTGTGTGTACGATGAGCAATGTTATTGGAAGATGGATGGCACGTGAATATTATATTCTAGATAGAAAAATTATGATATATTTATCACTCATACATTTATGGAGTTCGCACGAAGAAAAAATTGCATATTAGTCACTTCCTCAGATGCAGTAGATGTATCAGACATGCTACGTCTTGGAGACCCCTCGGAAATAGACCTCACAAAGCCCCAAAGGGTATGTCTACCATTATTATCATATGCCAGAATTATTTCTGCAATCGCTAAATATTTCATTAAATTACTGAAATAAATGAAGGTCTATGAAGTAAAGATGTTTAAATACCCATGTTAGTGTAGAAAAAACTTAAATTGGTTTTTAAAAGTTGGATAAAAGCTTATAAATATCAAACAGCAATCTCAAACTAACTTGTTTCACTAAAGCAAATAATTATGTTCCCAGGTAGATAACCAAATACTAACCTACACACATGCATAAACAAGGTTAGTATTTAGTTATCACCCCGTGTCCGTGTCCGTGCTGTGTAACGGGTGATATCAATATCTCTTTACCACCAAATGCCCGGGCTGCGGACCGAACCCAAGAATTAGCGAAAACAAACCAAAAAAATACAGACCAGAAGGTTTGGACCTTATTCGGAATTAGTCACGGGGTCATCAAAAAGAAGTTCACTCAACTTTGACATAACCATCACCATCATCGGCATATATTTATTTCCTCCATTAAGGAGATTATATTAAAAAACAAAATAATATATCAAAATAAACTCAGAACATAAACAAAACATAATATAACTTACAAACAATATAATAAATATGTACACTATATATATGAAAATAACGTCTTACTGTAGGATAAGTGTTTTGGCTACACGATTCGAGCTAAATGGCAAGTAGAAGACTATAGTGATTGTGCAAGCTGCTATCCCCACCAACAAGTCTTATGTGATATCTGCCATCCAACTAGACCATGTAACTACTTCCGTTCTTTGGATCCATTGAGAAGTTTCATATTGTTTGATTGCTTCACCTACTGTTCGTTTCCAGATAAACTTGTTGACAATTGTAACGGTTTAGGAAAAACTGACTAACACACGGAAGTATGTTATATTTGTCAAGGAAGAAGTAAAATGTTGCTGGAAATTCAACCTGTTTTGTTTTAATTTGGATCGAGTATACATTGAAAAAGCCTAAGTATAATTTGTTTGGGAGGGATCTTGGTTTAAAATTGCACAGTCGATCAAAAAAAATGACGGCGTTTCACTCAGATGTTAGATGGAATAATCCAACCATGCTTTCACATATATCTGATCTGGTTAATCTGGAAAGTGCTGAATGTATTTTAATATTTATATGTGTGCATCCATTCATACTTCACAACCATATAAAACTGACGGTTTAATAACTTTATTGCACAATGACACTGCTGTAAAGGATTCATAATATTTATGCCGGTAATTTGCAAAAAGTCATTTTCAGCCTTTTTCACATGCTTGGCAAGTTCTTTTTTCTGTTTTAAAACCAGTCTATAACAATACCTAAATGGGATACCGACTGGAATTTCGCTTTGTCCAAATGCATTTAAGGCGATGTGTAGTTTTTTGTCGGATTTGATCGCCAAAGATAAGAATAGAAGATTTATTTTAGTTGAAACTGAACCTCCACTTTACTGAGTAGTCACAACAAATATTTAACATTTTCTGTAGACCGATGGAGATATACTATTGTAGATAATTTCACCTGCTAGAGAAGGGTTCCCACATTTAATGTCAAGTATTTTGGCAGATGCATCACATTCTTTAAGTTTGACTAGTAAATAATTGATAAAAATTAAACACAGGATATTTGATGTGACACCTCTTTGACGAACACTTTGTATAATATCGAAACAACGAGATTGGAATGTATTCACAAATACAGCACTTTGATCTTTAATGTCGTAGTCGTCTATCAACATACATAGCTTACCTTTATACCCAACATTGTTTAATTTTGTCATCAATCCTTTTCTCCAAACAGTATCAAAGGCATGCCACTATCTAGGAATGCTACAAATGTCTCACTGTAAAGTTCCATGTTATAATGAATTGTCTCCTGTAGTTGAAAATGAAGCCATTGTTGTTCCAAGGTCTCTTGAAACCCACGTTGTTGTCGACTTATGTCCAATGAACAGTCTTTGAGTCTATGTACGAGTAATTTTCCGAAAAAGTTTTGATACTGTTGGAAGAAGAGAAACTGGACGATAGCTATCAAGCGATGACTTTTATTTTGTCGTTACCTTTACAAATGGGAACAATGAGTCCCTTTTTCCAATAACATGGAAATCTACCTTTATGATGACTTTGAAATGTAAGTGGGAGTAGTAAATGTTTCTCTAAATATAAGGTGTTCATTCTGTATACGATTATAACCAGGGGCTTTTTGATGTTTTAGGGACTGAATCAGTTTAGCTATTTCATGATCGGTAACTTTTTCTCTGGAAATAGGTCAAATGCAGTTTTCTTGTGAAAGACATATGGTCATACTGTAACAAAGTGTTTTGGTAGAATGTCGTATCAAATTCAAAGTTTTCCTTTTGGAGTGTCCGACTATTCCTTGTATGTAGTATTAACCTTGTTTATGTCGCTCATATCTTGCTGTATTAGTTCGAAGAGGTCTATGGTAAGCTAAGATATTGCCACTAGTTATTTTATTCCACGCGACTATTTATCACCAGATTGTATAAGCGTATGTGCATATATCGCAGGCTAAAACACAGCAACCTCGTTTAATATTACATTTTACTTTACAAGAGAGTACAAATACCATATTTACCTCTTTTCTTACAACTGTTTTTGTCAATGTCTTTAATTTCACTTATACTAAACTCAAGTGATTATAGACAATACAGCAACACCACCCTTACGGCAGCGGGCTGCCGTAGAAATGTTAATATCAACCTTGTAATAACAAGAATAATTCTGATCGATACTGTCTATATAGAATGTTGCATTAATTTATGTTCTCAAATAAGAGCGAGATCACAGTTTGTCGATTGTAGTAAACTAGCAAGACACAATGTTGATGACATATCACTCTAACATTACACAGTAATACACTTAAAGCTGCATTAAGATTTCCAAAGAAAAATTAAAACGGTGCTAATCTAATTAATGATGTTTCTAATGAACAATATTACATTTGGTTCAGCGATAAAAGCTCGAATAAATACAGAAATTACAGTAATTACCCAGCGAGATGCAGCATTTTGGATCTAATATTAGAACATGGTTACGTCATCAAAACCCGGGTCATTTAAACACAACTTTAAAAACGGTGAAATACGATAAATTAAACACAGAACTTCGTTGAATTTGTCATTTGTGACTTAGTAAGGGATACATAAGATTATTTCAAATACATCTAGATATTATTGAGGACAATTAATGCAATTTGTCATGTTTCACCTTCGATTCATAGGTTTTCCGTACATCCGTGCGCATGCTCCAAGCTCATAATTACCATTGTTAAACATTGACCAACCGGTCAGAGGATTCCGTTTATTTAGAGCTAAAAGAAATGAAATTTTAGAAAACGAATCTCACGGATCGTGGTTAGAGGATATCTATTTTTAAAAAAATATATTTTTAGAAAATCAAAAAAAAAAAATTCAGAAAATTGAAAACTTAATGAAGTTTTAACATAATAACTGTGTAATTAACCTAAATTAGAATTTCTATAATTTTCTTATTCATGTTTGTTGAAACGGTTACTATGAAGCTTGTTATAACCGTGATGATTACCACAATAATATCGATCGTCATCGTATTCATTGTAGTAGTAGTTGTCATTGGCATCATAATTCTCAAAATTTATCAGAGTTGTCATAAATATCGTCATAACAATAAAGATCGTCAACGTATTACTGCCATTGTTTTCGGTTTTACCAATGACGGCACACAACACCGTGTAGCCAAAAATCGGGTAATGATACAATGTTGGCGATACGTTTGTTTGGTTGTGACCCTGCTAACGTTTGATTTTTTAAACAGAACAAAGTGAGTAACATGCACGCTTTTGGATTTGATATAGTTCATTAGGCCAGGCCCCAGTTTTACAATCATTTACTCAATTAAGTGTACACTCGAACTCAAATATTCCCATTTTCTCTCAGCAATATTTCGAAAATTTTAATTTTTATGTTTTGTTTTGTTCAATTAAACTACACTACACAATTAAATATAATGTTAGATTTTCAATATTCCCTAGTTCGAGTTGAGTTTACACTCAATATTGAGTGAATGATTGTAAAACTGGGGCCAGAACGGTTGAATGACGTGTGAATTCTTGATATATGGAATCGCGCATTATTTTGTCGTTTCACTCCGAGAAAACTAATCAGGTTCGGTCTCATCGTTGACATGTGATTTATCGGATTTGTCGTGTTGTACATCACTTTTATAACGTGACTGTACATGTTTTGATGCATCACTGATTGATTCCTATGATTGTTTCTTAGATAGTAATACGGATCTTGACGTATTATCGTTATATGTGTTTACCGCACTACCGTTGTGAATTTTAGATTGTGCCAATGTTCAAGGATTGATTTTTTATTACTTAAACATGCAGTATAAACAACTGAAGCACTTCGGTGTTCTTTTTACATCTGGAATGGAACAAAATAATGCAAAATATTAAATATTCAGCAAATAATTGTAATAATTACATTAATTCATGAGAAAAAAACAAAAAAATTACAATTCTTTTGTTTAAATCTGAGCTACCTGAACGGAGAAATTACTGAAATATTTATATAGTTTGTCACCGTGAAAAAATTATGTATCGTACGTTTTGATTGGTGGATAGGTCGTATGTTATTCAAGGTGTGGAAGGTGTGTGAACATGTCTTTTGGTTCTCAAAAATATTTTTTTAATTTTTTGAAAGATTTAGGAATATCTCGAGGTTGAGTTCCCATTTATTATAAGCTGCGTATTTATTTAGGATATTCTTAAAGATAACAACAAGAAAGTTTTGTGGAATAAAAATGACCACAGCTTTATTTATCAAGTTTCATTTAATACCAAACTGGAATACCACTTGCAGCTGTGGCTAAACCCTGCAGGCAAACACGAATAAAAAGTCGCCCCACATGGGTGCCCTGATCTGTCAACCACAAACCAAGCAACTACCACTGCTTGGTAAACGATCTACCGGAGATGAGCCAAGTAGACGAACTCCACACACGGAGAGCACAGGTAGAGAAAATGATTCCAGCTTCAACGAGCTGAAAAAACACGAGCCTGCAAGATCTGTCCACAAGGACGTGTCAATAAACGTCCACAGCAAAATAAGCTTCCACCACCCCAAAACCTAAGAAATATAGCCTCACCATCCCTGCCTGTTGCTTAAGTAGATTAAAATTTACGAATATCCTTAATTAAAAATGATTCTAGGGCTCCTTGAAGGGCATTGAGATAGATGTCATTTCCTATATCTGACAAATGTATGCCATCGAAGCGATAACAAACAGTTTCCTTATCAGATAAATCTGATTGTTTGATTACTCTACCACCCAATTTAAGAATGTAACTAGAAATTTCTCTGTTAGTTCGCTTACGTACATTGTCAATAGCTACTTGAGAACTAGCACCATACCAAAATAGACGAGGTAGGATACAGGACCAGAAAACTGTAGTGTTGGGTAATTTGGATTTCCATCTGCCCCATGACTGAATAACATTTGGTGGGATATTTTTCATGCTTGCTAAGCTTGCAGCACCAATTCTGAAGCTGTGCGACTTAAACTGTTGGGTAGGCAGGTTAAAAAATTTCAAACATTTTTTTAAAACTGAAGAAAATTGGTATTGAGTTAAAGGTTTACAGTCGGAATGACAAAATAAAATGTTACTAGCCGCTGGTCGAACGGAAAGATATGTTTTCATTGCATTGACTGGACAAACAACTGATGACGGGACAGAGTCAATGTAAAGAGTAGTGGTTCTTCCAAATTGATCAGTTTTTGAGAATGGAATTTTTACCTTGAGCATGCCAGTTTGAATTGAAATGTCGCTTATGCTCAACACTATTGAAGAATTTGACTTGCAATTAGACAATGCTATCTCTCCAACTCGCAGGAAACCAAAGAATGCAAGGGAGAAGGCAGCATGAAATAGCTTTGCCTCGTAAGATGAAAAGCAAATGCATACCAATGCCCTAGGTAATTGTGTCAATATTGGTAGAGTAATTGATGCCCGTGTATCCTTAGATTTACCAGACTTTCGAAGTCCTTCGAGAAGTTTATTGACTAGGAAATTTTTTGTATGTTCTATGGAGTTTGATATTTTATGGAAAAAACTTAGGGCAGCAATCTGAGTCTTGACAGTTTGATACGATAGACTTTTCATAGAAAGGTAAGCAATATACTGAACAATGTGATCGAGTGGCACTGGAAATTCATTGAACAGAGAGTATTGGACCCGAAACTTTTGAAAAGAGTCCCAAGCCTGTTGGTAAACCTTCTGTGTATTTATAGCTGTTGAATTGTTGATTAGTCGGTTAACTACGTCCCAAAGCAATCCCACGTTTCCCGGGGGACAGGGTCCGAGTCTGTCCTTGCCCCTGGTGCCAACTGACTGAACCTGGAAAACTGAAACCGCGAGAGAGAATCTGCAATAAAATTTTTACAACCAGATGTATGAATGGCCCTAACTGAAATGTTGTATTTGAGCAAGTAAAGGACTAGCTTTCTCACCAAGAACATAACTCGTCGCGATATTGCAGATTGTTTATTGATAATAGACACAACTGCCTGATTGTCAGTTTGTATGAAAATGCGCTTGTTTGCAAGGTATTGTTCCCACAATAAAAAGGCTACTACAATTGGAAACAGTTCGAGAAAAGTTATGTCCCTTGTAATTCCCATATTGTGTCAATGAATGGGCCATTTACCTACAGACCATCTGCCTTCAAAGTAGGCCCCAAAACCTCGACCACTACCCCCTGCAGCATCTGTGTATAAATTCAGAGCAGAATCCCTTACCCACAATGTATTTTGAAAAACTGATATTCCATTATAACGGTTGAAGAACATAAGCCACATTGACATATCCTCTTTCATACCATTTGTAATTTTGATAAAGTGATGTGGTTTTTTGGCTCCGCTTAAACTGTCTATGAGACGACGGCAGAAAGGACGACCAGGCCTGATGGCCCTGCAAGCAAAGCTTAAAGAACCGATGAGGGATTGCATTTCTTTATGCCTAGTTTTTCTCCTGTCTAACATGATGACCATATGAAAGTTGGAGTATAATGTTGCCATGCGAAGTCAACGTCTTTGTTTCTTTAGATGGCCTTAGTATACAACGTTGACCTTTAGACTTGATTTCTTGAATTTTGTGATCTGGGAGTCTGACAAACATTAAGTTGATATCTATTTCTAAACCTACGGAGACGAAACTGTTCATCATATTGACGCCAAGCTGGACCAGGAACTTTAGAATCAGCCCAACGAATAGTACTGCAATATTTTAACAGATCTAAGGCCATTTTGATAGTTTTGTAAATATATTGAGGCAAATATCATGAATGCATCTGTCCACTGTCCAATATTTGACACCTTTTTAGTGTGCTTGACCTATGCTCAAGACCGATTTGTTTAGATTTGAGAATGACTAGTGGAGAACTTTCATTATCAGGGTCTAAAATTGTATTCTCTTCCTTCTCAGGGAAGGAGGTAGTAGAGATTGATATATTGATCGTTCCAGACTTTTAAACGAATTTGTTGAGGGACATGATCACCTAAACTGTCGTCGAATTCGGGAAGGGCAGATGAAATGTGGTCTTGTTCCACATTTACCTGGACCCCTGTAGCAAGTTGAGCCGAATTAAGAAGATTTTGCGAAAATGTAACAGTAGAATAAAAAGTATCACCCGTATTTACGCCAGAGTTAATTGGCGGCGCCATATTGTTTTGAGTCACCTGTTGCACAGAAGAATGGCGAAACACCTCATTCCCAAGGGGAGCGACCTCCACTTCGCTATCTGAACCAGAGTCTGACGATGGCGGAGGTAAAGTTCTCAAAGACACTTTCTGTCTTTTTCTGCTACCTGATTGTGGGCGCCGACGTTTATGATCTTTGACTTTTCTGGATGTTGGCTCGGGTGACTTTCTAGTTTCCTTTTGTCCACCGGTCTGCTTCCGTGGGCGCAGCATGCGAGACCCGGTCGCTTCAGCTTCATCCCTCTCCATCATTCCTACTTCTGCCAAGCAGCTATCACGATGGAGAGGGATTCCAGAAAGAGGCTGGGCGGAAACTAAATATTTGCAAATTCATTCGTAGTATGCACCAATGTATTGGATAGGAGCGCGGGGAATTTGAAATACTTAAATAACAGGATTTTCCTATTATTTGAAAATCCCCTTACTATATATATATATATATATATATATATATATATATATATATATATATATATATTAATGACTTGATAAAATTTGTGTGCTACAAATAATTTAACATTTATTTTATGTGTTATAATGAATTTAATTACTTTTCAATTATGTTAGGAATTATTTTTTTGGAAACATTTGTAATTACCGTAAATAGCCTAAAAGTTCGTACACTTTGTATCAATGCCTACACCGGATGTTGTTATTCCAAAGTAGTTGAAATATGTTATAAGATATATTTTTTTATTTCTAAAAACTCAGACAGTGTTTTTTTAATACATTGTAGTCATTGGAAGGCTTTTTGTAAGGATCATGATATTGTCAACTCCCAAAGCAACTTCAGAGATTAGACTTCCGTTTTTAGCTAATGACTAGATGTCCTTGTATAAACCTCTCGGGTTCGTTACAAGGTTTCAATAGAAAATGCAACACACTTAAGAATTAACGCGTTATTTACGCTCGGTCAAGGTATTTTGTTTCTTTTTTGTGTTCAAGCATATGTTATTGTCAAACAAAAGCAGATATTCATGATAGGGAATGTTGAAATGTAAATAAATTTCAGCTTTAAATCTATCATTAATTTTTTTTTCGAGATACTACAGTATATGCTTAATATTTGTAAAAAAAGTACTCACCAACCGTTTAAGCCTTCTTCGTGTTCATTGCTTTTTTCGAGTCGATAAACAGAGCTTCTGCCAACTGGACAGTATGGCTAAACATCCATTTCCCCCACTGTGAACATACGTTTCCATAAATACTAAAATTCAAAAAGTCATTTTCAATCTCAATGAAAGCTTCAGATGTACTATATTTGGAACTCTCCGGTGGAATCTATATAATCTCGAATAGAAACAGTGAATGTTAAAGGCATAACCTTTGAGCAAAAACAAAAAACAGACATACTTACAATCAGTGTGAAGTAGATTTAACCTTCGACACCGTCTATATTTTGCAATGAAGGTACATATATAACCATCCTATTGATAGGGTCGGTCAAACATCTTTAAAAGTCAGTTTTACACTCTGGTTTCTTCCATGGATGTCTTAATGTTTTTTCCGTCATTCTTCAGTCTTGTGGTCCTTTGTCCAGCTCGATGTTGTTGTTTCCTCGGTCTTGTTCTACCATACGGCCGCTCTAGCGACACCATCCGTATCATAATCCTGTAGATAGAATCCCCGCCTTCAATAATACAAGGTTTGCTCTTCTATCGTTTCTTTTCGCAGCTTTCATACGTAGATAAAGACGTTTTCTCCGCTCACTATTCTCCTTTAAGAATTTCTCTTTTACCCTAAAAGAGATCTGTACATCTTTTTAGGACACTTGGTGCAATTTTTGTACTTATTCGATTTCTTTGTAGTTCGCGAATTTTGCAATTATAAGACGAGATCTTCCATGTACTTTCTTTCCAAGTATATGTACTCTATGGAAATTTGTTGTATGTTGAATTTTAAGAACATCCCTATTAAACTTCTTTAGCACATCCTCGGTATCTCCAGTGTCCCCTCTCTTATGTCTGTAATCGAGCACTGAGCGTGTTTGTGAGTCCAGCTGTGTCACTCTTAGATCAAGCCCATAATAAGTTTTCTGTAGTTAATTTTTAAGAAAAGTTTCTTTAACCGAAGAGCTACAGCTTTATCCCGATAAGAAAGAATTAAAACAAGTTAAATCAAATTAAGAAATCTCAAAATTTCTAAATTTAAAAGGACACAGTTTAACATTCAAGTAGAAAAAACACACCTCACACTTACAAATTTGGAGACACTGACCAGTCAGCACCAAACTCTGTTAAGAAAATTTAAAAAACCTTCTAAACTAGGACATAGCATTAATGATAGTTTCGGGACTAAATAAAACTTTTTCTACGCAGGTTAAATAGTCCACCCGAATTTTGAAAACTGGTAAAAACAATTGCTCAAATACACCTACCAACATGTATGTAACAGGAGTGTTAACCCTTCAGTAACACTGGGTTTCACTTCCCTAGTCGAGGTTCAGTTGTTTAATTAAATTTGCCGGTTTTTATAGTTTTTGCTTAACTTTTGGGATTGTAATTTTAACATAGACCAGTATGTTTGTGTTTGGTTTATGTCATTAATATATATTGGCAGGCTATAGAAAAAGGCTGCTTAGACATCAGCTATACTAATGTAATGGAATAGTTAGGCGTGGAGTCACTTAGAGTGGAGTGGTAAAGAATTGATTAAATTGGATTGAAGTTGGACGGTATGGAATAGATTCGAATGTAACAGAGTGAATGCAATTGTATAAAAATGGAGTGGGTTAATAAGTAAACATTTTTAAAGCTGACAGTTCCAGCACTTTGATCTGACTAAATGATATTTAAGGAAAAATGACTAATTGATAAGCCTATGCTTTAGACCAATTGGTCACTGAGACTCGATAAAAGAAAGAAAAAAAAAGATTTGGAACAAATTCAATTATTTCTCAAATTTAAATTAAATATATTTATTTAAAGTAGTTTTATATTATCATTTTGTGAAATGTATATATATATATATATATATATATATATATATATATATATATATATATATATATATATATATATATATATATATATATATATATGCTTGCAATAAATAGACAGTTAAAATAACTTATCACTAAGTCAGTTTTAAATTTAACGACAACGCAATCTTCAAATATCTAAGTCGTATGAAAATATATTGTGTTACATTACATTTTAACAATTTAATTTACATTAGACAATTACATTTTGTAGAAGTAGCGAATTCTCAAATGTCATATAATATTGACATACAGACAGCTATTAACAATTTATGTATACAGTAGGAGTGGATACAATCATACAAAAGTACTATCAAACTTGTACGGGAAAGCATCCTTAGGACTTAAAATTTTATATTACACATAGTCGTTATATAGTCGATTTTTTTAGTTGAAATGTGAAGAAAAGGAACCTTTTAACACCGGTATTGATGCAAATGAAATCTTAAAATAGTGATGGTTGCAAGATCAGGTTTAACAGTATATGTGAATTTATTCTGAAAAAAAATTATCCAAATAAAATCAACGAGGTGGCCCAACATAAAAATATATATCGCAATCCCATGAAAAAAATCTAAATGGCAATTTCATCAGCATAGGTAAAGTTAATAAATTATACTGACTATTTGAAAATATATACATCATAATATGACTCATTCTATAATGTATGTCAAGAGAACTGGGTAACTTTACTGAAAAGAAATTAAATGTATTAAGTCAGACAGATGAAAACACTATAATATGGACCTTGGTTTAAAAAATAAGCTTACACATGTTTTTGACAAACCTTTTGGGAACTCATTACAGGTTTTTTTTATAATTAGCATCAATTTCTTCATCACTTTATCTTGAACTAAAAATTCAAAACGAATCTTGGCACCTAACGGTGAGATCTCTTTTCAAATTCATCAAATTTAATTACTTCTCAAATTTAAAAAAAAGATTTATATAAAGTAGTTTTATATTATCATTTTGTTGTTTCTATATATGTATAGATAGATAGATTGATATGCTTGCAATATATAGACAATTAAAATAACTTATCACTGAGTCAGTTTTAAATTTAACAACAACGCAATCTTCAAATAACAAAGTCGTAAAAAGCACTCAATATAAAACAGTAATGTAAATATATTATGTAACATTACATTGTTACAAAGAAATTTACCTTAGACAATTACATTTTGTAGAAGTAGCGTATTCTCAAATGTCATATATTATTGATATATAGACAGCTATTAACAATTTATGTATACAGTAGGAGTGGATACAATCATGCAAAAGTACTATTAAACTTGTACAGTAAAACCGCAGTAAATCGTCACCATTTGTGAAGGGTTGGCATTATAAAAGCGTTTGTGATTTATATAAAAGGGAAACATAAAAGAAAAATACTTTGGAACTACAAAATATTGTACAATAGAGGAGGTATCAAAGGAGTTGTTCGTTCTAATAATAAGGCATTTTAACTTAACGGAAAATCATCCTTAGGACTTAGAAATATAAATTTTATATTACACATAGTCTTTATATAGTGGTTTTTTTTTAGTTGAAATGTGAAGAAAAGGTACCTTTTAACACCGGTATTGATGGAAATGAAATCTTAAAATAGTGATGGTTGCATGATCAGGTTTAACGGTCCAAAATGAAAATATATATCCAAATCCCATGACAAAAAGCTAAATGGCAGTTTTATCAGCATTTACTTTCCAAAAAATAGGTAAAGTTAATAAATTTTACTGTCTAAGCATCATTTGTTCCAAATATCTGTCAATAATTTATCATGAAAAACAATGACGTTATTTGGTTAAAATGTATACCATACACAGGGCTTATAAGACCTTCCTGAAAGAAATCAATATAAGGAACATTGCTTAATGTATAAGTATGAGATAATGACTGATTACCGATCAACTAGAGTCAATCTTAGAAGAAATCATGACCCCTCCCATTCCACATGTTACAGTGAACTCGGTACGATATGTAGCTAGTAGTGGCTTTGGGAAATATAACAAAATGATTTGCTTTCAGATTTTTGGTCTATTTCTCTTTTTTTACCGCTTGTTTTGGTGTTTCTTTTTTCTTTTGTTACATTGATGTCCAAATAAATCCCTGGATTGATTTTGTAAGATTCCAAAGGTAAAAAATCCAAAAGTTATACAAGGGGGAATGCAGTCAGGCTAATCCTGCTGATAGTGTTAGTAGATACAAAAGTAAATTGCTGTCAGATTTTCTAGTCTTGATCTTAAAACTTTTTCAAAAAGCAACTGTCTAATATTCAGAAGGGTCCAGTTTTACCCTCAGTCAGAAAACTTGTAGGATATAAGATTTAAATTTGAAGGTTTCACAAGAGAACCATGAGGATTTGTTCTGATCAACAAGATGTATTCAGTACAACTATCACTGAATAAATAAAATTTAAGAAAAAAATAAAATTTTATTTCTTGGTTCTTTTGTCCTTAAAACATAGTCAGCCAATAAATTAAGTTCTAGTTTCACAAGATAAGAATTGAAAAAATAAATTCCTTAATGGATCATATTATGATAAGGGCTCTATTTGGCCTATCAAAATTAATGAACACAAGTGTACAAAAGTACCAGTATTTATCTTAACAAAATGTACAACCATATTTATTTCGTTGTTTCTACTTGGCATTTACAGTATTTTAATACACTAAAGTCTTGAATTTAACATTTCATGGTTGATGCAATATATTCAACATATAGAATGGAGTAGAGTAAGGTGATTTGCACCCAAATCAAGATTTTTTAAACTATATCGAGGTCATAAGAATTAGGATGGTTGAGGAAACCAGAGTACCTGGAGAATACCACATACCCTTATCTTACGAAATCTACAAATCTTCTAAGAAGTGCTCATAGTGAGATTTAGACATTAGTGGATAGAGGCATTGTAATCTGTTAAGACACGCTGTAGACCATTTGGCCATTAAGGCACCCCTTTGTATCTCTGCATCTTTTTGTACATCTTATTGTAATCAATCATCTTACCAAGTAAAGTTGAGCTAACTAGAGCATCATGAGGGTTAAAAATAAACTTAAATATAAAAGGTTAAACATGTCAATAAATAAATGAAACAAACAGTATTTCATTGTTTACAGAGGCCTTGGTGGCCAAGTGGTCTCCAGTGCACACTTATGGATCATAGTGTGATCTTACTCAGGTAAATACAGTTTCAGAAAGTTTGTCTATTTTCTGATTTTCTTAGGAATTTCAGTTTCCACCATCATTTTGGATAACAAAATCGAAAAAGAGCAATGACTACTAGTAATAGAAAGCAGATGAAAGCAAATATTAAAACTGACCTCTCATTAATAAAGAAAATACAAACATACATATATTGTAGTTAAAATTTCAAAATCAGACTGTTTAATGTTGAATAACATTTTTCACTTAAGGACTTATTTAGGACTTCACAATAAATCAAAGACAATGCTTACCAGTGTTATCTCGCCAACTTTAATAAAGAAATTCTCATAGTTATATATAAGTTATAAAGTTATTTTACATATGGACACTTACAGAAAAGTTTGGGCATTATATTGGCGATTAAATTATTAAGAAATATTAAACGAGTCAAAAGCTATAAAGACATAAATAATATATTAAAATGAAGAACAGTTGTGAAAGACATTTGAACTGTTTATTTAATATCTTCTATTGCTTCAAATATCATGATTTGTATATTTTTATTTGGTAAAAATTTGTAGAATAATTGATGTAAATTTTATAAAGTCAAATGTTAATAGTTTAAATAGGTAAAAAGGATAATGGCAAGAAACACAGTAGAATTTCATTTTTGTACATTTATTTGTATTAACCACCAATTTATATAATGTCTTCTATGAGGTACGCTAAAATGCTTTATATTTGGAGTGAGAGTTAAAAAGAGGAAGACAAATAGTAAGATCATACTGTAAGATCATGGGCTATAACATCTGCCAATCAATAAATCAATATTAAGGAAACTAAGGAGTTCGTGTTGTCATTCAACAACAACAAAATACCCCTACAAAGCATTGGTGGAGAAATCCTAAAAGATCCTGGATGTTAAATTTAAATTCTGTATTTACATAAAATTCAATTTTGGACTTAAATTCTGGACTTAAATTTTGGACTTAATGTCATGACTAGTAAGAACAAATGCCAAAATTCCAATTCTGGACTTGATTTTAGTATAATAAAAAAAGAACAGAAAATGCTCAATTATGGCTTAAAAAAATTAGAATTCCTTTTGAAGTACCAATGAAGCGGCATGCTCAACATTGCCACTGAATGATAGTGCCTTGAACTGGTTTATATCTTTACCTGATGATGTGAAAGAAATTTTTACTGATTTAAAGGCAGCCTTCTTAGAAAGATATGGACCAAATATATCAACACGCTGGTTTATGGTTTCAGAACTTAACAAAATAAAACAAGAACAAAATAAAAAAGCTTTGGATTTTATTAACAAAATTACCGCCAGTACATTGGGACTTGAAATAACAGAAATGCAACTTAAATAATGCAACTTAAAAAATGCAACTTGAAATAATACTTCAAGGATTGAAACCAGAAATAAGGCAATTCATTTAACACAAAGAATAAAGTCCAAATGTTGCTAACATACAGAAATATGCAAAAATAGCTTAAGAAGTATTGGTAATCAAAATACCAATGTAAGGAATAGAGAGAATAGAAGCAAATGACTACAACAACCAATTCAGTTACTGCCAATACAGAAAGGCCACACAGACGATATCAACCATATCAAAAGATGCAATGCCAAAAATGTGGACAATTCCATAAATGGAATAGGTGTCCAGAATATGAAAAGTCATATAAAAAGTGTGGCAAATCTAACCATTTTGCAAAACTCTGTCGTTCAGCAATTAGAACATCACAACACCGTGGTAGAATCTGATATGAAGAAGCCAAGGATTCAGCTGCTGTAAAGAACAGTTCATTTGTAACTGTACGAATTAATAACAAGATACTAGAGGTGAAAATAAACAATGGAAATATTCAAGAATTAATCGACATTGGTGCATCAATTTCACTTATTTCGGAAAATATACTACACAAAATAATTGGGAACTCTTATAAAGTTAATTTAAAATCTGTGTCAATTACTTACATTATCGGAGTCAGTGGTGAAATGCAACAAGCTATTGGTGCTATTGACTTGGAAATGTTAATAAATAGACTCAAAGTTGTACAAACATTCCATGTATTTTTTGAACTTCACTTTCAAGTTATTTTCGGAATGGATTTTTTACAAGATAAAAGAGTTATGATTGACATTGCGATCAAGAATGTTTCGATTTATGATGGATTAACCATACAGTTAACCCATTCAGTCTTCAACTAATCATTCAGCATTAGCCAATACAAAAGCAAATGTGACAATACCAGCCAGGTCAAAATGTGTGTTACCATTGAAAGTTAGTGACAATAAATCATTGGATATAGCTATGTTACAACCAGTGGATCATTTAGCCTCTATTTTAAAAATTATTGGTGCAAGATGTTTAGATACGGTCAAAGATGGATATGTTAATTACCAAATTTGAAATCCATCAAATTCTAGCATAACAATTAAAGGTGGAAATGTTATAGCAAGTGCAGACAGAGTTAATCCTGAGGATATTTTAAAGGACTCTGTATTGAAAAATACAACAACAGATTCTATCACGGCAGCTGAAGATCTTGGATTTCACAAAGATATATTTAATAATTTGAGTTTAACTGAAAGTGAAAAGACACATTTTTACCATTTCTCGGCGAATACAGTGATGTTTTTGCAACAGATTTATTTCAGCTTGGGTGTACAAAAGCATATCAATATCGAATAGAGACTGGTGATGCACAGCCTATGCGTCAAAGATTTTATCGCACAACACTAAAACAAAAGGAAGAAATCGAAAAACAAATTCAGGATATGCTAGAAAATAGCATTATAGAACCTTCTGCATGGCACAGTCCGGTTCTGCTGTGACTTTAGATTTATTATTGATTACAGACGTGTAAATCGTACCATTTAGCACAATTTTCAGCCGTCTAAAATTTAAAATATATTTAAACTAAGGTTTGTTCCCTCATGCAAAGCATTCCTTAGCTTGATTTAGATTTATATAATTTTGGAACTTTAGATTCATTATATACAACTGTTTGGCTTATTTTTTTATCTATCAAACTTTTCGGTCTTAGTGTCACTGATGAGGAATGAATTTCCGAAATGTGCACATCTGACACATCAAAATTTAACTGGTATTTGTGTTATATATTCACTACCCCTGAGCGGGTACCGCTGCTGGTGGAGTAAAACTTCCCGAGGAAATCTATAACTCAGTAGGCAGTACTTTGTGCTGTCAGAAAATGTACCATTTGGCACAATTTTCAGCCGTCTAAAATTTAATATTTATTTGAAACTAAGGTTTGTTTCCTCGTGCAAAGCATTCCTTAGCTTGATTTGGATTTATATAATTTTGGAACTTTAGATTCATTATATTCAACTGTTTGGCATATGTTTTTTATCTATCAAACTTTTCGGTCTTAGTGTCACTGATGAGGAATGAATTTCCGAAATGTGCACATCTGGATAGTCTGCCATAGTAAGATCATTCTGTAAGATCATGGGCTATAACATCTGCCAAGCAATAAATCAGTATTAAGGAAACTTAGGAGTTTGTGTGGTCATTCAACAACAACAGAATACCCCTACAAGTACATACATACATATAAAAAATGACTCATTCTACAATATCTTTCAACAGTTAATGAATGGAAACAAAATGTTGTAAATCAGACAGATGAAAACACTTTGACATGTTCCGTATTTTAAAAAAATTTAAGCATATAAAATTTAATTTTATCCAACTAAATGTTTCTGACAAACACAAACTTTTGAGCATACCATTACATGGTTTTTATTCTAATTTCTTCACCACAATAGCTTTATAGCTTTATCTAATAATTTAAAATGAGCCTTGGCACCAGAATTTTATAATTATTTTAAAGATATTAATAAAGGTAGTAATGAAGCATCTGTATTGAATAATGATATGTTTGCTAATGATAATGATAATGTTAAATTAAATGCTGTCATTTCTAATGAAGAGATAATGTCTTGTATACATTCATTAAAAAATAATAAATCCCCGGATATTGATAATGTTTTTAATGAATATATAGTGCACTCTATTGATTACATGTTACCTATTTATAACAAACTGTTCAACCTTATTTTTGATACAGGTATTGTACCTGATGCGTGGTCTGTTGGTGATATCATCCCAGTTTTTAAAAACAAGGGAAGTAGAAATGATGTTAATAATTACAGACCTATTACTTTACTAAGTTGTATAAGTAAATTATTTACTTATATTTTATGCAAAAGTTTAAATGAATATGCTGACGAATGTTCATTATTGAGTGAAAACCAGACTGGTTTTAGACATAAGTATTCTACTCTTGATAACATTTTTGTACTCTATAACTTAATAGAAACTCTTTTTTATGAAAGGTAAAAAACTCTATTGTACATTTATTGATTTTCAAGCAGCATTTGATAAAGTATGGAGAGAAGGCCTGTGGCAAAAACTATTTAAATATAATATCAACGGCAAATGTTTTAGATGCTTGGTTAATATGTATAATAATACAAAATCTAGAATTAAGGTAGATGGTTTGTACTCTTATTTTTTTATATGTAATACCGGTGTTAGACAAGGGGAAAATTTATCCCCATTTTTGTTTGCTATTTATCTAAATGACCTAGAAGAGTTTTTTGTTGATAACAATGTAAATGGATTGACAACTGTCACTAATGAATTGGAAGATAATCTTGGTATTTATATAAGATTGTTTTTATTATTATATGCGGATGATACTGTATTAATGGCTGAAACTAAAGAAGACTTACAATATCAATTAGACTGTTTTTCGGATTATTGTAAATTATGGAAGTTGAATGTAAATGTGTCTAAAACAAAGGTTGTAATTTTCTCAAAGGGTAGAATCCCAAAAAATATGTCATTTTATATTGATGGTTCAGAATTAGAAATTGTCAAAAATTTTAAATACTTGGGTATATTTTTAGCAGATCTGGTTCGTTTAATTATACAAAAAATATTTAGCAGAAAAAGCTACTCAAGCAATGTATTCTGTATTAAAAAATCTCGTTTTTATAATTTATTAATCGATTGTCAATTGGACTTGTTTGACAAAACAGTGTTGCCAATATTATTGTATGGCTGTGAAATATGGGGATTTGGAAATTGTGATATTCTCGAAAGGGTTCATCTCAAATTCTGTAAAATAATTCTCCATCTTAAAAAATCAACTCCAAACTATATTGTTTATGGTGAAATTGCAAGGTATCCAATTATTTCTAATATTAAAAGTAGAATTATAAGTTTTTGGGCTAATATTATTACTGGTAAAGACACAAAATATTTATCGCTTATGTATAATCTTTTATATTCAAATCATCTGAATGGTGTTAATTATAAATGACTGTGTTATACAAAATCAATTTTTGATGGATGCGGTTTAAGTAATCTTTGGTTATCCCAAACATTTAGTAGTAAAACATGGTTAGTAAAATGTATTAAACAAAAATTATGTGATCAATTTATACAACAGGTGGAGTAGTGATATAGAAATTTCATCTAAAGGTATATCTTACAGGTTATTTGTTGACAATTTTGAAATGCAACATTACCTATTGTCTAATATTTCTACAAAAAATAAAATTTTATTATGTAAATTTAGAACAAGCAATCATAAGTTACCTATAGAAACAGGTCGTTGGTCAAACATACCAAAGTCTAATAGAATATGCACTTTGTGTTTTGAAGATATTGGAGATGATTTTCATTATATAATGGTTTGTAAATGTTTCGATGAAGTTAGAAAACAATATATTCCAAAATTTTTATAGAAATAATCCAAATGTTTTGAAATATTATTCTTTATTTTCAACAAAAAAAAAATGTCATTATTAAATAATATTTGTAAATTTATTAGTGTTATATTTGAGAGAGTTAGTCTTCCAGGTTAAATTTACAATCAAAATTAAATATTAAAGTTCATACTGTAACTCACGCATGCTGTATTGTTATATATGTATTTACATGTTCTCTGTATTGTTAATATTACAATGATGAGAAATAAAGAAATTTGAAATTTGAAATTTTGAAAACAATGATCAATCTGAAAACAATGATCTATCTGAAAACAATGATCAATCCGAAAACAATGATCAATCTGAAAAGAATGGCTAGTCTGAAACGAATGATTAATTTAAAAACAATGATTATTCTGAAAACAGTGATTAATCAAAATGCAATGTTCAGATAAATCTGAAAACAAAGATTATTCTGAAAACAGTGATCAATCTGAAATCAATGATCAATCTAACAACACAATCAATCTGAAAACAATGATAAGTCTGAAAATAATGATCAATCAGAAAACAATGATCAATCTTAAAAACAATTATCATTCTGAAAATAGTAGTTAAATAAAAAAAAAACAATGGTCAAATCAATCTGGAAACAATGATCAATCAAAAAGCAATAATCAATCTGAAAACAGATTAAACAAAATGTACGAAGTATACGATTTCCGTCATTAAAAGTGTCTTTTTTGCATAAATTGAGAAAAATTAAATTTAAATAAAATTTAGTTTTCAGTTTTGCTTTCTTCTAAATAGTTAAGGTATACATGTATTTCAGTGCAGATATTATTTCTGTGATTTTAAGCATATTTTGAAATATAAAATAAAGTTCAATGGTCAAGGTCAAAGTCGTGACCTATGTTTTTCACTATTTCACAAGCTATGTTATATTGAATGCAATAGTTTTTTGTTTCACATTTTGAAGCAACCTCATTTTAATATAAATTGAAGTTTAAGTTTGCAATATTCTTAATTTTAAAGATGATAAAAATAGAGTGAAAAACTGGGGATTTTGTCCAATGTTCTATCATTTTGGGATCTGCCTGTAAGGGATTCAAACCAGGCAGTAAAATATGTAAATCCACAAGTATTGGACTTTAGACTACTTGGATTCCTCATACAGATATACTAGATATGCATTGTATACTTATTAAACCAAATCAATTTTGAGGATGAATCCGAGTTGACTGAATAACTGACAATACAACTTTTAAGAATGCTTTGTATTTAGGTTAATAGACAAGATAAAAACAAGCTTTGGAAATATCTCTGTATTAAGCCATAGGGATAATTAACTACAAAGAAATTAAACTTTAAACTATTAAAATTATCTAAAAAATTTAGTATTTGTAAATTATTACATGTTTTCCCATTATAACACAGACTACACATTTGTTTAAAGTTGATGACTTTACCCTTAGGCCTGCCATTAAACATAACATGAATGTACTTCTGTTACAGATGGCATACATGAGTATATTAGATAACTTTAAAACAAAAACTTCAACTTTGATTAAAAGATAAAATAATTTAAATACTTTAACCTGAAGAAAAAAAATTATATATAATGGTATTTTAGATGTATTCCTGTACTTTTACCATTACTAATACAAATACTATCATAAAGCCTGTAAGGTAACATATGGCAATTATTAAAAAACAAAACATATAGATATGATATGAACATCCTCTACAACACCTGAAAACAAACCACATATTTATTGTGCCTAACAAAATTTTAACAATAAATTCTTACATGAGAGTTTAAATATTTTGTACTTCTGAATACTTTTTTACGTTTTATTATTTTTGAATATTTAAAGATGTGAATTTAACGTTGTAGACCTCATAATGGACTGAATTTCTACCATTTTGATGGCTTTCATTTACAAACCATGCTAACAATTCTGCATTTTTATAGTGGTTTAATAGAAGATTTGAAAAGAATTGGCTTAAATAACACTTTTCTGTGAAAAATGGGTCACCAAACATTTCTCTGAAAAAAAAACCAACTGTGTTAAATAGTTATTTGTCTCATTTTTATATATGAAGTTTAAAACAAATAAGCTAATTGTAAGATGAAATAATTCTATCTGCATTAAGAAAGGTTCTATCTGAATAGTTGCAGAGAAGAAGATTAACGTTTACAAACACAAGCACAGACACATATTGCTTTTCTGAATAATAACAAAATCTTTTTGTTTAAATTCATATAACCAAATGACAGAAATAGTTACACATTCCCATCAGCAAGTGTTTAGGATTTAGTTCCCCTGATAAACTAAAACATAACAAACCAGAATAAAATATATATTCACTTTTAACATAAACAAGCAAACAAACAGGCAAACAAACTGAAATATTGTACTGCAAAATCAACATCCAGTAATTTTAAAATCCAAGGTTAATAAAAAAAAAAAAGAAGATTGTACATGTATTTGTCAATTAAAATGTAATTTGGAAAAAATAATATTTGAAGTAAAGAGGAGTTACCTTCTCCTTGTAAAGTATATTACAGCGGTGTTCATTCAGTTTAACCGAAACTCCAAACAGCCTCATAGTCTATAAAAATAAATACTGAAGTTTTAAATGAATGAATTAAAATAAAATAAAATAAAATAAAACTTGTCCAAAGTGACAATAAGATTCAGTTAATCACATGATAAATTGTAGCATTTACACGGGTTGTACTTCGATTAACTCTTGGTTAACTTGGTGACAATTACATAAGTGCAGTCGAGATTGCCTTTACCTATTTCTTTCTAATGAGTACTATATACAGCAAAACTGATAAAATTGAACATCATGGTTAACTTGAAGTTATTATTTAGTATTTTTATTAATTTGTTTTTGATATTTAAAATAAATTATGAAAACTTGTATTTCTGGAAAACGCATGGTCAAAATCTTGGTTCCTTGTTCAAACATCTGCCTTGGGTCACAAAAGTGGTAATTTTTATTATTTGTAGTTTATATTTACTTAATCCGTACTACACTCGTACTGAAAATGATCAAAAAAAAAAAAAAAAAAAAAAAAAAAAAAAAAAAAAAAAAAAAAGATCCAATGGTGTATTAAAATCCAAGCCATACTCTCGGTTCACGTCCGAAGCTAGAAACCTTTCGCTTTTATTACAACAATTAATTATGCTCCAAAAGGGAGAGCATGTATGTTGCCGCTCCGTCCGTATGTCCGTCCGTCATAATTTTGTCCGATAGCATAAATCAAAACCTTTAAGAGGTTTCAACATTAGACTCAATGTGGAAAGTTCACATGAACCATAACTCTATTTTCCGTTGTTAATTTTCATTTAAATTTTGTCCGAAGCATAACTAAAAACTTTTTAAGAGGTATCAAAATAAAACTCTGAAGGTAGATAAAGCTCAATGAGGAGAAGTGAATTAAACAAGAACTTTATCTCTATTAAGCATAATTTAAGTTATTCCCTTTATTATTTTTAACTTAAATTTTGTCCAAACATAAATCAGAGCCTATTTGAAATTTCAATATGATATTATCATGTGCAGAATTTTGAATTTTTACAAAGAGAAATAATCAAAATTCTGCACATGATAATATCATATTGAAATTTCATGGATGGATACAATTTGAGAAGAAAATTGCGGTGTACAATTACTTTAGGTGACAATACTTTCTTACTTATATATATATATATTGCTAAAATATAGCCACGTCCGGCATACATAATACATAAAATACTGCAAATGCAAAGATTGAAAGGCATAGATTTAATATAGTTTGACTTACAGATTATACAAATTGCAAAACTCATAGAAAAAAACAGAAAATCTATCCCCAAAAAGCTGTGAACATCTTTGTATACATGTAAACTTTATGCAAAGTTTGAAAAACCCTACAGTTAGTATAACAAATTACACAAAGCGTGTGCTCCTTCTCTGCTGTGACAGATGAATAAACAACTCGAGGGACAAAAGAGTAATAGAATACATATAAAGACCAACAGCAACTATACCTGCTTTCACTATCATCAGTGATGCGGGTAAAACAAGTATAAAGCAATTCATTTTTACTGAAAATTATTGGTTGATTTGCAAATAATTTGGCAAATTATGCAAATGTGAGCAATACTAAGCTGAACAGTTTGTATCATTCTGAAAAAAAATGAAAATTTTATTTTCAGTCTGAAGATTAAATACATACGTGCACTTATACATTAATTTGCACCACTGACATCACAACTTCTCTTGGTGATTTATCATATACATTTCTAGTAATTGGATATCAGTTGCATTACTGGGTCTCAGAAGCCAAGTTATTTAAACAGTGGATTTGTGGATACCGTCTAGGTTTAAATCCATCTTAAGGCAGATCTTAGTGTTGAAATTTTTCAGTTTGCTAGCTGGTTATTTCTCCAGACAGCCCTGTTATCTCCAACATCTCTTATTTCCAACATCTCTGAACTGACTACCTTGATATCAGTGAAAGAATCATAACTTCGGATTAAAATACTATCATTCCACTTCATGTACATTGCATGAGCATTTTTGATAAATGCAACAATTTCTTTTCTTTTTTTTTTTTCTTTTTTTTTATTATTATTTTCCCCTACGTGCCTGTCATTTCAGCATTTTAGTCCTATGACTATGATTTGTGCGGTTACTCAGAAATGCTATACATGAAATAACTAAAATACATCATGTATATCTCTTATTCATTCATCGAAGTTTTTCAAACTTTTCATTATTCCTGCCATTTTATGGTCCCAAAAGGAACATAACTCCTTCTTTTGGGCAAATATGAAGGGCCTTAATCAAGGCATGATTATAATTTAGTTTTATCAAATTCGTCCAAGTAGTTTTAAAGGAGAAGATTAAAATGACAAAAGTTTACACATAATGCTCCACAGACGAGTGTTGATGAACCACTGAAATATCTCGTTTTCAGGTCACGTGAACTAAACTATAGAGGAGAGTAGGAGTTTTGTACTGTTGCAAATACACACTACATTTTATAACTATTCATATTAACAAATTTAATCCCTATTTGGAAGTTCATGATCACCTTTCTGTTCCTATCACTAAACAATTCATACCTTGTTATCTCTGTAGGCATTTCATGTAAAGTTTGCATGATGTCTTTTTGCTGAAGTGTTCTTTGCCTCTGCCAAACAAATCTCCCCTTTTGATTGTTCCCGATTACTATAAGACTTGTTGGCATTCATTGAACGGTATTTGCAATTGTTGAACCTCTAACAAAGCTTCCCATATAAAATTGATATTATCCAAAAAGGGTAGATTTTATTTTCAAACCAATAGTAACCAATGAATTGTAGCCTCCCACTCCGACTTGAAAGAGACTTAATGCAAATCAATAACTAAATACATCATCCCTTATAAAATTGAAGCATAGGCTAACCACAACATTTACAAAAACAAAATTGATCCTCAAAATGTATTTTTAGATCACCGCGAGAATTTTCAAATTTATGCAATTTTTCATGCATTGGATGGCAGTTGAAGTCTTAATGTCCAATTTTGTTGTTAGTTAGTTTGTTGACAAACAAGAGACACTCTCACTTCTGGCATACTACAACTTGTTGTAATGTTGCTTAACGTCGAATCAGCAGTTTTCAGTTATTTTTGATGGTGGTACAAATTTTGCGTATTTTTCAAAAAATGTGTATATTATTTTTGTGTGTTTAATTTTTGTGGATTAAAGATTCAGAAGAAAAAAAAAACAAATCATCAACAAGCTTCTCAGTTTCACTTGTTCCATTCAAAAACACAGTTTTTTTCCACAGGTTTGAAGAAAAATTAAAATAGACATTGTCTATTGTACATGTCACACCTGCACATGTAAAATCTACCATGGTATATGAAAACAGGCTTACAGACACGCTTCATTAACGGTAATTTGTTCGGAGTACAGTAAAAATTTAATCGGATACCTCCTTTTGGGTTCCTCAATTGTATTACTGAAAGTTATGATAATCGCTATAAAAGATCGTCAAAAGTTTGTTCGTCGGGGAGGAAAACATCTATTTTATCTCATATTTTTTGCGATATAGATATTTTATAGTTTTTTTTCATCCGCAAAATCACTTAAAAAAACCACAGGAAAAAAATCTCGATTTACGATAGTTCTTAAATTACAGTCATTTAAGTAGAGCCAGTCTTTGGCCATTGATGTAAAAATGGTTGGGAAACGGGTTGAATATGGAAGAAACTATAGCACAGGCACTTGTTTCGTATACGGTCCCCACTACCTATATTTACCTATTTAACTACATGCACTATGGTTCTCATTGTGTGTCTGCACGGAATGTTTCTCTTTGATCTTAACGATAAGCATCCAAGTTGTGTAACCTTACATATGGGGTCGTGGTAAATATAGGTAGTGGGGACCGTATACGAAACAAGTGCCTGTGAACTATAGCATATATGAAAGTTCGCACGAAATTCGGTATTACAGAGTCTGATAAGGTATCTTAATAACAATTCGTAGGTTTATTAGGAAATTTCTGACTTGCACAAAGTCTGTCAAAAATGCAGCAAAATATGGCCGACCAGTGACTGTAACCGCCAAGGCAAATGTCAAAAGTCAAGGAAATAATTTAAAGTGGCAGATATACGATTCGTGATATTACCAAAGCTGTTGGCATATCGCTATCTCTGGTGCATTTCATTTTGAAGCGTATTTTCAAAGTACGAAAGATTTCTGCCAGATGGATCCCGTATTTATTAACAGTTGACTAAAAACAGGTACGAGTACAAACCACTAAGGAATTGCCAAAAATGTTTCCAAAATTCACTCAAGGAAAAATTGCAACCATTGTTACTGGTTACAAACCAGTAAGAAAAATTTGAAACAAAATATTGTTAACAAAACACGTAGTTGCCAAAAGAAGTATAAATACAAAGAAGGTTCTTTATTACACATTCTTCACATGTGATGGTATACCCGTACAAATCCAGGTACCTAAGGGCAAAATGTTACAGGGCGGTATTAAAAAAGCTCAAGAAAACGCCCTGTTTTAGGATTTAGACATGTTCGTCTTCTTCGTGATAATGCTCTATCACATACATCTGAGCTTTTGAAGCAATTTTTGAATACGGAGAAGGTTACAACATCTTGCAACATCCACCATACTCACCAGATCAAGCCCCTTGCGTTTTTTTTTTCCTATTTCCAAAACTTAAAAAGTTCTTATTTGGTCGTCATTACAAGTCCCGTCAAGCCCTTAGCTCAGCATTAGTCAGTGTGCTTTGTGCTATTTTTGAATTTTTATAAAATAATGAAATTCAAAAATTGTAATCTGCTACTTTTGAATTGCATTATTTTATAAAAATTCAAAAATAGCACATGACAAGTGCCTGAGAAATCAGCATATCGTCACGCATTTCAGAAATGGATTCAGAGATTTAAATTATGTATTTCAAGCCGCGGAGAATGCTTTGAAGGCGTGTAATGTTCATTTAACTATTTGAATCTAATGCTTTTAAGATTAGTACGATACACATTTCAATCGAACGACCCTTGTAAAGTCTTCTAGAAATGACACAAACCTAAATTAAACCGATTTTTTCAAATTGCATTCAAAATTTAAAAATATTAGCAAACGTATTGAGATATGAAATGAAAATTTAAAAAAAAATATTCACACATTTAAAAACGCATAAAAGAAGCAATTTAAACTTTTAAGATGGTTTCTGCAAGTTGTAATTAGCGAATTGTTCTCTTGGGAGAAGATTTTAACTGATAAACAACTTCATCTGTTTACAGCGCATTACATCACGGTAGTTTGAAATTAACAAGGAGGAAAAAATGCTAAAATAGGTTTTTAGGAACTCAACCGACGACAGATGCAAATTTCGAAATTAAACTGAAACAAAATCTGTTAGCTTATCAAAACGGTTTGTTGTTTTTTGTTTTTTTTTTGTTTTTTTTTTTGTTTGTTTGTTTGTTTTTGTTTTTTGTTTGTTTGTTTGTTTTGTTTTGTTTCCATACTCCTTTAACTTAAATAGGGGCTTCGGAGACCGGGTGGCCTAAAGCGCGCACTTACTGATCACGGCTAGGTTCGAATCCCGTTCAGACGGACGGATCTCAGGTTTCCTTAACCATCTCAGAACTGGTCGCCTCGAAGTGAAAGAATCTTGATTGGAGCGTCAAACACCATTAGTTAAATATCAAAAACTTGCAGCAATACGTAGGTGTTTTTTGTTTGTTTGTTTTGTTTTTTTTTGTTTTTTTTTTTTTTTGTATTAATTAATTAATTTATTGTTTTTATTTATTTATTTGTCTATTTATCTACTTACTATTATTATCATTAATTTATTTGTTTATTTTAGCTATCTTGAATTATCTTCTTCTGGTTTCTTTAAATGAAAAATACCCGTGTTACTTCGTCATTTATCATTAAATCTGAATAGCTCCCAAATATTCCCACAGTAAATGTCTCGTTTATTGGGAATCCAACCTTTCAGTTTCTAATGAGGTCATCTGAAGGTCATATATTTTAGGGTCATTGAATAGATCAATCTTCATTTCTAATATGTGTATATAACCCATGTGTGTGTAACTTTTTGATTTCAGATGTAACAAAAACCGTTTGTATCGCTATATGTACAACAATTAAAAACATAATCCTAAATTTGTATGCCGGTGTACGCTCTGGTAAATAATAAAACCTATTAAGTAGAATATTGACATCAATATATTTTAATAAAAACAAGGATGTATGGACTCTCTTTTTTTCAACGAAACATTATATTTGTCGGGAATTCGGTCAACTATCTTTTACTGTGACTGATGTTCATCATTTTAATTTGCGTCATTAAGAAACCATGAAGTCACATCAAAGTAAAAGACAAAAGTTTTGAGGGGTTTTATTTTTGTCATGTGCAGAATTTTTAAATTTTTACCAAAAGAAAAAAAGAAAAAAAGAAAAAAAAAAAAAAATAAATAAATAAATAAATAAATAAATAAATTCTTCACAAAAAATTTTAAAATTATGTAGAAAAGAAATATTCACAATTTTGCACCTAACAATTTTTCAAAATTTTAAGTTGACATATTAATTTTTTTTATCATACCTATGTGTTAGTCCGAATTTCTCTGGCCCCAACACACTATATGCCTGACGGCTGTTAGAGGAAGTTCGGTCTAACGTGTGTGTGTGTGTGTGTGTGTGTGTGTGTGTGTGTGTGTTTATCACCTCTTGATTGATGTAATGTTTTGGTTATTATCTGTGTTACCTCCCTTTAATCGTTTTCATTTATTTAGAACTAAAATGTGCAGTCTTTCAAGTTAATACGTTTAAATGTAGTATTCTAGGCTAGAGAATTTTCTGTAAAATAATAAATTTATTAAGAATTTTCTTAAAATCTTATAAAAAATGCTTGTATAAAAATATAAAAGTTCTGCTATATCCCCCTAATTATCTTAAAATAAATAAGAAATAATTAACTAATTATGATTACAATTCTATTAATATACTTACAGGCTAATCAATTCGACGGAAATGTACCACTCAAACGTAAAACAGATGGAAAATATAAAAAAACATGAATTCAGCGAAATTTTTCCATTTTTTGACAGTAATGATATAGCAAAAAGGCAATGCTGCTGATTAAAAATGTACCTACGAAGCAGCGTTGCGCGTTAAAAAATGTACCAATTTGATGTTAAATAAGTACCAATCCGGAAAAATTAATAAAATCGATTGGTCAGCCTGTGCTTAATTGCTATGTTGTTTTGTTTCTTTCATAAATGTGTACAATACACACTCATGTACTATCGGGGATCTCAATATATGTTTGCTTTATTTCATTGACTTGTTTTGCGTCGACGTGCTCTTGGTTGCGTTTGCTGTTGTCATGTTTGTTATTTCATTGACTTGTTTTGTGTTAACATGTTCTTGGTTGTGTTGTCTGTTGTCATGTTTATGGTATTTCATTGACTTGTTTTGTGTTGCCATGTTCTTGGTTGTGTTGTCTGTTGTCATGTTTATGTTATTTCATTGACTTGTTTTGTGTTACCATGTTCTTGGTTGTGTTGTCTGTTGTCATGTTTATGGTATTTCATTGACTTGTTTTGTGTTGCCATGTTCTTGGTTGTGTTGGCTGTTGTCGTGTTTATGTTATTTCACCGACTTGTTTTTGTGTTACCAAGTTCTTTGCTGTGTTGGATGTTGTCACGTTTATGGTATTTCATTGACTTGTTTTGTGTTACCATGTTCTTGGTTGTGTTGTCTGTTGTCATGTTTATGTTATTTCACTGACTTGTTTTGTGTTGCCATGTTCTTGGTTGTGTTGTCTGTTGTCATGTTTATGGTTTTTCATTGACTTGTTTTGTGTTTCCATGTTCTTGGTTGTGTTGTCTGTTGTCATGTTTATGTTATTTCATTGACTTGTTTTGTGTTGCCATGTTCTTGGTTGTGTTGTCTGTTGTCATGTTTATTGTATTTCATTGACTTGTTTTGTGTTACCATGTTCTTGGTTGTGTTGGTTGTTGTCTTGTTTATGTTATTTCAATGATTTTTTTGTGCTGCCGTATTCTTGGTTGTGTTGTCTGTTGTCATGTTTATGGTATTTCATTGACTTGTTTTGTGTTACCATGTTCTTGGTTGTGTTGTCTGTTGTCATGTTTATGGTATTTCATTGACTTGTTTTGTGTTACGATGTACTTGGTTGTGTTGTCTGTTGCCATACTTATGGTATTTCATTGACTTGATTTGTGTTGCCATGTTCTTGGTTGTGTTGGCTGTTGTCGTGTTATGTTATTTCACCGACTTGTTTTGTGTTACCACGTTCTTTGCTGTGTTGGCTGTTGTCACGTTTATGGTATTTCATTGACTTGTTTTGTGTTGCCATGTTCTTGGTTGTGTTGTCTGTTGTCATGTTTATGGTATTTCATTGACTTGTTTTGTGTTACCATGTTTTTGGTTGTGTTGGCTGTTGTCATGTGTATGGTATTTCATTGACTTTTTTGTGTTGCCATGTTCTTGGTTGTGTTGTCTGTTGTCATGTTTATTGTATTTCATTGACTTGTTTTGTGTTACCATGTTCTTGGTTGTGTTGGTTGTTGTCATTTTTATGTTATTTCATTGATTTTTTGTGCTGCCGTATTCTTGGTTGTGTTGTCTATTGTCATGTTTATGGTTTTTCATTGACTTGTTTTGTGTTTCCATGTTCTTGGTTGTGTTGTCTGTTGTCATGTTTATGTTATTTCATTGACTTGTTTTGTGTTGCCATGTTCTTGGTTGTGTTGTCTGTTGTCATGTTTATGGTATTTCATTGACTTGTTTTGTGTTACCATGTTCTTGGTTGTGTTGTCTGTTGTCATGTTTATCTTATTTCATTGACTTGTTTTGTGTTGCCGTGTTCTTGGTTGTGTTGGCTGTTGTCATGTTGATGTTATTTAACTGACTTGTTTTGTGTTGTCGTGTTTTTGGTTGTGTTGGCTGTTGTCATGTTGATGTTATTTCACTGACTTGTTTTGTGTTGCCGTGTTTTTGGTTGTTATGTTGGCTGTTGTCATGTTTATGGTATTTCATTGACTTGTTTTGTGTTGCCATGTTCTTGGTTGTGTTGTCTGTTGTCATGTTTATGGTATTTCATTGACTTGTTTTGTGTTACCATGTTTTTGGTTGTGTTGGCTGTTGTCATGTGTATGGTATTTCATTGACTTTTTTGTGTTGCCATGTTCTTGGTTGTGTTGTCTGTTGTCATGTTTATTGTATTCATTGACTTGTTTTGTGTTACCATGTTCTTGGTTGTGTTGGTTGTTGTCATATTTATGTTATTTCACCGACTTGTTTTTGTGTTACCAAGTTCTTTGCTGTGTTGGCTGTTGTCACGTTTATGGTATTTCACTGACTTGTTTTGTGTTGCCATGTTCTTGGTTGTGTTGTCTGTTGTCATGTTTATGTTATTTCATTGACTTGTTTTGTGTTGCCGTGTTTTTGGTTGTGTTGGCTGTTGTCATGTTGATGTAATTTCACTGACTTGTTTTGTGTTGCCATGTTTTTGATTGTTGTGTTGGCTGTTGTCATGTTGATGTTATTTCACTGACTTGTTTTGTGTTGCTGTGTTTTTGGTTGTGTTGGCTGTTGTCATGTTGATGTTATTTCACTGACTTGTCTTGTGTTGCCGTGTTTTTGGTTGTTGTGTTGATTGTTGTCATGTTGATGTTATTTCACTGACTTGTTTTGTGTTGCCGTGTTTTTGGTTGTGTTGGCTGTTGTCATGTTGTGGTTAAACCACTGACTTGTTTTGTGTTGCCGTGTTTTTGGTTGTTGTGTTGGCTGTTGTCATATTTATGTTATTTCACTGACTTGTTTTGTGTTGCCGTGTTCTTGCTTGCGTTGTCTGTTGTCTTGTTTATGTTATATAGTTACAATTTTCTTTTTCTAAACCGCAATACACTATTTGTTATTTCACATAAAACATTTTTCAACTTGACCAATGGCTATTTTTATCCCGACTGAGTGCAAGTTGTCAATGACGTAACCAGTGTAGCAATCTGTCTAAAAACGTGATGAACTTGCAATACTGATAAAAATGGGGTAATAAATAATAAAACCGGACATAAAATACCGAGTTGACAAGTGGCGTAATCGCGTCTGGACACAACCGTGTATATACCCTGCGGTCAATGTCTAGAACCATTACTCCAAACTTATGGCCCAGTAAGAATTATAACACAAACCTACCATATTTCACGACCTACTTTTTAAAGAATATATCAAGCGTCTGAATTTTTAGGTTACTTTCAAGAGGAATTAATTTTTTCATTTTGATTTTGATATTTCAGGCATTTAATTTCTTTAACTATGAAGTTTTCATTTTAACAATAATTGTTAATCTCTAACACGGATCATTGGGTCCCACTGCCATATATAACAGCTAAGATATTCGCAAATTAATTTACATGTTGAAGAACACGTATATAAGGTCTAACACTTTTTTTGGAAGGACTTCCATTTGTACCCCCACCCAAATTTACTTTTTAGCTAAATTAATGGTTAAAATGATATTATAATTCAATATTTTACATTTTGTGAAGGAAAATTTTTTTAAAAAATCTACATTGGTTTTAATGGGTACAAAAGGAAGTCCTACCCTTTTTTTAATAAGGGGTCAATTAGGTATTTGAAGATTTTCACTTTTTCTCCCCTTTACGATTGGGCGAAAGGGGACTAAATTTCTTCATTTGTGCAAATCTAAATGCCCTTTACATAGTCGTTATCATTGCTAACTAACAAAAATATGACCGGTGCTTAAAGAAATGATAATTAAAATGTAGAAAAGTTACCGATAGATGCACGAGGACGGTTAGATATCGAAAAAGCCCCCAAGCCAAAGGTCGGGCTTTGTTATTGACATGGTTTCCCGCCCGAACATCAAAATGGCGCACACGACAAAAACAAACTGTTAAAAGATTCTAGTACAAACTTCGCGAGACCAAAAAACCATTAAAACGAGTAATATAATATTGTTTGATGCACAAATCAACATAATTTCGTTCTCATATCAAGATACGAGTCGAAACAAACTGGATAGCTAAAGAAAACGGTCGATCATCAGCATACTAACTGGCAAAAGTTCTAAAGACATAAAAACCTTAAACAGTGAAAATTACTTTTGGATCGACTAAAATTGGATCTCCAAGTAACTGCCAATTTATTTCACGTCAACGTCATCAGCTTTATATCTATTTAAAGTTGCAAAAAAACGTATGTTATAACAATAAGCATTAAAGTAATTTTTCGTTTCAAGTTTAAATTGAAACAGATTTTTCGGATTTTTATTTTAAATCCAATAGGTGTGTGAATTTCAAACCTAGTTGCTGATAGTAAGAGCAGGTGCTTGCTGTCATTCTTCATTATGAATGAAGCAATCGCCACTACAAAAGTCCCTAAAAAGACAAGAACTAAAGAAATGAACATTTAAAGTAGATTTATTTAAGATACAAGGATTCTAAAGTCTCTTCTGTCTGCAAGTCAAAAAAAATCTAAATCTGATGCATTTTATACCTATACTTATAATATCATTATTTTGCATTTCATCTTCCAATAAAAATGCAAACAAACACATTTATACATGCATTATACTTTATCTAATTATCACTAATATATTCTCTATAATAAATGTTAATATTTGACCTGTCAAATTGAAGATACCTAGTAAAGGGACATAATCCTTACACTCTACTAAAATATCATGTAGTTCCATCACTTCAACCTCAAGAAATAAATTTTTCCCCAAATAAAACGTTTTACAGTAATCATCTTTGAATTGATCCAGTAATAAACCTGTTAATTTGCTAACAAACAAGCAAAAGGGAAATATTCAGAGTAAAACAGTTTGTTTCCCATTATCAATTTCAACAAGATTTTTGCATTATGTAATTCTAAGAACTTGACTTATCACAGACTACAATTTAATCAAATCTTGCATTAGGTATTCCTAAGAACTTGACTTATCACTGACTACAATTTAATCAAGTGTTCTGTAAAAATGAAGGTTTTCGCAAAATACTTTGTTTGTTATGAGTGTTTAGAATTTAGTAGTAATGATGAAAAATTACAGTTAATTAATCTGATTTCACTTAAACACTAAGAATAATGATAATTGATTTCTTAAATTAGATATACATGTATAGATATATTACATAACAGATGAAAGATTTTTTTCTCTTATCCAGTCTCTTCAAAAATCACCAATCTGGTGGTTGTAAATTCATTGAAGTAAAGTTATGATATAACACTGACCCAGACATAAGCAAGCGATAAACCTGTTGTGAGTGTTGATTTTGCATAGACAAAGACAAGGCCCCAGTTTCACAATCATTCACTCAGTTGATTGTACACTCAACTCAAATTCGGGAAAATTCAATATCAATTTTTAGAACATTACACGGTTGAAATTAAATATCTAATGTTATATTAAAATTGTTTAGTGTAGGTGTGTTGAACAAAACAAAACACTGTGTCATAAAACTTAAAATTTTTAAAATATTGATGAAAGAAAAATGGGAACATTTGAGTTAAGTGTACACTCAGTTGAGTGAATGATTGTGAAACTGGGGCCAGGTCTGAATATAAAGGGAGGTAATTCCGTGTATATAGCACCAATTCCTTCTTTTCCATAGCACCAAATATTTATCAGAATGAAAGAGAATTTTGGCTATAACCATATGTTCTGAATACCATCTAGTTACAATAAAAGTGTTAATGTTAAAAACTTAAATTATTATAGAGAATAATTAGTCAAAGGATAAAATATTTCCCTCATTTTGAGTAACTGCAATGCCATGAAAACTAGTATCCAAAAGCAGGAAGCCAAACATTTGAAATGTGTAATATGATGAATATTTTTTGTATTCAGAATGCATGTATAAACTTGTATACAAACACATAATGTCTACCTGCCTGTACAACCAGTCTGAAGTAACCTCAATGGATTTAACTATATTACCCTCTATATAATGTCCACCTATCAAATGTGTATAAAGACCACACAATTGATATCCCAAATGACTCCTGAACCAGTCTATAAAGACTGCTATTTTAGTTTATTTAATTTCTTAAAATTTTCTAATTTTCAAAAGTTTGTGCAAAATTTCAGTGCAAAACATCATTCAGATTTTTATACACAGGATATACTGTAGATAACTTTAAGTAAAGATGACAGGGTCGACACAACAGTTACTCAAAAGGAGTAGCATGTATAGATATATATACTCTCTATCATATAACATTTGTGCAAGAGTTGCTTAATTTGTATATGTATATATACATTTATATACAACATATAAATAACATTTAGTTTAACAAATAGCCAGCCAATGTAACAATATATAACAAAACAAACTGCTCATTAACAATATCATAATAGAACAACAAAATTTTATACCCCCTGAGCAGTCAGAAAATAAAAATCATAGCCACATAACAAAATGCCCTCTACTTGTCTACTTTTACAAGTTATATACTTAACAAAAGGGAAATAACCAACTGATCTTTTGTAATAACGGAGTTATCTAAGTACCATCAAGCACCTGCTTCATTCTCTGACAGTAAGATGTAATTATTTTAATGAAAATTAAAGAAGATGCAATTTGAGTTTGCCAAAACTGCTAAAATTGAAATGGCATATATATTTTCCACCTTTAACAAACTTTTTCACTCTATTATTGAGTACATATACTTTTTTTAAAACAATAAAAAGAAATCAATAATCTTGAACAAACAAAGCATGGTCCTAAAGAAGAAGAAATTATACTGCTGAAGACCACTCCATTAGCAACCATTTAAACTGCATATTTTATAGGGCAGCAATAGTCTAAAGAAGATCCACATTGCCGATGGGCTGCCATGTAACCCCTATATTTCATGGGGACAGCAATAGTCTAAAGAAGATCCCTAACTGGCTGCCAGGTATATTTCATGGGAACAGCTATGGGATACACTATAACTATCACTCCATAATTGTTTTTCATATACGTGTTTGGAGAACAAAATTCCACATCTTACCAAAATCATTCAAAAATATCAAAAATCCATGTAAAATTTACTGACCTAATGGGAAAAAAATAACCAGATTTATTCAAAAAGTTTCTTTTATTCTGTGCATATAACAATTTTTAATGTCTATTTGACCAAATTTTAATGTTAAAAATTGACCCCCATGTTCAATTCAAGATGGAGCAGAGAGAGAGAGAGAGAGAGAGAGATTTGCACAAATTAAGAAAAAAACATCAAAATAGCACCAATAAGATGACAATTTCTCACAAATAACACTTCCATAAAATTATGTCACAAAAATTCATTTGATTAGCACTTTTAAAAGGTAAAATTTAACAATTACTAGACAACAAACAATGAAGCCATTTTATGAAATATCTGACAGATAATACTAGACATGGAATGATGATCAAGTGTTGAGCCCATAATGGCCGCCAAAATAAAGATTCATATCATCTTCATTAATCATCACTTTCACAACCATTATAAAAAAGTATATCTCATTTTACTGATTATGGACTATTTCATTTGATAAATTTGAGGTGAACTGCAACAAATTGCATCAGGCATGTGAATATCACCATATCAAATGTGAGAAGTGGGGATTCTTTTATACCTCATGAACAGGTACCCCCTTCAAAGTAATATCTGTATCCATATATACTTCTATCAACTGATCAACCAGGTAAAAATAAGTGTTTGACTTAAGATTATACCAAAAAAAAAAAAAAACACAAAAAAAAAAAAAAACAAACAAACAAACTTGTATCATTACAAATAAAACAAGCAAAAGTTTTAACCAATCTTTAGCCGATCTATATTTTTTCTAGATTTCAAAAAAAATATATATTTTTTAAATATAACATAACAAACAATATGATAACAATGAGGTAGAAATGTGTTATTACATAATTAGATCTGATGTCATGATAATAGTAATTATCACATCTGTTCTGTATTTAGCATGTTTATTACATATTTAACAGTAATGATCATATCTGTTCATTAGATATTAAACATGTTGATTACATATTTAACAGTAATGATCAGATTTGTTCATGACATACTGAATATGTTTATTACATATTTATTGAACAGTAATGATCACATCTGTTCATTATGTATTTAACATGTTTATTACATATTTCATAGTAATGACTTGAAATGTTCATTACATATTTCATGGTAATGACCAGACATGTTCATTACATATTGAATAGGTTTGTTACATATTTGAAGGTAGATTTTCGACTTGTTCATTACCCATTTAACAGAAATGTTTGTTTAAAAAAATATTTAACTATACATAAATAATGAACTGAACTGATCAGAAATATACCAAACAGTAATAATCAAAAACACATCAAACAGAAATGTTTACAGTTATAACCAGAAACATACTGAACAGTTATGATCAGAAATATATAAAACCATACTAAGTAAGAACTGTTTATTTTAATTGTAATGAAAAGAAAAACTCTTTTCAAAGATACATCTACAATAACAAGAGTTCATTTCAATAAAGAAAAATTGATTTCAAAATTGACAGCCAATACAAATTTGTCAATTTCACATATTAGTACACTAATAGTACACTAAAATATTGACAATATAACATACATGGACTCTTATTATGACTTTGAGAAACTGAATGCTCAAGTTAATTTAGTTCAAAATGAATATCCGATCAGATAATTACGGTTAGTTAAGATAATTAAAATAATTTAGTTGAGAATGAATACCAGTTATGACAAAATCCTAAATCTGAGTTGCACATAACTTGGTATTTAAGTTTTTTATTTTCTGTAGTATAAACACCTTTATTTCTTTTCTTTCAGTCACAGATAAAAAAAAGTGTAATTTTACACCAGAAAAAAGTTATTTATAATTTTTTTTTATTTAGAACACACAAAGCTTATTGTTATACAAATACCCAATTAGAATGACCATAATAGTAAGAGCACAATATCAAGGTAACAAATTTGAAATTTATATTTCAACAATCAGAAATAAGAACAATTTAAAAAGCTCTTCATAACATAAAAATGAAGATGAAAACTGCTAACAAATGTTTGATATGTACCGGTAATCAAAAGAAAAAAAAAATTAAATTACACTTCAAAATGTTATACATGTACCTTATATGGTACAATATATAGCTTTGAATTGTGTAACATTTCTAAAAGTAAACCAAGATTGAGTAAAATGAACATTACCAATCAAAATAACCAAACTGACTGATCATAACATATATCAACCACAAAAATCAAAAACAAAGTACAAAAAACTAACAAATTTACCATTATCCAATCAACTTTGTGGATATTATGATAATCTGTCAACTTGATCAAAAAACATGTTATGCAAATGAAGCAGGCACCTATGACTTTGGCCATTTGTAATTCAAACATTTTGATGACCACATTTTATAGAATATGATTTATGTTTCTTGGAAACACAAGGAGTTTTTATTACAGTGGGAGGGGGTCTAATGAAGGGGTAACTATAGCAACTAGATAAAATCTGTAGTTTTACCACAGATTAAATTCACATTATTGCACTTGATTTAAAATCAGCTCTAAATAACACAAGACAATCAATAGATACATCAGTCAACATGTATTATTATCAATTTAGCAGTCCAATTTCCACTAATTTACTCGGATGAATAAAGATTGACTGGTTTCCCTGCTGTACCAGGTTACTGTACACTATTTTGTTTTATAAATATAATAAATCAGATATGGTGTGAAATTTGACCTTAGCTGGCTAAGAATAGAAGAAAACTTGTAATGGACACACTAGATGATTTGTAAAGGATATACTAGGTAAGGGGCAGCTGTATTGTTAAAGATGAATGATCACCAGTGGTCTATTGTCCACTACAGCAGCTGTTCCACTAAAGAGTCAAAAAGGACAATGGCTAGATATTAATCCCCTGCTGTTTTCAAATCTATTTTAGTAGTCCCTTAACTGGATGGTAGAGAAAATGACTTTTCTTTTCACAGCAGATTTATTGCCTCAAACAAATAAACAGTTCATTAGCATATTTTATTCAGGGCAGAAATATTATCTTTTGAAAAGTGTGAGAAAAAACCCAAAATTAAAACAAAACCTGAAATCACTTTGTTTTGAGTGGAAGGACACTGATTTACATAATCACTAAATTAAAATAATAAATTTACAGCACTATGTAATATTTTTTTTTATATAAAAACAAAACAAAATAAAATGACAATATGTATATATAATTACCACATGATTCTCTTTATTCTGAAATTTGCACTTTTTATAAAGTAAATTGTCATCATAAATATTATTTTTGATCTGTTTGAGTTGATATTTATGCATGATAAGTCTTCTAACTAACTTAAAATAACATTTTACAAAAAAACCTAAATGTACAAACAATTTTTTTTAAAAATTGATGAATTATTGAGGACTAAAAAAATTGATTATTTATTGAAGACTAAATCATGAAAACCAAAAAAAAAGTTTCTAAAACTTTGAAACTTGATTTATTAAGATAAAGATAAGATAAATTATAATAATCACTACTGGCAATAAATAAGTTTTTATATATAGGTAAGAAGCACCAAAAATGATTTGATGGCAGCAGAAACTCTCCATTAAATGACAGAAGGCTAACCAAAAACACTGCATATATTTAACCATGTTATGTTTAATGGTAAGAAAAACACATTTTGACAAAAATATACGAGCAACTTTTGAGCTGCAAAAAAACATAGATAAACAAATTAAAATAAATAAAGTATAATTAACAGTCATTTCTACTTATAATATATCATCTTACAGAATCTATCATTTTTATTAGACAAAACCATTGGGCATACTGTATACAAAATTCCACATAAACAATAGAGTTATTTCCTCTTGCTTGCAGATGATACCATTTAGATAAATGTGATACTATCCAACCAGAATCAATCATCTTTAAATACATTCTATCTTCTAAAATGTTGACAATAAGAATGCAGCATACATCATGTAACATTGAAATCATCCAAGCTGAGCTAGCTGAAAAAGTTTTGCACCAAAATTCTGCACCAAATTCCCAATTAAAATGAAGAAAATCAATGAGATTCTGACACTAAATTCAGCCATGTTAGATAATAAATAATTTACACACCGCTCCAAAAGGAGATTCAGTTATGCACCAAAAACAACTTTCTTTCATGTTAAAAATTTTCTGGACTTTTATCCTGTTTGTACTGACTGTTTTTTCTCTGAAGTGACATGAGCATCCAACATTTCTTTCAAAAGGTCACTAAAGGTCACAACACCTTCATTTTTTAGTCTTTGGAAATGAGAAATGCCTCTTTCACCTGCTTGTCTTATATGTGTCAATAACAGAAGGACAGATGGTATGTGTCTTAAATTATCTGGATGATATTTCTGGACAATGTCCACTAAAGCATCTAGAATAGACTGTCTCATGTCATGTATTCTACTAAAGCTGGACAATCTTCTTACTTCTGTAAAATAATGAACGAAAAATATCAGTTAATAATGCCTGATCTTGTATAATATAATCAAGGAAAATCGCTGGCTAAACATGTCAGAAGCTGTCAGAAGAATGGCGGCTCATCTAAACTTCACATCATGTCTACGAAAAACATTGTGACTAGATACTGATATTGACACTCATGTCAGTGCCAGAAGTATGATTCAATCTCTTCTGTACATGTATTCCCTTCTGACAAAGTAATATTTACAAGCCCTTTGAATAAAATTTGATGTTCAATGTGTTGATATACAAATAATAAATTATAATAAGTTTTAATGTATGCTTAATATACAATACATACACCAAAATGACCCAGACAATATGTTTACACAAGTAATATCTAGTAGTTTGTGTAGGAATCTTTTCATGATCAACTCTAAACCATTCTATATATATAAATGCTTGGAAATGTGTAAAAGCACAAAAATAGTTCAAAAATATCTTTAACAAGTTAGCTGTAAGCTGTCAATGTTACGAAAGATTCAAAGAAAGGGTTGACAGAGAAGCTCGATTTTTATCATTATTTTTGTTTTATGTTTTGTTTAATTCTAGAGTATATTTATGAACACTTTATTTCTCTTACCAGTATTACCACTATCGTAGCTCAGTTGGTAGAATGCTTGCATTGTATGTGGGAGTTGAGGGTCAATCCCTGGCTGATTCTGACCAAAACTTGAAAATTGGTAGTGAAGGTTCTTTCGCAAAGCACTGGGCATTAAGAAATGAAAGTCATTGGGTCCTTTGGATGAGACCTTAAAAACCAATGTCATGTGTCATGGCAGGCATGGCATGTTAAAGAACCCTCCATGCACATTGCCCTTAGCACACTGCAAAGGTCAAAAGTTCTGCCACTTCACCTATAGCAGGTGACGTCTCGATATAAGTGAAATATTCTTGACTGGGACGTAAAACCCTATTAAATCAATCAAAATAATCTTACCAGCATTGACTAAAACTGTAGCTTGTAGTAGTAGAATTTCATCTTTATGTAGATGATAACATTCCATTTGTTCTGATACAGCAGCAACCTGCTCAAATACTTCAGACATACCCACCGTCTCCCAATGTGTTCTGAAAATAATCCAAAGTAAAAGTTCCTTTATAAGACCCACAATTTTAATCAAAATCTCATATTTAATCTGACTATACAACTGTGTTTGTGATGACTAGAATAATCAATTATCCTGAATAAAGTTGGGTAATGTTCACCTGTTTGAACCAAGTCATTTAACTGAAATCACAATGTACAACCTCGATAACAACTGATTATCCATGTACAAAGAAAAAATGTTCCAAGTATGAAATTTTACATGTTAAAATTAATTCTGTATCGTGAATGAATAACTTTATTCCCAAAAAGCAAAAAATTGCTATAGCAATGAACAGATTCATACATTAATTATAATATAGACAACAAGGCATACAAATGAAAGACACTGTTATGTTACAACTGTGTATCTGGTACTGCATAGAAAAGTCATAAAGTTAACAATTGAGTTCTAAATTTCCAGGCTGAACATATGATCTTGTCGTTATGATTGTCATATCTCTTAGTTTATTTGATTTTTCAAACAAATTTGCTGTAACAAACACATTGGCACAGACATGTATACAACATATTGATTTGTGTGTTCAAAATAGTTTTTTTTCTTAAATTCTTTACTGTTTTGTTACACCTACTAATTAATTTGATTTTTTCTTCAGAATCAATAAATCTATATTTAGTTTTAATTTTGATATTTGTAAATATCTGTCAAAAAAATATTACAAGGGAATCCCTTGAAGGCAATAACATAGACATGTACTTTTAAGGGGTTACATTAATCTATCAAGTTATGGCCAGGGGTTACTAGAAACAGAGAGCTAGTTATCTATGAATCCAGACAGGTATATGTGATGTTTAATGACTTAATACATTGTACTTGACATAAAACATGGTGTATACAGTATGGAAACCCATTGTTTAAAACAATGTTTTAACATATATATATATATATATATATATATATATATATATATATACATGTATATGCGCAAATTATATAAACAAATAGCTACACCATAAATATGCTTCCAATCCTTTTTTTTGTCCAAATAAATTTTATTTTTTATAATTTAAATGACCATATCTAGATCTGTATAGAAATAAATCTTAAAGATTGTTTTAAATATTTTATCAACAATCATATTTTATGTATTTTGCATATCACTTTGTATGAGTGCATGCATGTGTTAGTCTGTCTGTGCATGCAAGACAATAAATACACCTGACTCACCTGTCAAGTATTAAATCTGGGGCAAATACCAATCTCTTTCCTTCATGTTCCATGGAGCGGAAAGCACAGTTTAGTAGTAATAACTCCATCCAACAGCATTCTATTAAATGGACCTGGTCACTTAATGACAAATCTATGTATCCTGGGGATAAGAATTATCATAGTTGTAAAATGATTATCACATATAGGGAGAGTTGTTTCCTGTTGGCACTGATACACATCTCAACACAAATAATGTATACCTTTGAACAGGTAAATGATTCATTTTTAGGACTCTAACAAGATGTCAATAACCACTGATTTTATATTAATGTTTAAATGACCACTAACTGACCAAAACGTTTAGCACTGTGTCTGGAGATATACCTGGTTGACTTGAAACAAATAATAGAACTTGCTTTACTCTTATCCTCTAGGGTAGCACCTAGAACTGGTCTACCTTGATTATATTATAATAGAGATACACATTGCCATTCAGAAACCAAAGCAGGTCATTTGGGTCATCACTTAAAATGTAAAATTTATGATAACATTTATAGATAATTACTAAGATAAAATACATAGATATCTTTGGTATATTCAATTTTATTTCTCCATTAATAAACAGTATCATCAGGTTATAATGAAGTTAATTATTTTGCCACCTTGCCTATTTCTTCCTGACTGCCATTTTTTATTCCTGTAAATTAACCAAAATTCAATGGAGAGAGTATTTAAATATAACTGAATTGTTTAATACAAATTATATAATATTACCTGGTACATTTTTGGCCCAATTTATCAAGTGAACTAGTTCTCTTTCTGCAAGTTTCGACAGAGAGTTTAATAAATGAACTCTGGACGGAGGTAAGCCATGATTATGGAAACTCTCTACAACAGGGAGGTCAGCTTTGGCTAATGCATCTAATATAGCAACAGTCTGTGATCTTCTAGGATTCTATAAATAAATAACTGTACAGTCAACACAAATCATAACTCAATAGGGTCATCATACAGTCAACACAAACCATAACTTAGGGTCATCATACAGTCAACACAAACCATAACTTAGGGTCATCATACAGTCAACACAAATCACAACTTAGGGTCACCCTACAGTCAACATAAACCAAAACATAAGATCATCATACAGTCAACACAAACCATAACTTAGGGTCATCATACAGTCAACACAAACCACAACTTAGGGTCATCATACAGTCAACACAAACCATAATTTAGCATCACCCTAGAGTCAACATAAACCAAAACATAGGGTCATCATACAGTCAACACAAATCACAACTTAGGGTCACCCTACAGTCAACACAAACCACAACTTAGGGTCATCATACAGTCAACACAAACCATAACTTAGGATCATCATACAGTCAACACAAATCACAACTTAGGGTCACCATACAGTCAACACAAACCATAATTTAGCGTCACCCTACAGTCAACATAAACCAAAACATAGGGTCATCATACAGTCAACACAAATCAAAACTTAGGGTCACCATACAGTCAACACAAACCATAACTTAGGATCATCATACAGTCAACACAAACCATAACATGGGGTCATCGTACAGTCAATACAAATCATAACTCAACAGGGCCATCATACATTCAACACAAACCATAACTTAGGGTCATCATACAGTCAACACAAACCATAACTTAGGGTCACCATACAGTCAACACAAACCATAACTTAGGGTCATCATACAGTCAACACAAACCATAACTTAGGGTCATCATACAGTCAACACAAACCATAACTTAGGGTCACCATACAGTCAACACAAACCATAACTTAGGGTCATCATACAGTCAACACAAACCATAACTTAGGGTCACCATACAGTCAACGGAAAACATAATTCAGCATCATCATACAGTCAACAGAAATCATAATTTAGCGTCACCATACAGTAAACATCAAATATAACTTAGCATCTTTATACAGTCAACCAAACCACTACTTAGCATCATCATAGAGTCAACACAAATTATAACTTAGGGTCATCATACAGTCAACACAAACCATACTTAGGGTCACCATACAGTCAACACAAACCATAACTTAGGGTCATCATACAGTCAACACAAACCATAACTTAGGGTCACCATACAGTCAACACAAACCATAACCTAGGGTCACCATACAGTCAACACAAACCATAACTTAGGGTCATCATACAGTCAACACAAACCATAACTTAGGGTCATCATACAGTCAACACAAATATAACTAGGGTCATCATACATTCAACACAAACTGTAACTTAGGGTCATCATACAGTCAACACAAACCATAACTTAGGGTCATCATAAAGTCAACACAAACCATAACTTAGGGTCACCATACAGTCAACACAAACCATAACTTAGGGTCATCATACAGTCAACACAAACCATAACTTAGGGTCACCATACAGTCAACACAAATCATAACTTAGGGTCATCATACAGTCAACACAAAATATAACTTAGCATCTTTATACAGTCAACCAAATCACTACTTAGCATCATCATAGAGTCAACACAAACCATAACTAAGGGTCATCATACAGTCAATACAAACAATAACTTAGGGTCACCATACAGTCAACACAAACCATAACTTAAGATCACCATACAGTCAATACAAAATATAACTTAACGTCACCATACAGTCAATACAAAATATAACTTAACGTCATTATACAGTCCATACAAAATATAACTTAACGTCATTATACAGTCAACCAAACCCTTACTTAGCATCATCATACAGTCAACAGAAATCATAATTTAGTGCACCATACAGTCAACATCAAATATAACTTAGCATCTTTATACAGTCAACCAAACCACTACTTAGCATCATCATACAGTCAACAGAAATCATAATTTAGTGCACCATACAGTCAACATCAAATATAACTTAGCATCTTTATACAGTCAACCAAACCACTACTTAGCATCATCATAGAGTCAACACAAATTATAACTTAGGGTCATCATACAGTCAACACAAACCATAACTTAGGATCACCATACAGTCAATACAAAATATAACTTAACGTCATTATACAGTCAATACAAAATATAACTTAACGTCATTTTACAGTCAACCAAATCATAACTTAGCATCATCATACAGTCAACACCAATCATAATTTAGCGTCACCATACAGTCAACACCGAATATAACTTAGCATCTTTATACAGTCAACTAAACCACTACTTAGCATTATCTTACAGTCAACACAAACCATAACTTAGGGTCATCATACAGTCAACACAGACCATAATTTAGGGTCACCATATATTCAACACAAACCATAACTTAGAGTCACCATACAGTCAACACAAACCATAACTTAGGGTCACCATACAGTTAACATACACCATAACTTAGGGTCATCATACAGTCAACACAAACCATAATTTGCATCATCATACAGTCAACACATTCTTGTTATTCTTTCAATACATTTCTCAGTTATGGTTTTGAAATTTTGTATTGGGTACATCTATGGTTTTCTAATTTTAGGAGGATTTGTGTAAATTTTAAAATACTACTTATGCCACTTATATATTAAATACTCAAAGTCTATCTCAGCAAAAAATATTTTATATAGTTTTAAGAGCCCCTTTACAGTTACCCTATTTTGTTTTTCCTACAGCTTTTTTTTTTTTTTTTTTTTTTTTTTTTTTTTTTTTTTTTTTGTGCAAAAATAATAAAAACTACATGTAATAAATATGCTTGATAAGAATTATCTAAGATTTATGCTTAAACCTTTTAACAAAAAGTTATTTTTAGATTTTGCACTAGTAACCCCTTTATGGGACCCGCAATGGGACATTACTCCTTCATTTGGGAATTAATGTAAGTCATAAACCTAGAATTGATTATTATCAAATTTGGCACAGCAGTAAGGAAAAGATTAAAATGTTTAAATTCAATTACAATACAACTAATGGCATACAATAAAGATGGTTGGTGAACCATTTGTATAACATATGATTTGAACTTGGTAATTTTATATGTATATACCTTTGAAGGATTTGGACTACCACCACTTGTAGAATTAACAGTGTTATCCATGGAATCTGCCCTAGTGCGTTTTAATGTCTGCTTTGACATACTGGATGATAAATTGGAGGAATTTTTTCTTTCTTTTCTTTGTGTTCCTGTAAAAATTAAAAATGATCCATCATAATACATGATCATTTACTTATATCTAATTTTTAATGAAGTATCTTAAGAAATGAACTTAAAATAATTAACAGTAAGTTTGTTTTTTTCAATTCTATATATGTTGATTTTAAAGAGTTCGCAGGTTTTTTTAGCATAACTATGTAAGTTTTAACAGAATTAAGATGATTGCTGTTGATAAAATGTATTAAAATAGTTTCATCTTCAAATCCCTGGTAAAATAGTTTAACAAACAAGATATATTGTCCAAATGTAATTTTTACACAATGCAGGTCTTACTGTACAGTGGACCCTGCCTAAACTGAATGACTCCCAAACAAAATATTTTGTTTGAATTAGACAAGTAATTGTTTAACATGTGTTAATCTAACAAATAACTTATGTTGTAAGTCCTAAAATTCAGTTCAGTTAAGACTGAAATTCTATAAAATTCACCCAAGATTCAGTTTTCACAAGTTTCTACATGTTTTTTATTTAATCAGGTCTTTCACCAGTTTCCATTTATTTTAGTTATAAGTTTTTTGTTTATTTTTCATTCTTCAAATTAAGTTTAATTTAGACAGGTTTATGGTTTACTTAGGTTCCTTTTTAATTTTACAGATATTTGGTTTATTCTGGTTTTTGGAGGTTCCACCATAATTAAAATTTTGCAGATTTTTGTTTTTTCAGGTTTTGGTGTTTTACTGATTTTTATTTTACTAAGTGTCATATTAAGTGTGAGTCATCTTTTGCATTTTTTTTTATTATTGCCATAATTAGTTATTTAGATCATATACACATACTTTTTTCTTTTTCAGTGTCATTATAATAATCCTAATGTAAAAGAATATTTGAAACTTTTAGAATGGTGGTGTGGTAGAAAAGATTCACCTATAGTAATTAACTATTTTTTTTAAAAAATAGCACAAATCCATGAGCATATATTTCAGTTCAGAGCATTGTAAAACAAATTAACAAGCTTTACCTTTGTTCATTCCAACTTCATAACATTTGCGTAATCGACATGCTTGACAACTTTTCCTTCGATGTTTATCAATAGTGCAAGTGTTGGTGGCAGGGCATACATAATCCACTGGACCTATAAGAAAATAAATTGAATTCTTAATGCCAATACAAGTTTACCCACAAATTAAGAATCCTGTTTGATTTGTTAAATAAGAATGTATACCAAGTTTATATAAGTGTCACTTGAAAAACATCTTTAAATGTGAACAACTCCAAATTAACATCTAATCTAGCATGTCTTCTATCCAATCCTTTATTGTCATCAAACAAAAACAATCATTACTTTTCTGTGTTATGTGTACTTTTACTTCCTTTATCTTATAGTACAATTTATACTCTCTATGAAAAGAAAAACTAGAATTTTACAAAGACACTAAAGACAAATGATTGAAAAATTATCAAAATACATTAAAGAAAACATGCTCTTCTTTTTAAATTTAAAAATGAAAAATTCATAAAGCTTTGTTAAACATCTGAAAAAGTACTTTATTGAAAGTCTAAATTCTTAGAACGTTTTCATAAGTCTACTGGTATATTCTCTAACCAAGCATCCTTTTTTCAAAGTCTGAATTCTAAAACCAAGCATTCTTTTTTAAAGTCTAAATTCTAAAACCAAGCGTTCTTTTTGTGGGTCTAAACTTTAAAACCCTTCATTGCCTTACTTACACCTTCAAGACATGATATTTGCTCAAGAACATACACATAAGGGAACTATGAAGATTATTTATATCTATTCCTTTCAATCAGCAATTAGTTATGGCCAAGACAAAATTTTCAAACAAACCTTCATGATAAGACATTGGCAACAAGGCATGATATGCCATCAGGCCATGGAGATGGTTTTGTAAAATTTCATGATTTTCTTCCGTGGGAGAAGAAGCATTATCTAGCCAATAATTCTCACATTTACACAGATAGAAAGACTAACATATTGTTTACAGGCATTTTGTTTCCTGTGTGTGTGTGTGTGTGTGTGTGTGTGTGTGTGTGTGTGTGTGTAAAAAAGACCAATTCAACCAGGTTAATGTGTGTGTGTGTGTAAAAAAAGACCAATTCAACCAGGTGTGTGTGTGTGTGTGTAAAAAAAGACCAATTCAACCAGTAATTCATTTTAACTTGCACTTTAAGATTTAATATAACTCCTTTATAGATACATAAAGACAGTTCCAGATAAAATATCAAAGTTTAATATCTAAGAATCTGTACAATAAATTTTATAAATATATACATGATATAGATAAGTACCGGTAATAGAATGTAAATGACACTTCAGTTTGTATTTATTCTCTGTAAGAATATTAATTTTGGAGCTGGCTAGGATGGTACTTGCCAGACAAATTGATTTATTCCTAAACATAAAAATCAATATGTTCACAGTATGAAGAATCAACCTGATCATACTTCTATCACGTTTAACAGTGCACTTTTACCAACACCTGGTTACATATTTAATTACTCTGTATTTGAAATAACACATAATAGTTATATTTTGCTTATTTTTCCCCAAGCTTTAATGCTCATTGTATTATTAAATTGTTTTTACAAACTTCAAAAAAATTGCTGCAATAGTAATTTTTTATTCATTTTGCAACTGGATCAATTTTATTATGTCTTGTCATTTTACTGCTAAAAATACAATTGTGCATGTGGGAAGTAGTTAAAGAGATCCCTATGACTAGCCTTACAAATGTTTATAAATACAGATCAATCCAATTATTTTTCGCAACATGGTAACCATTTAAAGAGAGAGAGAGAGAGAGAGAGAGAGAGAGAGAGAGAGAGAGAGAGACAGAGAGAGAGAGAGAGAGAGATCTTCTGCTATAGGACAAGATTTCTTGTTCTTATAACCAGAATTGCAATAC
>CM056595.1:38850214-39137714 GCA_029721355.1 Tegillarca granosa | reverse complement strand
AATTTTAGGCAAAGCTTTGTGTAAGGATCTTCTGAAGGAAGAATTAGAAAAATCTAGACTTTTATAAAATATACAAGTCCTTTATTAAAGGATTTCACTTCATTTCTGACAGTAAAGATAACTGAAACCAAATTGTATATTTTGAGGTAAAGATCATTGAAACCACCAGGTATTTTTTGCAGTCTAGATCACTACAAACATTTCATACATCTTGCAATAAAATTCAATAAAAAACACTTGGTATATCTTGCAGTATAATTCACTAAAACCACCCAGTTTATCTGACTTTTAAGATTGTTGAAACCACCTAGTATGTGTTACATTAAATATCACTAGAACCACATTGAATGTCTAGAGATAAAGATCTTTGAACTACATTTAATATCTGGAGGTAAAGATCATTGACACCAACTAGTCAAAGTCACTTCAAACACTTGGTTTATCATGCAATAAAATTCACTGAAACAATCTGGTAAATCTGACAGTGAAGAATAATGAAACCATCTGGTAAATCTGACGGTAAAGATCAATGAAACATCCAGGTATACCTGACAGTAAAGATCAATGAAACCACCAAGTATATCTAACAGTGAAGACTAATGACACCATGTAGTATATCTAACAGTGAAGACTAATGACACCATGTAGTATTTCTAACAGTGAAGACTAATGATACCACATAGTATATCTAACAGTGAAGACTAATGAAACCACGTAGTATATCTAACAGTGAAGACTAATGAAATCACCACGTATATCTAACAGTGAAGAAAAATGAAACCACCTAGTATATCTAACAGTGAAGACTAATGAAATCTCCTTCTATATCTAACAGTGAAGAATAATGAAACCACCCAGTATATAGATCTAACAGTGAAGACTAATGACACCATGTAGTATTTCTAACAGTGAAGACTAATGACACCACATAGTATATCTAACAGTGAAGACTAATGAAACCACGTAGTATATCTAACAGTGAAGACTAATGAAATCACCTAGTATATCTTACAGTGAAGAATAATGAAACCACCCAGTATATAGATCTAACAGTGAAGACTAATGAAACTACCAGGTATATCTAACAGTGAAGACCAATGAAACCACCTAGTATATCTAACAGTGAAGACTAATGAAATCTCCTAGTATATCTAACAGTGAAGAATAATGAAACCACCTAGTAAATCTAACAGTGAAGACCAATGAAACTACCAGGTACATCTAACAGTGAAGACTAATTACACCATGTAGTGTATCTAACAGTGAAGACTAATGACACCATGTAGTATATCTAACATTGAAGACTAATGAAACCACATAGTATATCTAACAGTGAAGACTAATGAAATCACCTTAGTATATCTAACAGTGAAGAATAATGAAACCACCCAGTATATAGATCTAACAGTGAAGACTAATGAAACTACCAGGTATATCTAACAGTGAAGACCAATGAAACCACGTAGTATATCTAACAGTGAAGACTAATGAAATCTCTTAGTATATCTAACAATGAAGACCAATGAAACCACCTAGTATATCTAACAGTGAAGACTAATGAAACTACCAAGTATATCTAACAGTAAAGACTAATGAAACCACCTAGTATATCTAACTGAAGAATAATGAAACCACCTAGTATATCTAACTAAAGACTAATGAAACCATTTGGTATATCTGACAGTGAGAACTAATGAAACCATCTTGTACAATCAATGAAACCAACTGGTACAATTGACACTAAAGATCACTAAAAACACATGGTATCTCTTGCAGTAAAGATTACCAAAACCTATTATATGTTGAAACCACCTGAAAACCAGACTCCTGAAATCGTAAGGAATATTTTGCAGTAATTTAAGTATGATCACAGAAATCATCTGGTATACATGCAGCTTGCAGTTTAGATCGCTGAAACTGTCCCATATATCTCACGGTAAAGACCAATAACTACAAAGTTGGAAACTATCTAATTATTAAATTATGTAGGTTATAGAACATGCAAGTTTTGCCTGAAATGTCTTGTTGATAAGTTGTATTGCCCTGAACCATGTCCGGTTGCTCTTCAACCCATGTAACAATTTGCAGTATGTTTAATAATGAATCACTGTGAAGTATTCTCCCCCAATTCTTACATACCTTAAGGGGCTTAAAAAAGTGAGGTAAAAAAAAGTGTAGATTACACTTTTGACATGAATTTTGTTTTGTACTTTTCAGATAAGGACAAAAAAACTATAATGCACAAACATGGATTACCGTATCTCTGTTTAAATGTATACACACTAACACTGACATTTTACATGCACTCACTTTTTACAGCTCCATCTTTCAATAAAAATTTACTAAGATTACATTAATAACATAAAGGAATAAAATAAGGTAAAAACTTTAAAAAAAAAAAATAATAATAAAAACTTAAACAAAGCTGCTCCTAAAAAGTTTTGGTATGAATTCTAGTTACATTTACAATTTACACAAATATAATAACTATTTTTAAGAGTCCATTTTCTATGGCTACAGTTGTGGAAATTTTTGCTGGTATTGTATTTTGCATCAAAGGACAACAAAATTCTGGATAATACAGTATTTCAATTAGTTTATTTGAGACCAAACAACTAAGAGTATTCTATACCATCACAAAATTTAACCAAAAAAGAAATTAAATTGGACATTAGCTTTCCTGTATTTTGTATATATATTGAAGGGTACACAGCTGTCAAGGGTTTTTAAAGTTAGGCATGTGACAATCAAAAGAACGGGGCATCCCCCCCCCCCCCAAAAAAAAAAAAGAAATAATTTTGTAAAACTGTTCATTCACCTGCAATTTGAGAGATCAACAACAGCAATAGAATCTACAATACTTGCAACAAGAAACCAAAATATTACCATATTCATAAATAATTGCCAGATTTTGATTATAGTACTGTCACTGAAAGTGTTAACAAACTTACAAGTTTGTTAATCATTATCAATGTGTGAAGCTTAGATTGTGAAAATTTGTGTGATACACAAGCAATGTGTGTGACTTGTCCGGTATGAGGTTAGATAATAATTTATACATGAATATCCAATATTATTTAGATTCTATAAAACTGGATAAATTTGTTTTACCAGTTTATAAATTTTATACATGGTAAAAAATAATTGTTGACAATCTTTTGAGATGTTTAAATATACTTACTGTGAACACTAAAGTTTATTTTAAGGTCAAATGTAATTTGACCCCTTTAAAGAGTAATTACTGAAGTGATCAGAAGGTGTGTGAAATTTACTGGGGACATTTTTTAAATAATAAACCTACCCATGGCTAGTCATGGTATTACCATTATCTGTGAGTATTTTTATAACAGAAACAGTTCCTACAGGTTCTGAAATTCCTCTTAGAATGGTTAAAGCATCCTCAAAATCAGCATCTTCAAAATTAAACCTAGCTGCCATATCACACTATATGTTAATCCAACATAGATGTTAGTTACACAAGTAAAAGTTCCATAGATAGACACAACCATGCTATGAATATCTCACATTGATAATACAAATACAACACTTAAAAATTAATCCTAGATAATCCTTAATTAGTATTATCACCATCACTTAAATGACCAGCATAAACAAAGCAATGGTCATTCACTCCGGACACTTAAATGCCAATCGCTGGCTACTGGGTCACTGGGAGTTGACCAGTGCCCATTCAACCTTATGACCTAGCCGCTGTAGCGTAATCAGACTACATCAGAGTGGTCAGTCATCGCTGGCAGCCGGCGTAATAGACTGGCCGAAGTTGTCGGTCAGACTTCTTAACAGACGGATCATTAATTAAAACTGAAAGTAGGGAGCAGATATTTTTTTACTTTATTTTTTCCAAAACAATAACACAAACGTGTGTTTTTTCATTCTTACGTTGATTATTACCTTGTTTCATGATTCTTACTCCCCTGTTTTACCCTCTCGTTCCCATTTTCTTCGCCTTCTTGATACATAAAAAATCTGTCAACACTTACAACAGACAAGAAAGATCAAAACATCCATTTCACTTCTGTCAATCACACAGGGAGCAGTCAATGCAATGTTGCGCAATCAATACCTCCAACGTTAGAGAACTCCCATTAAAATTGAGGTTTCATACGGGGCATATAATTTTACCTAGGGGACCGATTTGTTTATTATTTATTTATTTATTTAATAAGTTTTTTTTTCATTCAACCGTGCATTTTCTTAATTTATTATTTATTTATTTATTTATTTATTTTAAATTGACGACTGTTGAGGTAAGTTTGTCAATTTGCAAGATGGAGAAACACTAAAATAAACTTAAATAACATTTCATAAAAGTTAAGAAAAGAAAAAAATATTTTGGCGAGTGCATAACAAGCGAAAATTTATTCCAATTTCGACATTTTCATCATTATTTAATAGGCAGAGTTGCGTCATAACTTAGTTTGTCATTCAATTTTAAGTTCGAGTTAGGACCGTGGCAGGTTCTCAAAAAAATCTCATCTACCAGAAATACCCAATAGTTAAACCTCTAAACCCAAAACATGTTTGTGTTGTAAACTTGTATCTTTCTTCATGCTTAGGTTATTAATTTAGATCTATGACCCGATATCCCAGTGTAGTGACATATTTTGCAGCCAAAAAACTTGAATATTTTTAAATTACGTGCTTGAATCTTTAACAAACGAACAAATCTTTAACAAACAAACAAACAAATAAATGAATAAATAAATAAATAAATAAATAAATAAATAAATATAAATAATAAATAAATAAATAAATAAATAAATAAATAAATCAATCAATCAATCAATCAATCAATCAATCAATCAGAAATAGATAAATAAAGGTAAGGAATAAAATTAACGATTATATTTTGATATAAATTAATATTTAAAGTTTTTTTTACATAAAAAAAATAATAAAAGGGGCATAGTATGGTGGCTTATTTCTGACATCGACATAATTTTAGTCGACATAAAATTATCTCAACATGTCGACTTAATATCTTGACAACTCGACATAATATCATGTAAAGTTGTGATACCGAAAATAAAAGTTAAGATAAGTAACACGACATGCCGCGATTCTTGTGTTGACCAGTCGTGGTAATTATCTCGATATCTCGACTTATTTTTATCGCGGCAAGTCGTGTTAATTATCTCAACTTTTTATTTTTGTATCACAACTTTTCATGATATTATCTCAACTTTCTATGATATTATGTCGACTTGTCAAGATCTTAAGTCGACATGTTGAGATAATTTTATGTCGACTAAAATTATGTCGATGTCAGAAATAAGCCACCATAGCATAGTTCTAACAAGTTCTGTGATTTTTCAACTTACTCTAGTCGCAAAATGTGTATTAAGACCGTAGCAGTTACCCCCCTTGAATCAATACGCGACGAGAAAGTTCAAATATATTTTTTCACGCTTTTTAAGAACGTGACAAATTAATAACTCTCTAATTAATAACTGTTCTTTTATTAGAATATATTGTTTGTTCCATTCTAAACGAACTGCCTTAATAGCTCATGATCAGAGGCCGAAATTTCGTTCGAGAGCAGGAAACCGTGAGTTAGAACCCCGTTCAGGACATGCCTAACTTCTAACCTTAGTATGTTATCTAAACAACATATCTGAAAACGTATTTCTTATTTTCCAACTGCATTGCATATTAAAAGTAAGTAATTTGTAGGAGATGTTTTAAAAATCTAACCTTCTTTGGTCATGACCATTACAAACATTGTCAAATTACAGGGACCACCGGCAGTACAAAAACATTAATACTTATCATTGTCATATGCAAAATTTTGAATTTTCATAAAATTGTTTTCAAAATTTGGCATATTAAACTACGAATCAACTTCAAATCATAAAGAAAAATTATGTACATTTATACCTGTACATACCTTCGATTATCAAATCCATTCATGAAGAAATGAAGCGAGTTTAACTGATGTTCCCTCTCCATTTGTTGACTAGGAAAACCAATAGGTGCTCCGACATATTCCGGCTCTGTTAACATTCCAACCAGATTTTTTCTGGCTTTTAAATACTCTTTATCGTCAGATTTTGGACCAATTAATGAATTAACAGCAAAATTCATTGACAGTGGATGTGACAAAACCGACTCATTAAATCCGTTCATTTTTTCGTAAGTATCACCTAGTCTGTTATCTTTTTGTAATTTTCTGGATAAGTCCGTCGGTTCGTCCACCCCATTCACATAAAACGAGTTCATTGGAAAAGAGTGATTATATAAATAGGGCGAAATATAACCAGGCACGGATGGTAAACTTGCATTATGAGGCAGTGAGGCCATGTATGAAGACACTATCATATTATTTAACGCCTTTTCTTCCGATTTCGTCATTTTAACGTTTTGACGTTGCGACTTTTCGGCATTTTTCGGCAGTATATTTCCGTCAGATCCTAACGTCGGAGAAACCCGCTGTGATGTCGGAGAAACTCGAGGAGACGTTGGGGTGGAATGATTTTTTGTTTCCGTTTTTATTTTGTCTGATAATTGTTTTTCGTCTTTTTTATCTATATCACAGACGGTATCACTATTTACACTAACTTCTAGTATTTTTTCACCATTACTTGTAGGAGAGGTTTGTCCACTGTTTGATGGAACCCTCTGTTCCTCAAGTTCTCCTTTCTTTTTAATCATCAGCTCTCGTAAAAGACGTAATCCTGACGATCTTTGCTCGTTATCGGATGAATTGATTTCATTTTCTTCGATTTTTGTAAAGTCCTGACTAATGTCAGATTCTCCGGAACAAGACCCTTTCCGGTCTCTGATATCTCCATCCGGATCTATGGTATCCAACTCCTCTTTAGAAAAAAACTGTTCCAATGATGTAGGTCCCGATTTTGGTTTCTTTGGCGGCGGCATATTTTTTACCGCTGACAAAGGATTTGTCCAAAAATCTCAGATTCAACATTGACCATTTCCACTTTGTACACACAGATCTAAAACATAAAGAATAAGAAAATATAAATGATTGAAAAATACAAAACACACTGGGGAAACGTAGATTGCAGTAATTCTAGTTATTCACAACTCCTTATTATTTAAAGATTGATTTTTGTTCAAGTTTGTTTTCAGTACCTGAGTTCTGATCTGCGTTGGTATTTGATCCCGATGGTGACAATCTGTTTAGACTCTTGTCTCTATATTGTCAACGACCACTGCGGTAGCTCAGTTGGTGGAGTGCTCGCTCCGTAAGTGGAAGGTCGTGGGTTCAAACCCCGGCCGGGTCTGACCCAAGACTTGAAAGTGGGTAGTGACTGTTCTTTCGTCAATCACTCGGCATTACGAAATGAAAGTCACGATTCTTTCGGATAGGAACTTAAAATAAACGAGGTCCCGTGTCATGGCAGGCGTGGCACGATAAAGAACCGTGCTGTATAATGCCATCAGCGCAACGCATAGGCACAAATTATGCACTTTCGCCTATAGCTGGCGAGGTCTCGATATAAGTGAAATATTCTTTACTGGGACGTTAAACACCATTACTCAACTCTATATTATCAACTACTCAGTCACAATAAACAGACAATGAACCAATCAAAAAAAAACACTAGAACGTTCTTTTGAAAATCACCCCTCCGGACCCAACATATCCATTCAGTAATTTTGTGACTTCACGCTTACATTTGATTCGCGACGCATCGTTTCATTTTGTATAATCTGTGCCATGTTTGACCAAATCCATCCAAAGATGAGAAAGTAATGAAGCGGACAAGAAATTTACACGAAAGACAGACAAACAGATATAGCGATTCTTCAAATTTGCGTAAAAACTTTTTAAAATACATGTATATGTTTTCAAATAGACGTGTATCTTTCTCTTGTATATAAATGTCACCGTTCGATAATTAAGCCAATATTTGTTAGAGAAAGTAAAAATTTCTCTTTGTAAGAGATAGACAATTTAAATAAGTCGTAATTTTATTCGGTATGTAGAGTCAGAGAAACGTCCGAATTATATAGACTATATATAGTTAGTTTTATAAAGACTGGTGTTTTTATCTGTTTTGCTGATACGAATGAAGACGACATTCAAGTGTTTATGACTATGTGAATTTTAAAGTCTTAATATGACTAAATGACACAAAACAAAACAAATTTGTTGGTTATTTCAATATACCAGCGATCTGTCATGTGCAACTTTGAATACATTATTTTATAACAATTCAAAAGTAGCACATAAGTCTATCAATACAAGTCAACTGCTGGTAAAGGTAGATAACTCCTATCGTATTTTTAAGCAATAAAGCCATAAGAGTTTTCTCCCTTATACCATTCTTATCATACGAAGCTTCTGGTGTAATAATGGAAAAAGTATTTTATATCCCGTTTTTAACCAAAAACTATCTACAGTTTTACACAATATAACAGCACCATTTCTTAGATAACCATGGTTATAAACTCGTACCCTAAACACGATTTCGAATTCTTTAATTTTGTACTTGATAAAGTTGTTTGATGTAAATATGTTAGAATACAGTGGCTATTTTGATACAGCAGCTCAAATGTCTCTAAGCTGATCATCATGAACTGTTTTAGCCTCAGTATTATCATACGTAATTCTATATGCTACATCATTAAATAAAATATCTACATGTATTATCTATTCAGTCAAAGTTCTGTCAATTTGGTATAATGATCCTGTGGTGTGTGTTTCAATGATTACAGAAAATAGTTTAATTAAATCCCTTGATTTTCTTTCTTTTTAAAATGAATTTAAAAGAATTTTCTTTATTATATTCACTATTATTTAAGATGTTTGAATTCAATCTCTTTAAACTCGGATTTAAACACTGATTTGCGGACCACCATCGCCTAAGTTACATTTCCAATCTGGCAGAAACTCTTCACTTAGGTTATCGAAAATTTTCTCAAGGCGCTTCAGTTTCCTCTATCAATCAAGATTTGACCGCCGCTATTAGTAAAACAACACTAACTGAGACAGCATCATTATTTTATTATTATCATATAGTCTTTTGTTATATTATCATCTGTTAAGTGGGTTTGTAATTGTGAAAAATATTGATAATTTTAATATGCTGTGTATCATATTTAGATTATATTTTAATAAAATGGCGATTTTGAAAAAAAAACAAACAAACAAAAGAAAACAGAAAAAGAAAGAAAAAGGTTTTTAAAACAGCGTTTCAATTCGTAGCAAGGTATGAACTTGTTACAATCAATGCCTCGTTTTAAGCCCCAGCACAATTTTATCGACTCAAATTCCAGCAAGGTTTAAGCTTGTTACAATCAGTGTCTCGTTTAAAGCCCCAGCACAAATTTATCGACTCAAATTCCAGCCAGGTTTAAGCTTGTTACAATCAGTGTCTCGTTTAAAGCCCCAGCACAATTTATTGACTCAAATTCCAGCAAGATTTAAGCTTGTTACAATCAGTGTCTCGTTTGCAGCCCCAGCACAATTTTATCGACTCAAATTCCAGCAAGGTTGAACTTGTTGAAATCAGTGTTCCGTATTAAGCTACAGACAGCATGGCTTTTTTTACATAAATGTTTCAGCATGATCCTATAATCTCAGCACAAAAACATACGGGAGAACCAAAATTTGCTTAGACTTCCACGTCTCTTAAACTTGCTCGTTCACTTACCTTAACGTAATATGTGTTTCCTTGCTCATTTACTGACGTGATTGGCGTCTCAAGTTTATCGTTAAGTAAGGACAATATCGACATGATATCAGTCGGGTATCGCTCCGTCAACGCTCCGCTATATTCAATGTATTGTCATGTGCAAAATTTTGAAATTTTACAAAAAAAAGAAAATATTCAAAATTTTGCACATAACAAACAGTATGACTGACATAACAAGACCATTCTACTACGCCTATTAATAACGTTTAAAACATGCTTTTAGTTCTACTTGGTGCTTTTGACTTTATGATGAATTGAGTGTATAGCTTGACTTAACATAGGGGTACTAAATTTGGATCATGTGTAACATTATGAAAACTATCTTATTTATCATGGGTTCGAATCCCGGTCGTTTATTCTTTTTTTATAGCTTCCAGAAATTGGAAAAATATAAAATAAATAATTTACAATCAGTGCTAAAAACTGTTAACATTTTCCACACACTAAACACTAACTTGAAACAACTTGGACCCTTCGGCTTTTATAACATGACCATGCACTAAGTCTTTGCTTGTCCCGATATTTTAAAACATCCATTTTCGCACAGGCAATTTTAAAATATAATTTGATTTCTTTACTGTAAACACTCAAGATACACAATACACACCAATCAGTATATAGCAGTATATTCCAGTCAAATATCCTGACCAATTATCCACCGACTGAATTATCCTACAAACTAGTCAAAGACCAAAGACCGACATCAGATAACGCTCCATACCATCTACAACGTTATTCCGTTCTTTCAACAACACCCCCACCCCACACACAAATCACACACACACGCGCGCACACACACGCACACGCGCTTTTGATAGTGCAGATACTTGAATAAGTATCGCTTTTGATTTCAGGAATGCTTTTAAAAAATTACTTTCATTTAAAACCAACATTTTCATGTAAAAAAAAAAACTGTAATGTATATGTTATATACCACTTTCTGAATTTAATTGTAAAAATAAATTCAAAAGTGGTATATGACATATAAACAGTGTGCATTTTAAGACTACCAATTTTCATTTAAGTATTTATAATATTTTCAATACTTGTATTTCTTTAATATTATAAATTCAATACGTCATAAACAAGTACAGCTGTTTCAATAGTTTTTTTTAAAAATATAAATTAGAAAGTAGCAAATGACCAAATAAATTAATAAGTAAATAAAAAAATAAATAAATAAATAAAATAAAATAAAATAAAATAAAATAAAATAAAATAAAATAAAATAAAATAAAATAAAATAAAATAAAATAAAAATAAATAAAATAAAATAAAATGACGTTAACTTTTCAAATCAGTATTTTTCTATTGATTGTTTCTAAAATAAAACCCGGAAAACGAGAATCTGAAGTTATCATCACTTTATCCTACTTACTTTATCACTTTTATAATAATTCAGTTAAATAATTCAAAATATTTCTCGACTGCAACCTATTTAGCGTTGCCATGTGCAGCTTAATAATTTTTGATTCTTTTTCCCGAATTTAATTTGCTTTTTCAAAAAATAAAAAATAAAATAATTATATAAATAAATAAATAAATAAATATTCTGTATTTATTTTTTAATCTTTTTTTCTGCAACAATTTATCTTGCGTCAAAATAATTTTTCAATATTCATTATCCAATTTTAGATAAGGGTTGCACCAACATTAAGTACACTATAAATGATTAAAAATTATCTAAAATGTGCATCGATTTTACATGAAGGATGCACGATTTACTTAATTATTATTATTATTATTATTAATAATTATTATTACATGTATTATTAATCATCACAAATTGTAGATAATAAGAAATATAAAAATCCGAAACGGACATCACGCACTAGCTAAGATAATAAAACATATCTATTTTCCTTTTTTCTGAAATTCATCACACTTAGTATTATTTAAATCAATCAATCAGATCTAAATTTTAAATTTGTTCCATGTATTCATATTTTGAAACTAAAATAATTTATCAATAAAATTAATTATATTTTTTTTTTTACAAATCAACAATTTTTTCTTAATCTTTCATTTATTCCAAATACATGTATCTTACTCACCTTCATATCCTAATACACACGACAAAATGCTACAAAATCGTTCAATGTTTAAAATTGATATGCTGATTTCCACCAAGGTAAAAACAAATACAGTATACACACGTCTATTTACATAACCTGTGTCAATCTCCCTCGCCGGACTCTGCTTGACCCGCTAAGGTTTTGTCTAGTATAAAATGACCACTTGGTCAGATTCGGACGTTGAACCAAGATTATATTTTGCTTATATGAATGATAATAACAATTTTTATTTTGTTTCGGGTTGTTTTTTTCGGAATCAATTAATAATCTGTCCCCATTAAGCGTTATAGAGACTTTACGTATCATTATGGGATCGACAGAAGTTTCACCGTTCATTGAACATACTGGGTCAACGGCAGGTCGTGCTCTACGAAAATTGCTTCGATCTACGAGAGTCAACGATTTCTGCAATATCTATTTATAACTTAGTGACCGCTAGCTGAACCTAACGGTTTACCTTAATTGAACTAGAACTACGGCACATCGACTTTATCCTCACATGACCTGGGGCGTCAGCTAATCAACGCAGAGATACATGTATTGATTTTTTAAAAAATCACCACATTTTCAATTTTATGACTGTTAATAATGTGTATATGCATACAAGTATAATACCATATATTAATTGTTTACACGTATAGCGGGTATAGATAAAACTATAAATTAAAACTTACATGCATATCTATATTAATTAGAGAATAACAATGGTGGACAAATATGACGTATTAATCATTCATTTATTAGGAAAATGAACCGAGGTTCATTGAAAATACCGCAACTATTAATTAACAAGTACTTTGAGGTCAATCTCCAACATTAATTATGTAAGTAAAAAATACTTTTGAGTCTTTGTGTGCCCATCTTAAATTATAAAAGTTCGAGACTCTCTCTCTCTCTCTCTCTCTCTCTCTCTCTCTCTCTCTCTCTCTGTGTGTGTGTGTGTGTGTGTGTTAATCTAAACTTTATTTGAATGGAAAAGAACTTAAAAACAAACAAACAAACAAACTGGTGTTTAATAACATGTTTGTGTCACTATATATTTTATATAGGTAGTACCTAGTCATAAATAAATCCTGGTCTTTTAGGACAGGTAAGTATCACTTTATAGTCTATAGAGGCGGTAGACATAAATCTATACCGGTCTTTTAGGACAGGTGGTGGGTATTACTTTACAGTCTATAGAGGCGGTTGTCATAAATCTATACCGGTCTTTTAGGACAGGTGGTCGGTATTACTGTATAGTCTATAGAGGCGGTAGTCATAAATCTATACCGGTCTTTTAGGACAGGTGGGTATCACTTTATAGTCTATAGAGGCGGTAGACATAAATCTATACCGGTCTTTTAGGACAGGTGGGTATTACTGTATAGTCTATAGAGGCGGTAGACATAAATCTATACCGGTCTTTTAGGACAGGGGGTGGGTATTACTGTATAGTCTATAGAGGCGGTAGTCATCAATCTATACCGGTCTTTTAGGACAGGTGGGTATTACTGTATAGTCTATAGAGGCGGTAATCATAAATCTATACCGGTCTTTTAGGACAGGTGGGTATTACTGTATAGTCTATAGAGGCGGTAGTCATCAATCTATACCGGTCTTTTAGGACAGGTGGGTATTACTGTATAGTCTATAGAGGCGGTAGACATAAATCTATACCGGTCTTTTAGGACAGGTGGTGGGTATCACTTTATCGTCTATAGAGGCGGTAGTCATCAATCTATACCGGTCTTTTAGGACAGGTGGTGGGTATTACTGTATAGTCTATAGAGGCGGTAGACATAAATCTATACCGGTCTTTTAGGACAGGTGGTGGGTATTACTGTATAGTCTATAGAGGCGGTAGACATAAATCTATACCGGTCTTTAGGACAGGTGGGTATTACTGTATAGTCTATAGAGGCGGTAGTCATAAATCTATACCGGTCTTTTAGGACAGGTGGGTATTACTGTATAGTCTATAGAGGCGGTAATCATAAATCTATACCGGTCTTTTAGGACAGGTGGGTATCACTTTATAGTCTATAGAGGCGGTAGTCATCAATCTATACCGGTCTTTTTGGACAGGTGGTGGGTATTACTGTATAGTCTATAGAGGCGGTAGTCATAAATCTATACCGGTCTTTTAGGACAGGTGGGTATTACTGTATAGTCTATAGAGGCGGTAGTCATCAATCTATACTGGTCTTTTAGGACAGGTGGGTATCACTTTATAGTCTATAGAGGCGGTAGTCATCAATCTATACCGGTCTTTTAGGACAGGTGGTGGGTATTACTGTATAGTCTATAGAGGCGGTAATCATCAATCTATACCGGTCTTTAAGGACAGGTGGTGGGTATTACTGTATAGTCTATAGAGGCGGTAGACATAAATCTATACCGGTCTTTTAGGACAGGTGGGTATTACTGTATAGTCTATAGAGGCGGTAGTCATCAATCTATACCGGTCTTTTAGGACAGGTGGGTATCACTTTATAGTCTATAGAGGCGGTAGACATAAATCTATACCGGTCTTTTAGGACAGGTGGGTATTACTGTATAGTCTATAGAGGCGGTAGTCATAAATCTATACCGGTCTTTAAGGACAGGTGATGGGTATCACTTTATAGTCTATAGAGGCGGTAGTCATCAATCTATACCGGTCTTTTAGGACAGGTGGGTATTACTGTATAGTCTATAGAGGCAGTAGTCATAAATCTATACCGGTCTTTTAGGACAGGTGGGTATTACTCTATAGTCTATAGAGGCGGTAGTCATAAATATATACCGGTCTTTTAGGACAGGTGGTCGGTATTACTGTATAGTCTATAGAGGCGTAGTCATCAATCTATACCGGTCTTTTAGGACAGGTGGGTATCACTTTATAGTCTATAGAGGCGGTAGACATCAATCTATACCGGGTTTTTAGGACAGGTGGGTTTTACTTTATAGTCTTTACAGGCGGTAGTCATCAATCTATACCGGTCTTATAGGACAAGTGGGTATCACTTTATAGTCTATAGAGGCGGTAGTCATCAATCTATACCGGTCCTTTTAGGACAGGTGGTGGGTATTACTGTATAGTCTATAGAGGCGGTAGTCATCAATCTATACCGGTCTTTTAGGACAGGTGGTGGGTATTACTGTATAGTCTATAGAGGCGGTAGTCATCAATCTATACCGGTCTTTTAGGACAGGTGGGTATTACTGTATAGTCTATAGAGGCGGTAGTCATAATCTATACCGGTCTTTTAGGACAGGTGGGTATTACTGTATAGTCTATAGAGGCGGTAATCATAAATCTATACCGGTCTTTTAGGACAGGTGGGTATCACTTTTATAGTCTATAGAGGCGGTAGTCATCAATCTATACCGGTCTTTTTGGACAGGTGGTGGGTATTACTGTATAGTCTATAGAGGCGGTAGTCATAAATCTATACCGGTCTTTTAGGACAGGTGGGTATTACTGTATAGTCTATAGAGGCGGTAGTCATCAATCTATACCGGTCTTTAAGGACAGGTGGGTATCACTTTATAGTCTATAGAGGCGGTAGTCATCAATCTATACCGGTCTTTTAGGACAGGTGGGTATTACTGTATAGTCTATAGAGGCAGTAGTCATAAATCTATACCGGTCTTTTAGGACAGGTGGGTATCACTTTATAGTCTATAGAGGCGGTAGACATAAATCTATACCGGTGTTTTAGGACAGGTGGGTATTACTCTATAGTCTATAGAGGCGGTAGTCATCAATCTATACCGGTCTTATAAAACAGGTGGGTATCACTTTATAGTCTATAGAGGCGGTAGTCATCAATCTATACCGGTCTTTTAGGACAGGGGGTGGGTATTACTGTATAGTCTATAGAGGCGGTAGTCATCAATCTATACCGGTCTTTTAGGACAGGGGGTGGGTATTACTGTATAGTCTATAGAGGCGGTAGTCATCAATCTATACCGGTCTTTTAGGACAGGTGGTGGGTATTACTGTATAGTCTATAGAGGCGGTAGTCATCAATCTATACCGGTCTTTTAGGACAGGGGGTGGGTATTACTGTATAGTCTATAGAGGCGGTAGTCATCAATCTATACCGGTCTTTTAGGACAGGTGGTGGGTATTACTGTATAGTCTATAGAGGCGGTAGTCATCAATCTATACCGGTCTTTTAGGACAGGGGGTGGGTATTACTGTATAGTCTATAGAGGCGGTAGTCATAAATCTATACCGGTCTTTTAGGACAGGTGGTGGGTATTACTGTATAGTCCTATAGAGGCGGTAGACATCAATCTATACCGGTCTTTTAGGACAGGGGGTGGGTATTACTGTATAGTCTATAGAGGCGGTAGTCATAAATCTATACCGGTCTTTTAGGACAGGTGGTGGGTATTACTGTATAGTCTATAGAGGCGGTAGTCATCAATCTATACCGGTCTTTTAGGACAGGTGGTGGGTATTACTGTATAGTCTATAGAGGCGGTAGTCATAAATCTATACCGGTCTTATAGGACATGTGGGTATTACTGTATAGTCTATAGAGGCGGTAGTCATTTATCTTTACCGGTCTTTTAGGACAAGTGGGTATCACAATATAGTCTACCTTTCACTGCAAAGTCAAAAATAGATTGTCGATTTTTTTAAATTCCGATCGATTGGATTAATATCAATGCAAAGATTATCTGATCTTAAATTATAACTTTTAATCTGAGGTTAGCTGTCTAAAATATTAATACACAGCAATGACCGGCCACACCAAAGTCAGGATAATGTGTCTACATATATAATTTACACCCCCTGTGACCTATTACCTTACTTACTTGGCAAGCGAAATTAAGTAAGTAAAACTTATATATGTACTCGATATCAATTTTATCAAAAACGTCGATAATTTAAAAAAAAAATCATTGACCCCATACTGGACATTCAAATATCTGACAAGTTTAATTACCCAAATCAAACCCTTTTAATATACAATTTTGTAAATTCAATACATTCGTGCTACCGGGAACTTTAGGGAACGTAGTCTCCGCAGTCATTTTTAACGTCTATATTCTGTCTTGAATTACACGTAACTTATTCTAAAATCTGTTTACAACAAAATTCGTGTATCAACACTGAGAGAGAGAGAGAGATAGAGAGAGAGAGAGAGAGAGAGAGATTACACTAAAAGTATAAGACTTAAAGAGCAAGTATTTCAATGCACAATTCCCGATATATGCTCGTTATATTTAGTCACCACTTTGACATATCTTTTCATTTTATTTCTATTTTTAAGATAAAGTATTCAGATTTTCACAAATTAGCACATAACAGCTTATTTGTGATACTCCTAGTAAATCAAAAGTGTATTTTTTTACTATTAAATTCTAAATCAGAGATTTCGTCGAGAGTTGCTCAGAGACCAATATTTTACAATGAAGGTATTATTTCGCACTGTACGTTTAATTTTATTAATTTTTTTTAAATTAATTAATTTAGTTATTTTCTTCTCTTTTTTTTATCTATTTTCTTTGTGTTTTTTTTTTTTTTAAATTTTCTCTTTCTTTCTTTCTATATTCATTTATTTATTACTTATTTGCCAATAAACATTCTAACGATACATTTTAACTTCTATAATAAATCTACATAATTGCCCTGATGTTTAAAAAGTTAACCAAAAGTAAACCAATCATCTTAAACGGTCGTCTGCCGGAAAGGTTAAGCGGTTTTGTGGTTTTATTCCGACATTTTTTGTTTAGATAACTTCTTATTCCCAGTCTTGGTGACCTTTTTGGAATTCTTACAGCTATTTTCTTTATCATTAAATAATGAGTAGATTAAATTCAGGTTATTGGATTAAAGAAATGTTTGCGTTATGGGGATTGTATTAAGGAGTGGTTTTATTTTTCGATCGAGACTGTCTACACCTGAGAGAGAGAGAGAGAGAGAGAGAGAGAGAGAGAGAGAGAGACGCAATAAACAACAATTGCAGGAAATGAAGTTCATTCCTTTCATAAATTCTTATATGCAATTTGAATTATGTAATATCATTTAAATTTGTATTTAAAAAAAATCAAAATTATAGGAACATCTTAAACTAATGAATACTTTATTTTGTTGTTGTTGTTGTTAAATAATTTTGAATTTTTATGAAATCAAATATTTAAAAAATTGCATTTGACAACTAAAATTGTTTATTTTATGAAAATTCAAAATTTTGCATCTAACAATATTGCTTCAAAGTTACACAGTTACACTGCACAGGATAAATATGCATGTATATATTCGATTTTGCCCTGTATATTTTTTTTAAAGTTCAGAAAATGTCAGAATTAAAATTTTACAGATTGTCCTTGATTTTTGAAGTTTTGGAGATTTAAATATTTTATCAAAGTATATAATATGTACATGCTTATTATCATATACGGAGTCCGTCCATAGACAGGTGCTCGCTTCGTATGTGGGAGGTCGAGGTTCGAAACCCGGCAGGGTCTGACCAAAACTTGAAAAATAGGTATTGACTGTTCTTTCGCCAAGCACTTGGGATTTAGAAATAAAATTCGAATGAGACCTTTAAAACCGATGCCCCGTGTCAAGGCAGGCGTGGCACGTTAAAGAACTTCCCTGCACATTGCCCAAAGTGCACTGCAAAAGTAAAAATTTCTTCCACTTCACCTATAGCTGGCGACGTCTCGATATATGTGAAATATTATTGACGGGTACGTAAACCTCCATTAAATCATCAGTCATAATCAGTTGTTTCATGCCTTCAGAGTCAGAAAGAGAGAAACACCATTCACTTTATTTTCAGATTTCTAGTTTAATATAACACTTTAAATACATTCAAAAATTATTTGACTCTGGAACTGGAAAGATATGGGAGTACCCGAGAAATGTCTTATTTTTCCAAAAAGAAACTTTTTAGACAATATGACTTGTTCTCGTCAGTATAAGGGTTGAAGGCTGTAAATCTATTCATAGCTCGTCACTGAACAAGTTCTTCGTGTAATTATTGTTTCACAGTCATGATCATTGTGATGATGATGATGATGATGATGATGATGATGATGATGATGATGATGATAATAATAATAATAATAATATAATTATTATTATTATTATTATTATTATTATTATTATTATTATTATTATTATTATTATTATTATGTTACTTTTCATGGATAAAAACCCGAGAAATTTATCTGTAAAATTTAGAACATGTAAACTGCGATTACGATGGAAAAGGGTAGGTGGGAAAAACCTTCAGTTCAGTTCAGTTCATTTATTACACTCAAAACCAACGGAGGTGGTACAAGAGGTACAATGGTTACATTTACATTATTTACATGCATGTCAAGTTTAACAGTACAAATAAATTCTTCTTATTTACAATTGATTTGGTTAACAATAAATCAATAATAATAATAATAATCATCATCATCATCATCCAGAATTTAAAAAAAAACTTTATATTCACATTCTATAAAAGGATTCCCTTTCGACACATGACGGCTGGAAATTGTCGGAAGTATTTGTAAAAATTTAACTTCTGTAACCATACAAAAAGTGTACTGACTAAAAAACAAGATAATAACTAGTATGACTTTAGACCTTCTCTTATAAACTTGCATAGGTTAGACAATATTTCATAATTTTTACCTTTAAACAGGTGTTGCATTTTAATAATATTTGGCTTAACATAGGATTTCTGTGGGATGTACATTTTTCTTAATATTATAAAGTTTCTACATTCAAATAAAAAATGAAATTCATCTCCAATACTGTTATGACAGAACTGACTATTTCTTTCACTCCCTTTTACATTATGTCATCTTCCCTTCTCCTTTACCCGATTTAAGGAGATGAATTTCATTACATATTCGAATGTAAATTATTTGAAAAAAGATCGGAAAATGTTCTTAAAAGAGTTTTTTACCTTGAACCAGATAGTGTTAAATTTGCCATGTGCATTTTTCTAAATTTTTATGAAATAAAAATATAAAAAATATGCAATGACAAAACTAAATTATTCAAATTTCAGATTACTCAGTATTGAGTAAATGTTTGATAAGAAAAAAATCTTGGCTTCTTTTCATAACTTAAAGAAAATGACTTGATCAAATCTAGTGTTTGAATCAAGTTTGCTTTTTTCATATACAGGTGTCATGTGCAGAATTTTGAATTTTTACAAAGAGAAATATTCAAAATTCATCACATGAAATTGTCATGTGCTGAATTTTGAATATTTCTCTTTGTAAAAATTGAAAATTCTGCACATGACACAGGTATACAATTATCTAAAGGTACGAAGCGCTCTGTGAGAATGGTAAGCATTGTAAGGGACACCTAGGTAGAAAGGAGGCCCTATAAAATGGCTTACCCGTTCTTCTTATCATTCATTGAAACAGTTCATTACAAATGCCTGTCGTATTTTACTTATTATTAAATGTATAATACATTAACCCGGTGAACTTTGTTGGCTAGGATTGCCACATGTTCTGCCTGTCATCAAATGAAGCAGAGTTTACTTACAGTGTGTGTGTGTGTGTGTGTGTGTGTGTTGCATAATGTAACATATAATGTATGTTACAATTTTATTTAATTTGGATCGGCTGATTGTCATATTAAATATTTAACGATTAAACTATCAGCACGAGAGAGAGAGAGAGAGAGAGAGAGAGAGAGAGAGAGAGAGAGAGAGAGAGAGAGAGAGAGAGAGAGAGAGAGAGAGAGTAATGGTGCATTTATCAAGGATCTGTTCATGGACAGTAGAGGAAACAAAGTATCGTATAATACCCACCACGACCATCTCGAAAAGCGAAAAAACTTTTCTCACAATGTGAAATGAAATAAATGATATTTATACATGTTATTTTAATTTTCCTAAGGTTGTTTATATAAATGTCACACGAGGTAACAAAATGTCATATCTAGTCATGATTGTGGCAGAATAATAATAATAATGATAATGAGAATAATAATAATAATAATAGATCTAAAAATAATAAAAATGTAATAAGTTTCTTGTGTACCACCATCCATTAATATAAAGTAACGTTTTAAAATAAATATTTTACACAGAATTGATGATTTTTTTGTATTAATAATAATAATAATAATACATTTTTGTAATAATAATTGTAGGAGTAGTAGCAGTAGGAGTAGTTCAAATAAAAAAAAATATAATAATGTAATAAGAGAAAATTAGTTTCTTGTGTACTACTATCCTTAAAAATAAAGAAACAATATTTAAATAAATATTTTGCACAGAATTAATGATTTTTATAATAATAATAATAATAATAATAATAATAATAATAATAATAATAATAATAATAATTTGTTCTCTTACCTTTTAGCAAAAACAATCCATGTCAGTGAACATCAAACGATTCAATAAAATTTTGCAACTCATGCATCTTAATTTTATATTATTTGAAACGATTAATCGTTGAAATATCGACTGAAATGTCAAAGCATATCTTGACCCTGTGTAAGTCGATATATACATCGCCATATAAACTATAGTATGTATATAACTGGCTACCATAAGCTGTCTGTTATGATCCGAAGTGCCGTCACGGCGTACTATACTTAATATTAACCGGGGTCGTTGACAGGTCAGATTGAGGTGAACACGGATTTAAAAAAAACAATTGCAGAAAAAAAAAACTAGGATTATTTCAACAAACTATAATTTTAAATATGTAGATAATGCATTTTCACATACAAAAAAGTAACTGCACTTTGTTTACTAATTAAATATCCAAGGAAAAGTATTGAATACAAACATGCAGTGTCCACTAATAAATAACGCTATATAACTGGACCACGTATGTATGTGTCCTCAATACGTCCGAGTCAACTTAATGATAAGTCAAGGGGCAACATGATGACCTGAAGTGACCCGAATATCATATTATATAGAGTGGCCATTTAGTATTGACCAGTCGTTCCTCGTAGAAGAGAGTCCAAAGTGAATCATAAATCCCCTAATTTGATGAAACTAACTGACCGATAGACAACGTCATCTAGAAAAAACCCTACATATTCAGTCTAAATACATATAAAACATTTTAATTTCTAATTTTATTTCTAGCCCTCGACCTTAATTACTGAAAAGTAACACAGGCCAGAACAACAAACTAGTACAAATATCTATTTCACATGGTACTGCACCGCAACGAAACAAAAATCTCTTAATACTTGTATCAAATTCACATCAAAACACAAAATCGAAAAACATTTTCTAATAAGTGTACTAGCACTAACACCAGACGAAAATGAGAATATGATAGTGCGAGTAACTTATTCACATTGAAAAAAACACAATTGCAAGCTTCATATGTGGGAGCTCGGATTTTTTACCAAGAGTTGAAAATAGGTAGTAGACTTTTTTTTCAAGCACTCGGCATGTAGAAATGAAAGTCACAGGGTCCTTCTGCAGAGACCTTCAAACCGATGTCCCGTGTTACGGCAGGTGTGGTAAGTTAAAAGACCCTCCTTGCACACTGCACTGAGCTCACTGCAAAGATAAAAAATTCTGCCATTTCTCATATATAAATGGTGACGTCTCGATATGAGTGTAATGTTCTTGATCGCGATATAAAACTTCATTCAATCATTCAACGAAACAGTTATTCAGAACCAGTTTCTCATTCAGATGGCCACACCAAAACGAAACAAATCACCTAGAACTAGTATCTAATTAACATTGAAAAACCATACCAAAACATATCTCCTATTACCGATAAAAAACTAATTCATATTTGGAACACTTAAACAAAACACAACTCTTTTACTGCCGGTATCTAATACACATTGGAACACCAAAACGAAATACAAATCTTTTATGGCAGTTATCTAATATACATTGGAACACCTAAACGAAATACAGATCTTTTACTGTCGGTATCTAATACACATTGGAACATCAAAACGAAATACATATCTTTTACGGCCGATATCTAATATACATTAGAACACCTAAACGAAATGCAAATCTTTTATGGCAAGTATCTAATACACATTGGAACACCTGAACGAAATACAAATCGTTTACGGTTGGTATCTAATATACATTGGAACACCAAAACGAAATACATATCTTTTATGGCCAGTATCTAATACACATTGGAACACCTGAACGAAATACAAATCGTTTACGGTTGGTATCTAATATAAATTGGAACACCAAAACGAAATACATATCTTTTATGGTCAGTATCTAATACACATTGGAACACCAAAACGAAATACGAATCTTTTACGGTCGATATCTAATATAAATTGGAAAAAACAAAACGGAACACAGATCTCTAGAGCCATTATCTAATTTACCTGGGAAGATCTTCTTGTACTTACATAGGGAACACAAAACAAAGCGTACTTTTTCCTAGTATCAACAACAACGTATTCACCTTGAGACACCAAATCGTCACAAACAATCTTCTAGTACAAGTGGCATATATGGAGTGATTTGTGCTGTTAATTACAAAAACAAGGAGGATCAATACTGTTGAACACAAAATAGCTTGATTTCGTTACCGTTACTAGTACTGTTACCATAGTAAGGATCTTACTGTTTATTGCACATTATGAAGGTGTGCACTATGACAGTACAGGAAGAAGATATAGAGATACTCTCAAAATATTCTTAAAGTGATCAGTCCTAGAATTTGTGTGCTCCCCAAATGTGCCCTAAAACGTTCTTAAAGTGAGCAGTCCTTGAATTTGTGTGCTCCCCAAATGTGCCCTAAAACGTTCTTAAAGTGAGCAGTACTAGAATTGTGAGCGCCTCACGTGCCCTAAAACGTTCTTAAAGTAAGCAGTACTAGAATTTGTGAGCTCCTCAAAATGTGCTCTCAAACGTTCTTAAAGTAAGCAGTACTAGAATTTGTGAGCTCCTCAAAATGTGCTCTCAAACGTTCTTAAAGTAAGCAGTACTAGAATTTGTGAGCTCCTCAAAATGTGCTCTCAAACGTTCTTAAAATGAGCAGTACTTGAACTTGTGTGCTCCCAAAATTTGCTCTCAAACCTTAAAAGTGAGCAGTACTAGAATTTTTGTGCTCCTCAAATGTGCTTTCAAACCTTAGAAGTGAGCAGTACTAGAATTTTTGTGCTCCTCAAATGTGCTTTCAAACCTTAGAAGTGAGCAGTACTAGAATTTGTGTTCTCCTCAAATGTGCCTTCAAACGTTCTTAAAATCAGAAGTTCTAGAATTGTTTGTTCATCAGCGGCGCTTTCAAACCATTCTCAAAGTGAGCAGTACTTTGCATGAGTGCGATTATCACATGCACTTTAAATTGTTCTGAAATTAGCATTAATATGATTGATGTGTTCAGTATATGTGCTCTCAAACGTTCTTAAAGTGAAAAGTATTTTACCTCTGCCTGTTCAACAGAGATACTCTCATCTGTTCTTAAAGTGAGCCGTTATTTTCCAAATGTGTTTGATAAACGAAAATGTGATCAGTACTTTGCTTTGATTGTTTACCTGATTGTAGACAGTTTTAGACGTTTCTGGTGAGCGGTGTTTTTCTGCATAACTTGACAGAAGTTATATCAGTACTTTGTCTTCTTACTCCGACAGGTTTTCTTTAAAGTTAACAATTCTTCTTATTCTGGTGCGTTCGAAAGAAGCGTTCGTCTAGTAAGCAGCCTCCCTTGTATCAGAAGAGCTCTTAAATTTTCTCAAAATGCATGAGCAGTATTTGTCGAGAGGTACTAAAGTCATTCAAAAAGTAAATTCATGCGCTTATGGATCCCAGTACCAATCACCGCTTCACTTTCTGATAGTGCGAGAAAGTTTGTCAAATTACTTGTCCAAGCTAGGTTATATTCCCTAGGTACTCTGGTTTTCTCGATCAAAACGGAACTGGCCGCCTAAATATAAGTAAAAGAATCTTGAATGACAAGTGTTACTATTACTCCATTCCACTCAAATTTAGCTGAACTTTGATTGATAAATCCAACACACGAGTTCCAGTTTCAAAGTTAGAAGTCTATTGTCCTGAAGTCGTACAGAAGCAATATAAAAGTGAACAATAATTATCCCAGAGAGTCCAACAGAAGCGTTCTCAGTGTTAAGCGGTAAAAACTCGGGGGGGGGGGGGGGGGTCAAGAGATGATACATTATGCTTTAATTATGAATAAAATGTAACAAGAGTGATGCCACAATGGCATATGTCCCCCGTCATGTACATGTATTTTAAATTACTGGCATGTTATAAAAAATAAATAAACTACATGGCTTTGAACTATGACCTTGAAGCAAATGTAAGTTGAAGGTCGTTTTCAAGAGATCGTCAAAACCGAAAACACAATGTCACGCCGTTTGCAAAATAACCGTCAAAAATTGACAAATTCACAATCTGTGAAGATAACCGAAATATCTATCTTATAACTTGTTTTAAAACATTTAATTAAAAAAAGAAAAAGAAAAGAAACGCGCGCTCTGTGTGAGTGTGTGTGTGTGTGTGTGTGACACGAAATCTTAAGACACGGCTATCGAGCTATTAACTTTAAACCTTTGTCATTTGCAAATTTTAAATCAATTTTTACAACGTTCTGTATTTTTTTTAACTAAAACTGTGAAAGTATTCTTGTGTAAAACATCATATAAATATTAAAAAAAAAACGGCCATTTCAGGCTTTCGGTGGGGGAAGAATTCGAACCCTAATGAGAAAACTAATCCCTTGGACAGCTGATGTTGTCCCCGATGGTTAGCCAAGTCTTCTAATTAAACCTCTTTGTTGGTAATTTGTATGGAGAGGTATGTGTGTCAAACAATTGATGACTGACAACTGGAAATGTTAACAATGTGTGTTGAGTGATGGTAGAAATAATTATATACAAGTATTATATGTGTACAAAACGGTATTACAATGGTGAACCATGACTGCCTGCACTCGCCGGTCAAATAAGGTCATGACTCGCTATTTGACCTTTAACATCTTGATTCGGTATGAAAATAAAACTTGTTTTTTTTTTTTTTTTTTTTTTTTTTTTACTGAAAATACTCTTATTTCTATCATGGTATTATTATACCGATATAATCCTCCGTGTAATATTTTGTAATTTGGAAAATTAACAATGTAAGCTACAATAGCTGAAAATAAACACCTACCTGAAAACGTACAAGCAGTTCATAATTAATTCCTTTATTACATTGAAAATACCGTGATTCATTTTATATAACATATATGTATACAGTATAAATAACAAGCAGCTCAGAATTAACAGCTTGCTAACTAACTAAAAGTAGCTGAAAATAAACAACTAGCTGAAAATTAACACGTACCTTAAAATTAAAAAGAAGCTACAATTGGCTGAAATTTTACGAGTGGCTGACAATTACATTCTAGCTTCAGACAGTTCAACAAACTTATTTTACCACGAATCGTTTGTTTTGTTGTTTATTGTGGAAAAGGTTTTCTAAGAATGTCTAGATTTTCTCATAGGTGTTTAGTATTTCTTTTCAATTACACAAGTTATTATATAGCAAAAGGGTATTTAAAACTCTATCCAATCCCCTTGTCTATGTAAAAATTATTTCAGTATTTCGCTTTTTGTGATTTCTTCAAGCTTATTATATACATGAACATAGTATACATTGATTTTTTTCTCTCTGTCTGGCCATCATTTTGGATCGCAACAAATTGATGTGTCATGAACGCCAAGGCTTTATTTATTTATTTATTTATTTATTTATCATATAGCACTTTTTTGAATTTGCATAAATAATACATTTAAAAAGTGATTTATGTTAATACATGTACTAATATTACATAGCTTTTTTATGTATAGGTTTTTTTTGGAACGGAAAGGTTTTCAATTGCATCCTCCACAAAGAGTTTTAGTTTTGACTCTCATTTATATATGACAAATCTTATAATACATTTGTAATAATAATAATAATAATTATTATTATTATTATTATTATTATTATTATTATTATTATTATTATTATCATTATCATTATTATTATTATTATTATTATTATTATTATTATTATTATTATTATTATTATTATTAATTATGTGACTTTTATATTTTCGATAAAATAATCCCCGGACACTACATAAACCTCAGATGTATGTACACCATGTTCGGATATGACCCGGTCAGTATAGGCCTTTTACCTTAAATAACCTTTCACTGTTAGGGATGATAAACGATGCATAAAAGATAAGGTCGGGGTCAAACTGTGATAGATGGACTTCAAAAGATTTCAACTCTCCCATTAAGACACAATGAGCCGTGACAAAATCATATTTCTTCAATTCAAAATGCTGGGACAAGAACAACAGGTATGAAGTGACCAACCACCCCCAACACACCACCACCACCACCAAGACCGACTCGCAGTTGATTAATTACATGTTTAAATTAAATTAAATTTAATGTAATCTTTATTTAATTTTCTATTTAAGCTTCTGTATTAAATCGTGAATCAAATCCGAAATATATATCATGGGTAGCATCATCAATATAAGATCTACATAGCAATGTTAGTGGACATCAAGCTGACTTTCTTCCAGACAAAAGCTTGTTTATAAAAATAATTTATAAATTTTCTATGACAAAACTTGTTTTTATCAGTTAAGCATTTTTATGTTATGTTTTAAATTAATCTTTTTTTAATTGTTTAATTTTCTAGCCTTGAACTCACTAAGCCGATCATACTAACGTAGCTATCGTTCATTTCTTTTAACAGTTAGAAAAACAGTTTTCAAATTCCGTAGTACCGCGTTTCAATTCTCTATTTGTGTGTTAAGAATTTTTTAAAGAATTTTTTTTAAAAAAACTGCCGATGTTGTGCAATTACCAACAGCGAAAAAGATGTCATAGTTTTTCTTTTAACAAAATGACTTTCAGTTCTAGTCATAAAAATAATTAACAGTACAATTATTACTAGTAAACTTCTTGTACATTTATGTCAAAATAATTTGGTACACACGGTATTTTATCCTAAAAATTGTATCTCGCCACATCAGAGAAAACAATAAATGACACGAATGTATAAAATACATATAATGCATGCAAGGTCTCAAAACAGCGAAAGTCAATGACCAAAGTTCACCTGAAAGGTCATGGTATTTAAAAAATAAAAACTCATTATGTCCTATACTGTCCGGATTTGACCTGACTTAAGTTGGTGAAAGGCTATATAATATTAGACAAACAAACTGTACTCGTGCGCTCACTTGTAAACTATTACTGACTGAGGAACTATAAAATGACAATTCTTTCTTTTCTTTTTTTTTCTTGGGGGGGGGGGTGTTGAAAGGGGGGTGGTTACTTTGATCTTGAATAAAGGTCATTGCTAACCTGTCTCGCAAACTTGGTAGTGCTTAGTGCTCTGATGCCATATAAGAAGTTTCAAGCTTCTAGGCCTTTCGGTTCATGACAAGAAGATGTTTTATTATTAACGGTTACTTTGATCTTGAATGAAAGTCAAAATTAAAGTGCATCACAAACACGGCATTGCTTAATGCTCCGGTGCTATATATGAGGTTTCAAGCTTCTAGGATTTTTGGTTCATGACAAAAAGATGTTTAAAGGATTTTCTTTTTAAGGTCAGTGTGACCTTGAATGAAGATCAAGGTCAACAGGCTTCACAAAATTGGTAGTGCTTCGTGCTCTGATATCATATATAAAGTTTCAAGCTTCTAGGCCTTTCAGTTCATGACAACAAGATGTATTAAAATTTTTTCTATTTAAGATGTTCTAGTATATGACAAGAAGATGTTTAAAGGTTTATGTATTGGAGTTCAAGGTCAACTTTCTTCCAAAACATGGTTGTGCTTAGTGCGACCTTAAATGAAAGTCAAGGTCAACAAGCTTCGCAAACCATCATTGGTTCACCGGTTTTAGAGAAGAAGTTGAAATTGTGTTTTTGTTCACGACGCACGACGCACAGCGCACGACGACGGACAAACAACCTTTGGCCCAGGTAACCTAAAATGCTTTGTCCGATATAAATTAAGTGGAAACAGTTTTGTCAAAAAGCCTTTAATGACTATGACTTTGGTCATGATTTGTAAGCTAGACCACACATAATACGACGGTAGTCCAATAATACCACTTCGTCTTTCCTTCGCGTAGCATGTTTTATCATCAAAATTATGAAATAACAAGACAGTACCACGAAGAAAGAAACAAAATGACATTATAATAGCAAAATAACGAAGCACAAAATGACATAAAATGCAAAGAAATATTTAAAATCATTCGAAAAATTTTCAAAGTTGTCCTTTCGCGTGGCGTTATTCCGTCTTTTATAGTCATTAACGTAGCGTGTTTGAATGTAGTGTGTTTTAATTTAGCACGTTTGAATGTAGTGTGTTTTAATTTAGCACGTTTGAATGAAGTGTGTTTTAATTTAGCGTGATTTAATTTAGCATGATTTAATTTAGCATGTTGAATGTAGCGTTTTTAATGAAGCCTATTTTAATCTATAGGGTATTTTCCCTTTTTGTTTTTAGAATTTACGAGATATTACCATATAGAACTTTTTGAAATTATATAACTTTACATTAAAAAAAGTGTAGTGACAATAAACTAGAATAGATTTAAGAGCTATTATTTTGCCCTTTTCGTATAACAAAGTCACACAACCACAGAAAAGGGAAATAACGAACACCAAACGGAAAAAACGACGGAACAAAGTTACACCAAGCGGGAAGACGAAAAGGCAAATTACGTCATGTGAAAAGTTGAAAAGAGAACAAAAATTTATCAAGAAAACGACGAAATATCAACTGAAAGCAAAAGACAAAATATAAACAAAAAAATTAACACCACGAGTAAAGACGAAAAAATCAATGACAGTCAAAAATACAAAAGTAACAAAAACAACTGACACCACGCGTTAAGACCAAAGACAAATTTACGTCACGTAAAATAAACGATACGTAACGAAAAAATTGACACCATTGCTGTATGCTATCCAAAACAGGCAAAAAGACAACATAAATGAGGCGATTTAAGACCCTTTTATATTTTTTCTTGTCTTTTTGCGTTATTTCGACATTTCGCTATTCGACCTTCAATGTCCTTTTTTACTTGCAAATTTGTCAAACAAAACGCCGAAATACCACAAATCAGACCCCTCACACACACATGCTCTGCTCAAATCTTCCTTTTTCCTTAAGATTTGTTTAATTGTTATTTACCCTGTAATAGGAAAACCAAACTGTCTTACCTAATAAACCGATATGCCGTCCCTTAAAACAAACTTTTATGTTTCCAGTTGCAAGACTTTTTAAAAATTGTTTATGTTTCGTTTTTATTCTAAATCAATTAACTTGTAACCATTTATTAATAATTAACAGAGCTAATCAAAAGGCTAAATTGACTTGAGAAATATTAAGGGTACTTGTAGGGCAATCGAAAACACAAAGTTAATTATTTTAGTGTTTGCTGTATCTATAACATCTATATGAAACAAAATGCTAATTTTTTTCATTTACATATACATATATTATTATAAAAATCTCAAATGTGACGTAAAACATAAGCTGTATTGTATGTAACGCATCAAATAACGTGTACAATATCTAATCTAACAGCATGTGATGAAAATGTGTTTGGATGTCAATAGTACATTTCCGTGGGCTGCTAGTGTTAGATCTACATGTCTACTTTCTCCACTGTGAATTATGAATTATCTATCTGCTGCTTATCGGCTTTACCAGTGGGGCAGTTCCAAGTGTGAGAATGATCGTCAGCTCGCTTCCGAAGTTAGGAGGGTTTTATTTGAACATTTTGGTTTTCTCATCAATTATCGATATGTTGCTTATCGGTTCTACCAGTGGGGCAGTTCCAAGTGTGAGAAGGATCGTCAGTTCGCTTCCTGAAGTTAGATGGTTTTATTTGAACATTCTGGTTTCCTCATGAATTATCGATATGTTGCTTATCGGTTCTACCAGTGGAGCAGTTCCAAGTGTGAGAAGGATTGTCAGCTCGCTTTCCGAAGTTAGATGGTTTTCTTTTAACATTCTGGTTTCCTCATGGATTATCGATCTGTTGCTTATCTGTTCTACCAGTGGGGCAGTTCCAAGTGTGAGAAGGATCCTCAGTTTGCTTCCCGAAGTTAGATGGTTTTATTTGAACATTCCGGCTTCCTTAACCATACCAAAACTGACAGTCTCGTTATAAGTGAAAAAAAAAAAAAAAAAAAAAAAAAAAAAAAAAACTAATTTGGGCATAAATCACCGCTAAACATTTTGTCTTCGCTGTTTATATGGTCTTCTCTTTTAGGTCGAATGACAAGAAATGTATTCACCGAAAAGAGATCTGAAGTAGTAAAGCGAAGATGGTAATATTGTTTACCGCCGTAACAGCAATATAACGGCTATTAGCACTCTGGGCTACTTTTGTTAAAATACTAATTCTTCCGAATCAGTATCCGCCGATAAACACACAAAGTAACAATATCCTGACACTTTCAATATCCTGAAAGTTTCAAGTCTTATGTATTATCCGGCCGAAGTTCAAACTTAAGACCTCCCTCTCTCGAAGTGGACTCTCCATCACTGACACAGGCAAAAAAAGCTAACATAGATAAAACAATAAAGCCACGATTCGCGAAAATATGAAGTAATTTAATATTTGTCCCATGATTGACGGACTCTCTCCAACTTTTATTTACAACTTCGACGGCCGCACATCCTTGTGCAATATACACGTATCTCATTAAATCTGCATTAAGTTTTCCAAAGAAAAAATTAAAAACGGTGCTAATCTAATTAATAATGTTCCTAATGAACAATCTTACATTTGGTTCAACGGTAAAAGCTCGAATATACCCAGAAACAACAATAATTTCCCAACGAGATGTAGCATGTGGGATCTAATATTAGAACATGGTAACGTCATGAAAAAACCGGGTCATTCAAACACAACTTTCAAAACGGTGAAATAAGATAAATTAAAAACAGAAATTCGTTGAATTTGTCATTTGTGACTTAGTAAGGGATGCATAACACCATTTCAAATACAGCTGGATATTAATGACGGACAATTAATGCATTTTGTCATATTTCACCTTCGATTCATGGGTTTTTCCGTACATCTGTGCGCATGCTCCAAGCTCATATTAATCATCGTCAAACATTGACCAACAGGTTAGAGGATTCCGTTTATTTACAGCTAAAAGGAATGAAATTTTAGAAAATGAATCTCACGGATCGTGATTAGAAGTTATCTTTTTTTTAAAAATATATATTTTTAGAAAATCAAAATAAAATCCAGAAAATTGAAAAACTTAATGCAGCTTTAACATTAAAATGTCACAAGTTATAACTATAATATATTAGATTTTTTAAATATGGTTAAATACTGAATGTCTGGTCCCATTTAAGTCCATATCTGGTGCATGTTGTATTTGACGTTTATTTAGGCCAAGATTGTTCAGTCACTGTCATCATTTTCAAAGGATAAAAAGTTTGGAGACCCTTAATCTAAAGCTAGCTTAAAAAGCTTTAAAGAAGTGTTTACTGAAAATGTCCCTGAAATGTTTCTAGAAATATTAATCTGTTTCTATGACTAATAAGATTTTGCTTTCTCGCCTGACGTTCGGCATTAGGCAGAGCCAGGAAGATGTGACTTGGGTAGAGGTATACCTGTTTGCAATATACATGTACATGTACTTACTCGATAAGCTAGCGTCTGAATAAAGCTCCCCTTTCTCCCCCTCCCCCAGAGTGCGTGATAGCACGATTTCATATCATAATTTTTTGAATATTTTATGTATTCAAAAAATTCAAAAATTTATAATATGACATAAGTCCAAACTGAATGTTATGTAATCATTATAGTTCATATAGTCAGATGTCCGTAAATGTGTTTATTATTGTAGGAGATAGGTTTTCTTGGTTTTTAGTATTTCTTTTGGTTGATTGAAGGATTTGGATGTACTATACGATCAGTTGCCTTTTTTCTGGTGGCGAGAGTGGTGATGGTTGATGGAAGGTAAATAATGAACGTTTGTGTTAAGAAACAGATAAAATGTTTTATATGGCTTCGGTCTCTTTTTGCTTGGATTTCAAATCTTGGTTTAAAAATTAATAAAATCGCTTTTTAGATTAATTTCTTTTCGAAATTAAGATTGATTTTTTTAAAAAGATCTCAACAATCCCAGAATTATTTTTATATCATATATTCTAATGTTTAGAAAGTTTGTAACACGCTGAATGTCAGTGGTTCCATCTGATTCCTCAACCATTCTAAAACCAGCCGTTTTAGAAGTTTAAGAAGTGTATAATAATTATAACATATATAACATGAAATTTGCACCTGTCTATAGCGACCACTATACTACTATATTGTATACTATTTGTGCTTTCTTAAATTTTAAAAAATGTCTATAGCCACCATGGTTGGACTATAAAATATGAGTCTTAAAAAATGTTTCACTTGCCTACAACGACCACAGCATTAGATGAATATGAATATTTATAATCGCACAAAAGTTTGTATAATGATGAATACTGAAAATATACTTTCTACAGATACCAAATTATAACTATAAATAATTATATATATATATATACATACACACACACACACACACACACACACACACACACACACACACACATATATATATATATATATATATATATATCATCCAAATAATTCTATAACCCATACTAAAAATCATACTCATTAAATCAACTACTAGTAAATAATTTTAGGATGTTCACCTGTCTACAGAGACCATGTTATGTTGTAGATATTTTTATTGCACAAATATTTCTGGAAAACATACTCGTTTACAAAGACCAAATCATAATTCGGTTATTCACTCAAATAGGGTTTCAAGGTGCAAATGTATCTGTTTATAGAGACCAAATTACAATTACACTCTAAATAAGTACATAATACATTTAACTGTTTCTAGAGCTGTCATATACCATTTTTGAATTTAATCATAAAATACATTCAAAAAATTATTGTCATATACCATTTTTTGGATGTATTTTATGATTAAATTCAAAAAATGGTATATGACAGAGCCATAGCGACCACAGCTTTATTAAGACCTACATGTTAGTTATTTGTTAGTTATTTATTAGTTACTTATTTGTCTGTGTTATGTCTATGTCATAATTTGTATATATTTGTGTGTATCATTAATACAGTACATTGTATATTCTCTGTGTTGATTCGCAATTATTAGAAATGAATTAATTTTATTGAGAGATATGATTCCCGATCAGTTAATGTGTACTTCACGAGTGAAATATTGGCCGAAGATTCCTCTGTCACGCACAGGTAGAATGTCAAAGAATTCGACCATATTCGACCAAAATGGTTGAAAATGGTCGATTTTTCCGACTTTGTTACAACGGATCGAACTCTGGTAAAAGTGTTCGGATATAGTTGTTACATCATAAGAAAATATTTAAAAGTAATAAATCTAGATATTTTATCAAACTGACCAAAAAAACGCATATTGGGGGAGCGGTTACTTGTCCAAAAGTACTTGTGCTGCAACGTTGACTGAATCAAATACCAGTGCACCTGCATTTTCAGATGTACATATATCACGTTGGTGTATTTTTTTTTAATTATTATTAAAATTATATTCTAAGAATTGTATTATTATTATTATTATTATTATTGTTATTTATTATTATTATTATTACATCTCCCCAATGATGCTGAATTGGTAATGCACACCTATGTATCAATACATGGGGGATTCCCGCCCCTCCCCCCCCCCCCCGAGATATTTATCTATAACCACCCCTTCCTTTGAGACCTTTGATTAGAAATAAACTATATGTAATAACTAGTCATGCATTCTTACCTGAAGATGAGCCAAATTAAGTGGTGTCATTTACATGTTACCTGTCAATCATGTTTTCATATTGTTAATCGTAGAGTCTCAATCACCAATGCTCCAATCCATCATAGAAGGAAAATATGTAATTTTAAAGTTTTTATGAATTAAAATACTCCTCTTAAAACACCCCAAATAAATTCCTGTAAGAGACGATAATCTGTTAATCCATCGCTTGACAGACTCTTAGTAAACACTAAGTACTACATCGTATTATTTGTATAAGTAAACCAACACGGAAAGTTTACCTAAGGTCAGCGTTATGTCATCATGACCCGTTAACGTAATCTTGACAAACAACTGTCTCTGGGGATTACCTTATATTGATGATATACCGTGTATAATACACATACAGAATTAAATACTTATTAAAAATCACGACACGATTATACCAAGTAAGTTAAGAATCGTTTTATTATTGAAGTATAATAAACTAGGTCATGATGATATTTTTCATTAGTGCACGGGGCACTGGGACATTTAAGGTTGCGGGTTCATTTAGCGGTCAGCCTTATCTGTTCAAATTTTATACCGTGATTATAAATGTGTAAAATATGTTACCTTTCATGTGTAGGTTATACAACAAATCCTTGATGAAGCAAGAAAAAACATACAGTCTAATGAATCAAACGAAGGACTATTTGCTTGCGCATGGATACAGAACTATTTTTACTGTATGCAATACACATTTTTTCCCCATGTATACTAGATCTAGATCGAAGCGTTAGGCAAACATGTAAGAACTGCATTAAATTTTAATCTTTTAAAAATTTGTTGGTTTGAAATAGAAAATATTTAAATAATATAAAATTTAAGATTGATATTTAAATTATGTTAAAATAGGTATATATACTTACGAAGTTTGAACGAGCCGAGTGTATCATTTGTGCTAATAGAAATTTAACAGATTTTATTATAAAAGTCACGAATATGAATAACATCAACGAATTTAAATGCCTCGGCCTTTAACACGTAAAACAGTTTTTATAAGAGAGAGAGAGAGAGAGAGAGAGAGAGAGAGAGAGAGAGAGAGAGAGAGATTCGCGGCTAAAACAAGTCTCGATAAAATATACTACTACAACTTTGCTTATTTTTTCGATTATTGTGTCACATGTAAATAAAATATTAAAAGCAAACACTTAACATATATTCAGGGAGAAAACTTAAAATGTTGATAGTCACATAATCATAAATTGCGGCTTATCATGAAGACACCAAAACAATCATCAAATGGTTTAAAATTTTTCTTCTAATTTTTTTTTTTTTTTTTGTAAAACAGTTGTCATATTATACATTTTTGAATATTTTTGGTGTCATATAATACATTTTTGAATATTTTTGGTGTCATATTATACATTTTTGAATATTTTTGGTGTCACATTATACATTTTTTAATATTTCATTCAGAAAATTCAAAAATTTATAATATGACACACTAGCTAAAAATGTGTGAAGACGTGGTTGTTAATTTAAAAAAATCAATTTATCATGGTTGTTAAAATATCAAAATAAAAAGATTCTTTAAAACTGTAAATGTTTAATTCAAATAAAAACTAATTTCATTTCCTTAACAGAATCGCCACAATATTACAAATTAAATCTGTCCGACGCTTAAAGTAACTTTGCGACGAAGCTTTCTGAACGAGATTTGTAAGGTTCACAATATTGATATTCGATATGTCCTTATCTTATTACTGTTTTATTCATTTTTCTTATTGCTAAAATTATCTTCCGTCCATTTTTGTAAATGCTATGAAAAAAGTTTTTTAAAGGTCTGAAATAACATTTCGTTAAAACAGGGTCACTCTATAAGGGGTAAAACATCATATTAACGTGGTAGCTTGAAAACATATTTATTTCATACTGATTACATATTTAATTTCACTAAGAAATAATGGGTAGTTACAGTGCAAATATAGAGATTTTCAGATATTATGCTATGTTATAACAGCACACGGCTAGTCGGCAAATTTATGCGTTTTATTGATTGTGTTAAAGTATGCAGATAGACGGAGTTTTTCAGATATTATGACTTAATTAAGCTGCTACATTTAGTGTCAAGAATCATTAATTAGTGAAGCACACAAATGCGTGCCTTTCATTGATATTGTTCTGTTATATATTTAAAAAAAATTCATGTCATTTTCCAGCATATATATATATATACATGTACAACTGTATATATGCCCTAAACATTGTTATGAAATCTACAGAAGTGACATCTTTAACATAATTACACACACACACACACACACACACACACACACACACACACACACACACACACACACACACACGGATATATATATTTTTGTACACCACTTTTTGAATGTATTATTTATATAAACTAAAAAAAAGTGGTATATGAAATATCTAACAGTACAAAACGAATCGAAGGTGGTATGATGGTTGGTTGGAATTCTGTTTAACGTTGCATCAGCAATTTTCAGATATTCGCAACAAAAGAAAGTTTATTTTTTAAGAATTTATCGGAAAACAAGTTTAAGTGTGTGTGAGATGTGAGTGTGATTTTCTATATGGTCTGCTTTATAATAGTGCATATTTAGGGCGACTTTTTGTTAAGGATCTAGCTCAACGATTAAGTATATCGCAGACAAGCATGCACTCCACAATCACAAGGCAAACCTGTTGATACTCATTTCCTGCTAAGATCGAGCGCCAGGCGAGAAATCAGTATCTCAAATTTTAAGGTCTTATGTATGATCCAACCAGAGATCGAACACACGACTTCTCCTTCTCGGCAAGATGGACGCTCCAACAATTAGCAAACGAATTGGTACATATCGCACAGGTGTCCGTAATATCATCAACTGTCGTTGATTTGCAACATGGATATAGACTAGTCTATCCTTATACATGTAAAATTCATTATGTAACTAATGGACTCGATATTTTCTGTCAACAAAGTGAAATAGTCGAATACGTATAGTTATCTTCATTTCATTTTTCTTTGCTGTATGCAACTATTGTTTGCTCCGAACAACCTTTCTTGTTTTAGATTTTCAGCTTGATAGTTGCATCTTTTCGCTAAATATCGTTTGTGTCGTGTGAGATACGTAACACTATATATATATAGGTTCGGACAATATTTAGCAAAACCCATTGACATGGTTTGGAATTTGGATCCAAAAACTTTTCTCTCTCTCTCATTTCTTGGGTCAAGTAGATATTATTACTTACATGATAAAATAATATTAATTGGAGATACTGAGCGGGTCGTTAACCGTCATTATGATATTATCAGTGACGGGATAGTAGGTAAATTAGTATCTATATGTATTTACCTGAAATGAACTGGTCATGACCGGGTCATCACACCAGTAAAATCTGTCTGGCTTTTATTATATAGAATATGATTTTTTTTTAATGATATAAAACAACACACGACTTAACTTCAAAGACGAAATTGCATTCCAAGATAATCATAAATAAGGAAAACTCAAAATATTCACTCGATGTAAGTTACCTGTATATAGAAATAAGTCTTAATGGTAATAGGACGTCTAAATATGGACCAAATGGACAGCCTGGTCCAAAAATTTACTAATTTGCAAGATATGATTTCTAAAACATGCTGAAAAAATATATATTAGCTCATGGGGTGTTTATCAAACCAAATTACGAGGACGATTTTTTTAGATCGAAATTGATCCCCAAAATCGTCGAAATGGACCCGATCCAAAAAGTAAAAGGCAAAATTCATATAACGATTTGAAAAAAGAGCTTCGGACAAGGAGCCAGTGAAAACCGGATGGATTCAGAGAACAGGAAAAGATGGCCCAAGGGCCGTATACAAGTGTACCTATAGAACTTGGTGACCCAGGTATAAACTTGATGGCCAAATTCAAAATCAAGATAACTATTTGTTTTATTATTTTCGAATGTTATCAAGATATTAAAATAATCTATAATTTATATTATACCAAGTGCGATACACAGAATCATTTATTTAAAAAAACTAATACTACCACCACCACCACCAACACCACCACTACTACTACATGTACTACTACGTATACTACTACTACTACTACTACTACTACTACTACTACTACATGTACTACTACGTATACTACTACTACTACTACTACATGTACTACTACTAAGTATACTACTACTACTACTACTACATGTACTACTACGTATACTACTACTACTACTACTACTACTACTACATGTACTACTAAGTATACTACTACTACTACTACTACTACATGTACTACTACTACTACTACAACTAATGATAATAATAACAAAAAGAGAAAAGAGTTTTTAAAAAAAAAAAAAAAAAAAAAAAAAAAAAAAAAAAAAAAAAAAAAAAAAAAAAAAAAAAAAAACCTGTTGATTATTTAAAATCGTATTGAGCTGTTCTGTTCATTTTAAATAATTCCAACTCACAGAATTGAAGAAAAAAAAGACTTGCAAGAAGAAGACAAAGACACAAAATTGGTATGCCCCTTGTCATTTGGGATCATAATCAAATAAAAATGTACTATAGACAAACACCTTCATTAATCAATAAACATTAGCCATATTCAATATTAATGTCTTGGAATTTAAATAAAATATTTAAATAAAATTTGAAAATGGCTTAAATTTGGACCAAGACTCGACTACATTTTAACTTAAAACCAGTAAAATATGTGTTACATATGTTGATTTGACAGCTGGAAATAAATAGATAATTTTTTTATTTTTCACAATTACGGCAATATAGTGTCATGTGATGGTTTTTATTTTCTATTAAAATAATGCATTCAAAATCAGCACATGACAATAGGAAAAAATATATGAAAATACCTCGAGCTTCCTCGAGTTTTTACTACTTATTAAATATACAATGAACATGGTATTTTACCGTTTATGGTAAAATACAGTATTTGTCAAATTATTCGTATAAAATTGATTGTAAAACATTCATGGTTATACTTTCAGAATGTAGTCATTAACGATTGTCATTGTCATCTTGCTTGTAGAAAGTTGGACCCAGAAAGTCATATTCCTTCTCTTCTAGAGTTTTGCGTTGAAAACCCAAACATCACACAGGACATAATTTAGATTACGTGTTACAATGTTCGCCAGCTATAGTCGAAATTGCAGAAAGTTTGCCTGTGCGTTGCGCTGATGGCATTATACAGCAGGGTTCTTTATCGTGCCATGCCTGCCATGACACGGGACCTCGTTGATTTTAAGTTCCATCCGAAAGAACTGTGACTGTCGTTTCGTAATGCCGAGTGTTTGGCGAAAGAACGGTCAATACCCACTTTCAAGTCTTTGGTCAGACCCGGCCGGGGTTCGAACCCACGACCTCCCAATTACGGAGCCTCTTTTAAAGAGATTTATGAGTACAATATATATACATGTATATATATACAAATATCTTAACCATATTAATACGATGAGTGATAAATTAAGTAGTAATTGTTTATATAATGTATAAAGAACATATATACAAACTATTTTATTTACAGTTATCTTTCCGATATTTGGTTACTCCAATAGAGCCTGATAACCGGAGATATTCAGGCGAGATTGATCTTATGCATCTAAAGCAAGTGAAGACAAAGTCTGTGTTTCCAGCTGTGGATATATTTGGAGGCGTCAATTGAAGTTGAAGTTGGTACAATTGTTTATCGTCCAAGTAACTTAGTTCCACATTAACATGCACCCCATACATATCTGTAATGTTGTCCCAGAATTAATCACGTACATGCCGGGTTACTTAATTACAATTGCGTGTAATGTGTACATATAAGTCAGTAAAACTATTTTTGATACAAAGAAGCGGGAACATCTTTTATTGCTTTAGAATCGGGTAGAGTCCACAGTTTTTATACAACGTTCAATGCCGCCTGGTATTGACATACTGTTGCTATTGAAATGTCTGGTTGTAAATAAACGAAACGGCTGTATTCCGTATCGTATTCCGTATCGGAATTAATTCTAGCTTTCTAATGAAAAGTTTCTAAATCAGTAATCTTATTTTTAACCACACTGTTCAGTAGATTTAATCGCTTTGTAGAAATAAACTTATCCAAATAAGGTTGAAGGGAGTATTTTGCCGAAAGTAAAGTATAAATGTCTGGGAAAAAAACAAGCTGTTACAGTAAAATGAGTAAAGACGGTTAATTTTAAAGTCAAGTAGCACCCCGGGAGTTCGAACCCCCAACAACCCGCTCTTGGGGAGGACGCTCTACCACTGAGCGATTTTTGTGTTGCGACTTGAATTAAAATATCTGGGTATTTATTTATTTATTTACATGTATTTATTTTTTTTTGGGGGGGGGGGGGGGTAATCGAATATTGCAAAATATCCACTTTTTTAAAAAGGATGATTGCTTATATAGTAAAACAATTTTTTTCGTTAATTTTCGACAATGCAAGTTTTACATTCTAGAAGATAAAAGCGTTTAACACTATGGCAAACACTTTCGTTTGGTCACGTGGTATACATCTAAATAAATGACCGGTTACCACTGGTTATATATGATAAAGTAATGTTTGAAGTTAGTTCATTGACAGGGGAATAGGTCAGGTCAGTGTTGGTCAAATTTATCTTACCCTGGGCATTGAATTAAGTTAAGAAGAGTAAACAAACAAAGAAAACACTAAAAAAGTTTGTATATGCTAAGTGGAAAGTGTTCGTACATAAACCACGGTTAAATGTTTCTCTCAAGTCGGCGATCAAACAATGGGATAGATTTGTTCCGTCATTTAAGGGAAAAAAACTGGACCTCTCCAACATTAGTGGAAAACTATACTGACTGAGTCACCCTTCCTCCTTTCGAACATGATCTGCAACAAACCTCCCTTCATCTATCTTTTCCCGCCCCTTCAACTATCTTTTTCTGCACTAGGACCAACCTGTTGGTCGGCCACTTCAAAAAGTCGGACGGGACACCAAATGTAACGGAAAAAACATCTAGGCCATCTTCGGCAAAGTTGATTCTGCTGTCCCGGAAAAATTTAACAAAAAAACTTCTATTAACTTTACCAATAAATGAACAGTTTCAGTACATAGAGATAATGGATATTTTAATAAATAAGATGTTTTATGAAAATGGTGCATCTTTTACCGACATTTTCGAACAATTTATTTGTGTTCAAAAATACGTTAACCAGACGCAATTCTTCACATTCTAAAGCCCCAACGATCTTGGTATAGATAAGAATTATCTTGTGTTTTTATATCATTATTGATATTAGTTATGTATTTTTATCATTATTCATATCAACCAAAGCTACGTTCCACAACATTTTTGTTTTATTAGCCTTATTATGTATCAAGCAAGGTTAACGCAATTAAATCGTAGACTATCTTATCCATAGATTGTCCAATTTTCCTAAATTCTCAAAATCGCTAAAAATTCGTAGCCCCTATCTGTACTTTAACCATCTTTTCTCCATTGATTGGTGAACTTAATTTTATTTTTGTTCAGTCAACATACTATCAACATGTGGGTTAAAGAATAAGTCTAAAAAAAGCCGAGCGATTCGCCTATAGGAAAAATGCCAAGAAATAAGGTACACCTTTGGGAGACCTCTATATCCCAACATCGACTCGAAGCCAAATGCAAATTAATTTTAGCCTAACGTACCTATATAAAACTTAATGTAATCATGAAAGACATCTCAAAATTGTTACTGAAAAAAAAAACTTATTATGAAAATATGTCATTGGTCATTTTCTCACTATTACTACCTGTGATTGTGAAGAGTAAAATTCACATTATATGATTTTCTACTGTGAACTAATGCAGCGCCTACATGGCAATGATATTGGTTCCGTGTTTTACATGCTTTATATAATGTTGCTTTGTATACCTTAAACTTGTATAGGAAACGCATGCGTATTGACCAGTGGCCTGGTAAATGATCATAACGTTGTTGGATATATACGATGTTCAATGAAGTGTTCAGATCGGGCAGTGCATAATTTTATTGGGTTATTTGAATAAGAAAAAATATTGTAAAATGAAAAAAATTACTATAAAATATATTAAAACAAATAAAAAACGGACAACATATAAGATTCGAACCCAGGACTTTGAGGTTATCATTCCCTTCGTCCTACCATACAGCCACGCAGCGTAGATGGTATTGGAATCATATGCTTGCTAATATCAAGTATGTATATTGTTTTGGGCGATTAAGGGATAATGTGTTTTATTTCAATGTCAGCGCATCACTCTCCATCAAACAAAATTTGCTAAACAGAAGATAAAATATAGAAGTTTTGGTAGTCAAAATATCTTTGATGGAGAAGAATGCGCTCTATGTGTATTAATTGAAAAACACGGTTATTTCCACCAAAATTTCGTATTTGTATGGAAGTATGCAGTATTCTGAAATTTATGTTTAAACACATAATGTAATGTTTTATCAAACTTTTAATATTCAAAACCGTTTCGTTTTGGCACTCTCTTTTGGAGGTTTAAAGCTGCGTTAAGTTTTTCAATTTTCTGAATTTTTGTTGATTTTCTAAAAATATATATTTTTAAAAATAGATTTCTTCTAACCACGATCCGTGACATTCTTTTTCTAAAATTTCATTTCTTTTAGCTGTAAATAAACGGAATCCTCTGGCCGGTTGGTCAGAGTTTATGAGCTTGGATGTACGGAAAACCCTAGAATCGAAGGTGAAACATGACAGATTGCATTAACTGTCCTTCATTAATATCCAGATGTATTTCAAATGGTGTTATGTATCCCTTACTAAGTCACAATTACAAATTCAACGTTCTGTGTTTAATTTATCGTATTTCACCGTTTTGAGTTGCGTTTAAATGACCCGGGTTTTGATGACGTAACCATGCCAAGTTCTAATATGCTGCATCTCGCTGGGTAAATACTGTAATTTCTGTATTTATTCGAGCTTTTATCATTGAACCAAATGTAACATCGTTCATTAGGAACATCATTAATTAGATTAGCACCGTTTTAATTTTTTCTTTGGAAAACTTAATGCAGCTTTAAAGTGTAATTATTATTTTAACAAATTTAAAATTTTGAATTCTATAGTCGGGTGCCTCGGTTTTTTTGAGAATCATCCTTTCTTAATTTCAAACATTTTGTAAAATAATTACAAACCAATGTTTTTTTTTCTATCTTTAGGTAACATATCTTATGACTTGTCTTTAAATTAAAAAAAAATTGGACATCGAAACCTACTTTAATCCTCCTTACTATATATTCAGGTGGATTAATTAATTCCACCTGCGTAGATTATCTTCCTTGTTTTCAAAATAAACGACATTTGATATATGATTAATATAAAAACAATACATCTCAAAATATGTTATTTGATTTATTCTAGTATATAGACAGATATAAAATATACTATACCGTAGAACAATTACAATATAATGTCATCGTGACACTGTACAGTGACATACATTCGGTTAACCTGTCTCTACTCATCATAAACTATATATAAAACTGTATATCGGTTATGGTAGCCCTTTTGTTTTTTTTTCCGCGGCGTGTGTATTGTATAAATAATAATAATGATAATAATAATAACTTTATTTGCATCAAGCTACTTAAAGCTTTTAGCAAAAAGATAAAATAAAAGGTATAGATACTGTCAAAAGCTAATTTATAAGCTGAGCATACCGGGCTTTCTGACGTAATATAACTGATATCACGGACTCTTGATTCTATATAGCTAGCATTTGCCTTTTTATGGGCATAAAAATATATGTATTTCATATTTTGTACTAATTATTTTAACTGAACAAATTAATATACCGATTTATTTACTTAATTTTTTGTTGTTCATCCAGATTTTAATCCTTCTCATTCATTCTATTCGTTAACAACATCATAAGCTCTTATTTATTTATTTATTTATTTATTCATTTATTTATTTGCAGTGCGCTTAGGGCAATGTGTGGGGAGGGTTCTTTAACGTGCCACGCCTGCCTTGACACGGGATACGGTTTTTAAGGTTCCGTCCGAAAGACTTTCATTTCTAAATACCGACTGCTTGCCGAAAGAACAGTCACTACCAATTTTCAAGTCTTGGTCAGACCCGACCGGGGTTCAAACCCTCGACTTTCCGGGCCACATATGAAGCAAGAACTCTACCAAATGAGCTACCGTAGTAGTAGAATTGACAGATGTGCACAATATGTTCCATTAAAATCAAATGATGGTTTATTTTTAATACTCCAATTATGAATATGTTTCGGAAGTCTGTCCTCAGGCTTAACTTTCCGTTTAGTAATTTGTAACAATATTGAAATAATTGCTCAAATTTACTTTTATATAAAGCATGTTATATAGAATTTATCAATACTTACCATGTCACTCATTTTGAGTTGAGTTGAGTAATGGTGTTTAACGTCCCGGTCAAGAATATTTCACTTATATCGAGACGTCGCCAGCTATAGGCGAAAATGCAGAATTTTTGCCTGTGCGTTGCGCTGATGGCATTATACATCAGGGTTTTTTTATCGTGTCACGCCTACCGTGACACAGGACCGTTTATTTTAAGTTCCCATCCGAAAGAACTGTCATATACCACTTTTTGAATTTAATCATAAAAATACATTTAAAAAGTTGTATATGACATAATATACCACTTTTTGAATTTAATCATAAAAATATATTCAAAAAGTGGTATATGACAATTACTTTCAAGTCTTGGATCAGACCAGGTCGGGGTTCGAACCCACGACCTCGAGCACTCCACCAAATGGGCTTCCGCAGTGCTTTCATTCACTTTGAATTTACATCTATGTTATCATATTGGTGTAACATACACTGTCTCTTCAAGTTTTCCGTAACAATAAGATAGCTACATGTAGTTCTTAAATGCTAAATTTTACAAATACTTCATAAATTATTTCCCATTGTTCTGATTGTATCATTTCCGCGATGACCTCTTACACGCTCACAAAAGTCGCTAGGTTATGTTTTGCGCAAATTAATCGGTTATTTGATAGTTTAGTATATTATGACATATTAAACTTAATGTTACATTTCAATTTTAGTTATTGTATATTTCCCTCGGCCTTCATTTGTTCTTATTTTTATTTATTTATTTATTTTTTTAGATTATTATTTTTCCCTTCATCCAAAGTCATTTTGTTTATTGTAATTGGATGGTTATGTTTTGTGTTGCTTATTATTTAGAAAAGACTGTATACGAGTTCTACAAATGTTTTCCACGTGGGATTACTTGAATACCAATGTTTTGCGATGTGATTCAAGATCGAGCTCGTATCAGCCTTTTTCACGTTAGTTCTGTTTTTGTCAAAACCAAAATACTAGATTTTATGACAGTCTTATTGGTAAATCTTGTAAATCAGGTTTTTGCATAGGATTGATTTTATATGTAAATGATTACTTTTATGTGACTAAACAGATAGACAATTTTCTCACATACCATTCCCATTCATTCACTACGACCTAGGGTCTTTTCATGTGCTTTTGCGATGTTGCTTTCAATTATTCGTTCTTTATTCGCCCTTCTTCTCTCTTCTGGTGATATTGAATCTAACCCTGGTCCCGCTTCTGATACCGATCATAATTCTTCTTGTAGTTTACAATTAGTTAATGATAATGAAGATTTATCGTATTTAAATCCATGTGTTTCCAAACATTTCAGTTTTGTACATCTTAATGTCCTAAGTATACGAAATAAGTTAGATATTCTACAAGCTGAGTTCAACTGTTTCGACATTCTTTCTTTCACTGAAAGCTGGCTTCACCCTCAAGATCTTGACTCTGATTTACTACTAGCTGTCTTTCTTGATATATCTAAAGCCTTTGACAGAGTTGGGCACACTTGGTTGCTTTAGAAAATTGGAACATATTGGAGTTTCAGGAAAACTTCTTGATTGGTTTAATAGTTATTTAGAATATCGAAAACAGCGACTGGTTCTTCAAAACGCATCTTCTTGGCTACACGTTAAAGCTGATGTTCCTAAAGGCTCAGTGACAAATTCATCACGCAAGGTTGCGAATGAAATGCAGTTCTCTAAAACAACATCTTTACGAAAAAAAATTATTGACAACCCTTATTGTATTTCTGATAAAGTAGAATCAACTCTACACTATTTTCTCGAGTGTCCACTTTACACAAATATATATAAAAAAACGATTTTCTTTACTCCATACCCTATCATGTAATTAGCCAACTTCTGCTTTATGGTAATCCAGAATTGTAGAATTGTCTTTACAGCAAAACATTGATATCTTTAAAGAGATTCCACTTTTATTACACATTCTTAACGATTAACCTATTACTGTTGAACTATATGATTTCGAGTCATCTATAATGTGTGATCTATACTACACTCAACTTAAATGATTTCACTTAACCTCTTGTCATTCTTTCCCCCTTTTTTATTATTCCTTTTTATTTTTCTTTTCGTATTATGTACTTTCTTCCTTTTTTGTCATTTTTCAACTTTGTTATATAAAATTTTAAGGAAAATTAATTTTTCATATGTCTATAGTTTTAAATGTAGTAATAGGAGAATGATTAATATAAGAATTATATTCTTGTTTCAGAATCCCATTTGAATTTAAATATTGTAAATGTCAATTTATTGTAATGTTATCAGTTCAATAAAGGCGAATACCGTGGAAATGACGTTAAAAAATTCCCATATGCGTTATATGATATTATGTCATCAGGGGTGTAGATAGTAGCCAATGATAACCGAGGCAAAAAAGGCGCTTAAAATCTAGAACTTCTCCTTGAATTTTTTAATGGCTTAAATAGTGAATTCTGGCAATGATATTAATTTTGCTAAGACTATTAGAATAATCAAGTCTGTACTACCAAGGACCGTGAAACATAACTTTATATTTGTTAACTATCATTTTTTTTTAATCTTTATTTTTCATTTTCTTGTTTCTGTAACAAATTAAAAAAAAAAAAACCGTTGACGATCTAATTTTTACCGACTGCATGGGCAGTCGCCTCGCTTGCCTCATAGTAAGCTACGCCCTTGAGTGTAATAATAATTAGCTGTATGATCGTTGAGAAAGAACAGCTTATTGGCGCCATGTGTTGTTTAATGTCGTTTTTAAAAAAGCTACTGTTGATAATTTTGGACAATGTGGTTCATGTGGTATTGTATAAGTTGCCAACGGTTCGAACATATGTTGCACCTACAAGTCTAGGTAATAGTTTATTACCCGGTGACGTGGTGCTTTGGCGTATGATGTGGCGTTTCACCATTTATTCAGTATTGTGATATCACTAATTAATTAGTCATAAGAATAAATATTTTTTTGTGATATCCAATTAGTAATATTACTGCTTGTAAGTCATGAGGATTTTTGGGCTGTATCATTATGAATTAGTGATATCAGCGTTTATAAATCATCCAAATATAGGCCTGGTTGATTTAGTGATTTTCAACTCATTCAATATGATCATATTAATTCGTTCTAGTGATTTCCAATGATGTTGGTGTACATCCTTTAAATTTATTTTTATTTCTCGTACTATCAATCCCGAAAAAAAGATAAATGTGAAAAATGCATTTTTAAAAACCTAAAACAACCAGTATTTCTTTAATCTCTCGCTCTTTCTGCTATTGCGCAAAATTTATTTTACACTAGGCCTACAAGGGGAGACAAGCGACTTCGTCAACGTATTTTAAATACTTGTATTCGCCATTTCTTGGGATTAATTTTCAAGCGTTTTAATGACTTATATAAAAGACATGGAGGCTGGCGAATCTTGTCATCCTGTGGTAATGGAATTGTTTTGATATTTTGATCAACAAGTTTTGGTTTTTATAGTATCAACAATTTAATTACTCTTAACTTTGCCAGCATATGACATCTATTCATACCTGTTGTTCATAGGCGCTTGTTTCGATATTTAAAAAAAATAATAATAATAAATAAAATCCCTTGACCCTAACGTCTTATGTTAGGGTCAAGGGATTTTATTTATTTTTTTTTTAAATATCGAAACAAGCGCCTGTGCTGTTGTTCCTAAAAACTTAATTCTTCTAAATTAAAATCAGTTTCTAGATTTTTCCGAAGTTGGGTTAACTGGGGTCTCTCTGTAGATAGACCTGAAATACATGCCTCTGAACGGTTTTTTTTATAATACTTATGTTGCTGGTTTCAGTACATCAGTATTATAAAAAAAGCCGTTCGGAGGCATGTAATTCAGGTCTACTCTGTAGAATATTGGACGAACTTGCTACTTAATATTGTTTCAAGGGGAATGTTGTGTCTCCTTTGTACTAGTCACATAAGGAGACTCTTTGCCCATGGAGTTCCCATTGTTTCTAATGATGTTGCAGTAGGGCACTTTTCAAACTTCACAAAGATTACAATCTAATTTAGTCTGAATAAATTTGTGAAAATTTGGGTTTTGCAGCTGTAAACTTTTATTTCAAAGATCTAGATGTTATTGATCTTGTTTTTCCTCTGCTTTTTGCAATGTTGAGTTTTGACAGGAATTTTTTTTTTTTTTTACAATCTTGTACATATGTATGAGTCATCATTATTGTCTGCATTCAAAGTGGTTTCCATTATATCAGTAGTTTCTTGATCATATTCATATCTGTGACATTTGATATTCTACTGTAGTCATTGTTAAAAAATTGATGTTGGATGGTGATTGTCCAGATAGTCAGTTTTGGTTTTTGGCATTTGCTTTAAATTTCATACCTCATTTTGCAACCCAGGTTTCAAATGATTTTAGATCTTTCCTGAATTTGTAGTTGGTCCTGTATTTTCTGATACAGAAGATGATCATCTGTGAATATCGTAACTTGTGATGAAAGGTTATCTGGTAAATCATTTATGTTATTGAGAAATAGAGTCAGAGTGGCACCAGGACTGTACCTTGGCATAGTCCAGTCTATCAACTGTAACTGATGATGAATATTCTCCCTCTATTGCTACTCTGTTTTCTCTCTATTATAAATGATGATAACCACATTTGTAGTGTGTCATTGACTCCAAAGTGTCCAAGTTTATACAGTAATTTTCTGTGGTACAGCGTTGGACCTTTTTACTGAGATCTAAGATGATTAAATTTGTTTGAATTTTGGAGTAATAGTTTTTTATTATGTCATGCATGGTAATTATCAGTTGACTAACATGAATGACTGGATCTGAGTCCATGTTGTAAATGTGTGAGTATGTTATTCTGGAGATGTTTCAGTATATATCTGCTTATTATATACTCTAACAATTTACATCATATGCTTGTTAGTGATATGGGTTGATAGTTACTTACTTCATCTTAATTTCCTTTTTTATATATTTGAGATATGTTTATGTTTGCATTTCACCAGTCACTGAACAGTGTACCTGTTTCTGGACTACATTTAAATATGTTGGTTACAGCGATGCTAGATCTTGTGCATATGTTTTAAGTATTTTATTCCAAAGTCTATTGCCTTTATTGATGAATACCGATAATCCTGACAGTAGTGTTTCTGCTCAATTTGTTGTTACATCCAACTTTGGAATTTTTTTATATCTTTCTCACATAAAATGGAGTTGTTCATTAGGACATTACTGAGTGAATACAGACTTAAACTGTTTATTTAGAAGTTCTCCTTAAGTTTTGACTGAGTATAATTATCTGTTATCTTTGATTGACGAATTCCAATTTTTATTTTTCTTTTAAGTCTTTATGTGTTTCCAGAATGCTATCCGCTATCGGACTAGTTTTAAAGGATGTGTTAACATGCTCCCAGTGGACTTGTCTTTTTTTCTTTTTTTTTTCCATAATTTTCTGTCTTCCTTTTTCTTTGACTTTCTGGCTTCATTGTAGAGTTTGTGCTACCTTTTGATCAGTTTTTCTGTTTATTCTTTGTCTGTGGAAGATTGTTTTTTATCGGATGTTAGCTTTGATGGTATGTTCTTTTCCATAATATCAGATTTTCTGATTTTGTACTTATTCCAAATACTAGTATCATCAACTGGTTGATTTTTTTATCAGTTTTAATTATACATGTATTATCAGTTAAGGTGGTCATCTGTTGTTTGATGTGTTCAATTCTGCACATTTGTAGATGTAGGCTTTCTTATGCTTCGTTTTAATTTAAGTTCAGAATCAATTGCCAGATTCCAGGTACATGTATTGCGTCACATAATTTTTTGAATGATGGATTATTTGTGAAGTATTTTCTTCCTGTGTTGGATTTTCATACAATTGTTCCAGACTGAGGTCATTTACTATGTCTGAAAGTTCTTGATGTAATTGTGTTTTGCTTTCTCCTGGTTTATAAGTGTTATTCTCCCAGTTTATGTGTAGTAGATTAAATTTCCTGCTAGTATTATCATTATTATGGTATTCTCATCAGAAATTTTGTGTAGTCAAAATGGTAAAAGAGGTCCTAGCATGTGATTTACAGCACTCAGAAGATTAAGAGCATAATTTCTTATTGCTAAAACTAAAGTTTTAAAATTTATGTTAGAATATATGGTTGTGTGCTCAAAAATAATGCTTTGAAATTGTATAGATTTGAAAGAAAATTTTAGGTGGCAGACTGCTGCTTGATAGGTGGCTGGGTATCCAGTGTGTGGAGCTTCCTGTTAGTACACATATTTGGATGATCCTAGGTTAGAGTCCAAGTTTTGCTGCTGTATATTCTCTTGTCTGTTACATTTGAGAGCTTGTCAAATCCTACCAAAAGCCAAACCAACAATTTAGTCCTAGGGTGAAACCCGGAAGGTAGGATAGTGTCGGACTGAGATATAATGGTAGAGGGGTAGCCCAGTTGGAAGAGTGTCACTTTGGTTTAGGGAAGGTCCTTGGTTCAGCTGCCACATTTATCCCCTTTCCTAGCAGTTACAGTAAATTTGGCAACATAATGCATTACTGATGAAAAGAAACAACTGACTGAGAAAGTCATTGTAATGTCAAAGCAAACAGTATCAGTCATAGCAGGAAAACACTTTTCACATTGTATATTTTTTTGGAAAGATTGGAACAATCGTTCCTAAGGTACCGGGGTACAGCCCTGGTTGTTGCAGCTTCTTCACTAGGTTCTGTTCGTTTTGATTATACTACTTTTTCCATAATATTTTTCAATTTATGTTACATTTGTATTGCCAAACTACTTACTGTATGTATGCCTTTTGTGTTACAGAAAAAATGTGATAGCAAGTTTGTATAATGGACCAATTTTTTACCTTTTTACTCACAGATGTGTTCATGTACTTCAGTGTACAATAGACCAGTATTTTACCTTTGTACCCACAGATGTGTTCATGTACTAAAGTCAAAAGGTTATAGTATGTTGGTTAAATGGTGTATCAAATCAATTGTTTAACTTTTTTGTAATGGACACTTTGTTTTTAATCTCAAGGAGTAATCTAAACACAAGTTCATGTGCTGTGTGAGTTTATGCAAGTGTTTCTGATCTGCTTTGAAGGAATGCACACTTATGGCAACTTTAGAATGCTAGTAAACTCATTGGTAATGACCCAAATAAACATCATAGACAATTCAGTTCATTATACTTGTACCAAGCCAACCAGAAAAGCTCTCTAGAAAGGAAAAGCCTTTTTATTAGATGTGGATTTGGATGTAACACACAGCAGCGAGATGCCTTGGGTTTAAAGGCTTACATAATAATTTAATGAAGCTTGGTCAGCCAGTCTGGAGTTCAAAATTTTAGAAAATGGCATAATAATTTCCTGTATATTTTATAGCCACCAGGGAACAGCACAGATTTTATGAACATTTCTTTAGAAAGTGGAGATCAACCAGTTAAAAAGAAACAACCAAAAAGAATTCTTCATTTTAGTGATGGTATTTTAGAAGAATATTCAACAGATGAAGAGGAAGAAGATAAACCTCCCCCTCCACCTCCAGTTGATCCTGTAAGTAAACAGAAATAATGTATGCTTTAAGTAAATAGTGTTATTGTTGTGGGTTGGGAGTTCGATTCACATGGATTAATCTAAATTACGATGAAACAACCCTTTTTGGGTTAAAATTAGAATAGTGTTTGGGGGTTCAAACCTTATTTGGTTTGACATTCTGATAATTAAACTAATTTTCTTTTAAATTAGATCAAAGATAGAGAATTAAATAATGAAGGGAAATAATAAAATAATGTATTGTTTATAAAACAACTTGATTATTTTATTTCTCCTAAATCTATTACCTCTCATGTTAAATAAATGGCAGTCTATATTTACTTGGTATTTTTGAGACTTTATCACTTCATGATCAACTGTGAGTCAATTTTGTAAATTGTTAAGCAACACTTTGTTGTTTACAGGTGATACTGGTAGAATGTGTTTGATAAACAGGATGTTTACCAAGTAATATTACTGAGAATCTGCTAATTAGTGATGTATTTGGTAGTTTGATGTGTATTCAACTTAAAAATAACATTGAAATTAATTTATCATGAACAAATAAAAGAATTTTTTATTTTGATTTTTTATGAATTGTTGCAAACATTATAATGATGATGATGGTGGTGATGATGATAATGTTGTTGTTGGTGGTGATGATGATAATGTTGTTGTTGGTGATGATGATGATAATGTTGTTGTTGGTGGTGATGATGATGATGGTGATGGATGAAACTTTTAAGCATGTTTTCCCCCAATTTATCTGTACTTTATTCTATAACCACATAAATCACTTAATAATCTAGTTTGTTTATAATATTTTTTGCTGTATTGTAACATCACACAGTTTACAATTTCGACTTAAAACCAAACTATTAAAGCTGCATTAACTTTTCAATTTTCTGAATTTTTTTTTGATTTTTTAAAATATATTTTTTTAAAAATAGATATCTTTTAACCACGATCCGTGACATTCATTTTCTAAAATTTCATTTTTTTTAGCTGTAAATAAACAGAATCCTCCGACTGGTTGGTCAGTGTTTTACGATGGTAATTATGAGCTTGTAGCATGCGCACGGATGTACGGAAAACCCTAGAATCAAAGGTGAAACATGACAGATTGCATTAATTGTCCTTCATTAATATCCAGATGTATTGGAAATGGTGTTATATATCCCTTACTAAGACACAAATGACAAATTCAACGAAGATCTGTGTTTAATTTATCGTATTTCATCGTTTTGAGTTGCGTTTAAATGACCCGGGTTTTGATGACGTAACCATGTTCTAATATTAGATCCCAAATGCTGCATCTCGCTGGGTAATTATAAATACTGTAATTTCTGTATTTATTCAAGCTTTTATCGTTGAACCAAATGTAACATTGTTCATTAGGAACATCATTAATTAGATTAGCACCGTTTTAATTTTTTCTTTGGAAAACTTAATGCAGCATTAAGACTCTATGTTGTTTAATTTAACCATTTAATATATATAAGGTTCCCCTTGATCCCAGCCAACCCCCTCCAAAAAAATGTTTTAGTTAAAGATTCAACTTTGATACTTTATTAAGCCCATAAAGCTAACAAAGCTTAATTTATTTACTTCATTCTTGTGAACCAATTCAAGCCAAACTTGATGTTTAAGCTTTCAACTGTTGGTCCCTTGAAGTACTAGATTGGACTGTATAGGCCAAATTCTAAATAATTTATCAAATATATATTTGTATTTAGTAATTTAAACATCATTAAATTGTCTTGCGCAAGTCTATAATTTTTAGTTAAATTTATAAAAAAAAAAAAAGGCTGACCCAGTCCTGTCCAGTTATTTCCCCTCTATAGTACTTTCCAAAGCAAGGGGAAATAACCCCTTGATAAAATTCAGAAATAACACTAGTTCAGTCAGGTTAGTTTTGTGTGCATTATGAATTTATATATAACATATTTTGCAGTGGAATAAATTCTTATTGACAACTTAACCCATGAGGCATAAAATATTAAATAGCAATAAAGTTGGTTACTGGTGACCCTTAAGGTTTATGTAGACCTTTTTTGTCCAGCCTGGCATCGCTATAAGACGAGACTTAGGTGTAACGTCGGCGGCGGCGTGTCAAAATGTAAAAGTTTATGTTAAAGTAATTTACTTACCACTCGATCAAAAACTAACCAGGAGAGACATATAAATCTTGAACTCTTGTTGTGTTTTAAGAACATATAGAATGTCATATGTAATATACTAATAAGACATATTAATATACTGGTAGTTGTTACATAGAATTATTTCTGTTTAAAGGAATTATTTCCTGCCTTTTTAAAGAATCATCGGTTTTTATTCATAACAGTACCGTTTCTCAAATGATGCTTGTGGTCAAATGGGAAATTCTTAATTTGACTGATCATAACATTTATATACTTGATTGGCCAATGTATAGTCCAGGTTTGTCTCCAATTGAACATTTTTGGGACAAACTGGACAGGAGGTTAAGGTGGCAACAGAACTGCTATCAATTATTGGTTTGGTATTATTATAATTACTGATATTAGAAGTTTTGATAACTACATCAAACATAAGTTGTAGTAACTTCAGCTATTACCAATACTAGTAACCACAACTACAAAAAAGTTTTGGTAACTACAGATACTTTTAAGTTTCCCCATATAAATACCCAATAGAAATTTTGTTTATTACCTGGTACAACTTTTACAAAGTCCAAAAATATACTGGTAACTGCAACAACAAGAGGTTTTGGTCACATCTGATGCTAGATGTTTTGTTATCACACATTGTAAAACATGTATTTGTGATTACCTGTCATGCTTATATAATTTTTCTTTTTTTTTTATTTTGACAGAAAAAGTTACCTTGGTTGCCATGGTTTTGGTATTATATTGTGACAGCTGCCAGTAGATCATTATCAGGTATGCTATACTAGTACATGTATTTGATAATTAGGTGTGCAAGTTTGTCAATGACTTCCTGCTAGGAGATTGCCATTAGGTTTAAGGAGGTGTGTTGTCAATTACACAAAGTGCAACAAATGGTCAATAGGCCAGAGACAGGTGTTGTAATGGTAAAGTGAAGGATTGCCTTAATGACATCTTGTTTTCTGAAGGTCTTTTATCTACTGTTAGTTCATTTTAAAGTGTGTACTTTAAGAGAAAATTACTTCTGAAAAAGTTTCAAATTTATTTATTAATAAAATTGTAACTTAATGTAAAGAAAGATGTTCCATGTTATAGTCAAAAGCTAAAGAAACATTGTGTTAACCTTTTGCTTCAAATCCAGTGATAATATATTTGTAGTCTTTGATTCCCCTTGTCTTTACTTATGGTTCAATTGTCAGACCATCAGTGTAAGAACTAATGTCTTAAGCTGAGTAAGGTGTTAATGACAGAAATGCTATCCAAATCTATGGCTTAGTGAACAGTGTTTTTGATGAACATTGTTACCTAAGTATTGAGGAAAGTGCACAGTTTGTTGATTAGCAATGCTACCCAAATCTTTGGCTTAGAGAACAGTGTTTTGATGAAAATTGTTACCTACATGTAAGTATTGAAGAAAGTGCACAGTTTGTTGATTAGCAATGCTACACAAAACTATGGCTTAGTGAACAGTGTTTTGATGAACATTGTTACAACATTGTTACCTTGGTATTGAGGAAATTGTACAGTTTGTTGATTAGCAATGCTACCAAAATCTATGGCTTAGTGAACAGTGTTTTGATGAACATTGTTACCTAAGTATTGAGGAAAGTGCACAGTTTGTTGATTAGCAATGCTACCCAAATCTATGGCTTAGTGAACAGTGTTTTGATGAACATTGTTACCTAAGTATTGAGGAAAGTGCACAATTTGTTGATTAGCAATGCTACCCAAATCTATGGCTTAGTGAACAATGTTTTGATGAAAATTGTTACCTAAGTATTGAGGAAAGTGTACAGTTTGTTGATTAGCAATGCTACCCAAATCTATGGCTTAGTGAACAGTGTTTTGATGGACAGTGTTACCTAAGTATTGAGGAAAGTGTACAGTTTGTTGATTAGCAATGCTACCCAAATCTATGGCTTAGTAAACAGTGTTTTGATGAATATTGTTACCTAAGTATTGAGGAAAGTGTACAGTTTGTTGATTAGCAATGCTACCAAAAACTGTGGCTTAGTGAACAGTGTTTTGATGAACATAGTTACCTTAGTATTGAGGAAAGTGTACAGTTTGTTGATTAGCAATACAACCCAAGTTTTACACTAAGTGAACAGTGTTTTTAATGGACACTTTTACCTAGTCTTGAAAGTGAAGATTGTTGATGGGCAATGCTACCCATGTTTAAGGCTAAATGGGTGTGTTTTTGATGGACAGTATTACCTTTTTTTTTTTAGCTCAGTGAACAGTTAGCTGATGGGCTATGCTATCAAAGTCTTTAGCTGGATGTACAGTATTTTGATATTTTTTTTCCATAATAGATTTCTTTATTTCATTAACACGATCATAATTATTTACATTGCTTTAAGCAAGGTTGTTTTTATGACATGTTAAAGCGTGTTGGTGTCTGTAAAGTTATGTCTTTTCTGATCCACTAATCAAGTTACCATTTGATATGAAAATTTTTTTTAGTGACAAAGATAAGAAATTGTATCCATTTGAAATCCAAGATGGCCACCATATCTATAAATAGTAAAAACCTGTAGAATACAATTGATTTAACTATATGATAGTTTATTATTTGTGTTTAGAATTCAATGAAACTTGATGCTCAGAATTCAATAAAACTTGATGTTTAGAATTCAATGAATGTTTAGAATTCAGTGAAACTTGATGCTTAGAATTCAATGAAACTTGATGCTTAGAATTTAATGAAACTTAATATTTAGAATTTAATGAAACTTGATGTTTTTAGCCATAGTTACCAGTTTTAAGCAAGTATTCAGTTTTGTTTTAAAGTTAATATAAATGTAAGGTGTGTTCCCCAATGCCTACTTGCATAAAACAACAAGTAATTACAGGTGGGGATTAAGGGGTCTTTTAAGGGTGATTTACCTGGAATTTTTACATGAAAAAAAATTACAGGTAAACAACTCGTGACCCTCATGAAGGCCTCTTAATCCCTTAACCAATTACTTGTTTGTTTTAATCAAGTAGGCATTCGGGGAATATAGTTTATAGTCTAGACAACTTTTAATCAAGTCGATTTTATTTTTTACATTTTTTCTGATATTAAGTGTTATTATTTGCATGTCTTAAAGATGATGATTTGCAGCCACCAAGTTTTCTAAAGTGAAATAATGTATAATTTTTAAGATTTTGGTTTTTAATCCTTTATGAATATTTAATGAAAGAGATAATAATTATAATAAATTTTGATTTTGTGATATTAGTGGTATTAGTATAAGATTAATGATGTAGTTCATTATATGATATGAATGTATTCAATTTTTATAAATTCTTTTTATTTTTCTTTCTCCTTGCTTTAGCCCTTTTTCTATTGAATTTCTGAAAGGATCTCATTCCATCCTGTTTAACAGGAGATTCCGCTTCCACATCCAGATCTGGGACTGAATCTACAAAGTCGTCATCAGAAGTATCGGATTGATTGTTACGATTAATAATATTATGTTGTGCATGACCCTGACTCACACAGTGCCCGGGCAGATTCATGTTTTGAGTAGTAAAGAAATCTATGTAAACTTTGGATTTTACAGACAAAGGTGTTGTACCTTCCTGTTCCAATCATTTGAAACATCATTGCTTAATTCTACTTTTTTTTCAGTAGGTGAAAGCTCAGATTTCTCAGACAGTTCAATTTCTAGGTCTGATTCTTGTAAATAGCCTTGTTCCCCTACCATAGCAATAAGTTGATTAGCAAAATCTTTCTGAGTTAACTCTCCGTGTTTATCGTCACTTAAAGGTGATAAATGAGGAAACTCCTTGGTACTCTGTAGATCAAGTTGTTCCTCATTGTTGCCATGAAAGGTTGATGACATAAGACCCAAGGGGTCATTTGGTTGTATTTCTATGTGTTTGGTTTCCCCTATCTTTGTATCTATGCTGTACAGATGTTTAAGGTATGTCTGTTGATAATTTTGATTGTCTATTGCCTCCTTATATGGACATTCAGACGCACGGTGGCCCTCAGACCATTTACAATTATAACAAAGTCGCCCCGACTGTTGGCCTGTGTATTTTGTGTAAACTTTTATTCCTTTAATGTATAGTTTAGTTGGTATGGGCTTATGGATATTTTTGACCCTCACTACATGTACTCCAGTTTGTATGGAAGGATAATCTTTAAAGCTAGGTCTCGTGATTGAGTCAACATCTGCATATTTCCCAATTTTGGCTGTTACAATGTCATCTTGAATCTCAAAGGGCAGACCAAAAATGGAAACATTGACAAACTCAAGTTTAACTTCTAGATTGATCAGTGTACAAGATGTTGATCCAAATACATTATTCTCTAAACGAAAAGTCTTGTACTTGGATAGAAAAATATTTTTGGTCTCCATGTCAGTAAATGTGATGAAGTATACACCACTTACTTTTTGTACACAACTTATATTTCTTAGAATATTGTCATGTTGATTATTTTTAATAAAGTCCAATAGATCATTTGTTGAGAAATTTACTCCATCGTCATGAATACATCTTATTTCGACACTAAGTGGTCTTTCAACTACTTTCTGTAGCAGGACACCATCATGAATGGGCTGTCCTAACCTGAAAGGTATATCTCTTCTATTGAAACTATCAGCCATTTTACTAACAAACAAGGTGCCCCTGGTTACCCAAGAACTCAACCTCGTGATTTTTTTTTTTTACCAAATGTGTCAAATGTACATACTTGCAGTTTTGAAGTAAGCAGTACTCATGTAAAAAGCTTATTATGTCTGATTGCAGTCTTGAACTCTGCAAGCTATATGCCATTTGCTAAATAGTAAGCTTACTATTCTGAATGGTGAATTGTGCTCAACAAGTAAGCTTATGGAGCACAGCAAGCCAAGAAGTTCTATATAATGGTGGCCAGAATGAGGATTTACATAATTTCTAGTGTCACAATGGCGAACGCACAGTTGAATGTTAAGCTTACTATCAACAGACGAGGGAATCAGAATCTTTCCATAGATGGCTTCATGTTCAGGGTTAACCGCAGAGGTCCAGACAAGGTGTTTTGGAGATGTCCAGAACGCCAATGATATTGCGAGAATACAGATAGATGCTGGTGGAACTACCCATCCTCGTGCAAAGAGATACATCAACATCGACTGTCGCCAGACATCTTTGAAGGAGCTTTACCAGAATGGGCTGATTGACTTGTTGACTGACTTATTATTATTATAATTATTATGAATATTTGTGGTTATTATCATTATTATTATTGTTTTATATATCTATAGTGCTCCATTATTATCATTATTATTAATATTATTATTATTGCTTGATGCTGCTAATGATGATATGTATGTCATGTATGTTGTTTTGTAATATGTAATATACTTTATTGTAAACTAGTGCTATATTGATAATTTGTGCATTACATATTGTAAATGTTTAACATCTAATTCACATAATCTGATACTGAGTAAAATTTATTATTATACAAATTACTTATAGAGTTTTGGTTGTTTTTTTTTTTTATAACTTAAGTATTATTTTGAATTCCATTTTATTATAAATACTGAACATTTTCCTTTTCTATTTTATTTTTATTTAAAGAAAAAAAATTACAGGTAAACAACTGTGACCCTCAAGAAGGCCTCTTAATCCCTTAACTCAATACTTGTTTGTTTTTATCGAGTAGGCGTTTGAGGACTAAACCAAATGTAATACACTGTATAAGTTTGTCTCTGATTACCAAGATTATAAATATTCCTGTATTTCTTAAATTTTATTATATAATATAAATATACTTCTTATTTATAATTTTATTTGTTTTTGTATGCCTTATACACAGCAACATTTCTGTAGAGCATTCTGCTAAAAAACTTTTCTTTTCCTTTCATTTTATAAATATGACTGAAAATTCAGAAAAGAATGAGGAATGAAACACTGTTTGATTTTACAAGGGTGACATGTCTTTCTTTATAAGCCCCTCACTTGACGGGAAAAATTGTGGTATACCATTTGAAACTTCACAGTTGGGTTACTTTGGATGACATTTAGATGCTGTGGAAGGTTCAGATTGAAAAAACAAAATGGCAGCTGTCAGCCATCTTGGAAATTTTACATGTACTACACGTTTCTTTTGCATAAAAGTCCTGCATTTTTGAGCAAATATTTGTGTGTTACATGTGTGTAACTTATAATTTTTGGATGGATGCTGTGGAAGGTTGGTTTTTCTGATTGAAAAAACAAAATGGCCACTGTCTGCCATCTTGGATTTTTATACTACATACTAGTTTTCCTTGTGCATTTAATCCTTCTACAGTTTTTATTTGCCGATACTTGACAGGACATATTTTGGTATACCTTTTGTCTGTCTGTCTATCTGTCCATCTGTTAGATTTTTGCTTGTGCAATAAGCTGGCTTTTTGTTTGTGCATCAAACTACTTTTATAGTTTTTATGCAAATGTTTTGAAATTATGTAGGTCTCTCCCACTGTCATATAGTGACAGGCATATTTTGCTCAGCTTGACTGTTTTCTTGTTTATACATATACATTTAAAATAAATAAATAAATGATAAATAAATAGTCATATAACCTGGCTAAATTTAGAGAAGTATTTTGATCACACAGGTTTAGAGATCAAGGCACAAGTTTTAGTGATAGACAGTTCTCTTGTGTAGCACTATGTTTATTATAAAAACTTGATTTATTTCCAGCTGCAGATTTTTGTGGTGAAAAATTAGCCTGGTTTTTTGGTATAACATCACCTAAGTACCAATATGCAATAGACGAATACTACAGATTAAAAGAAGAAGTAAGTTAAGCTTGATATACATATGTTTTGAACTTTGGGTTTGTTTGTCACTAAGCCTTGAGAATCTATTACATGTTTATTATAAGATTTTGTGTACATATTAAAATTAAGACAAAAAGTCAAGAGTTTAACCTAATTCAAAGGTCATTTTCACAAAATCAATTAAAACCCCAAGAAAATTTCATGTTAAATAAGTAAGATATGGCAGCTTAAAGCTTTCCTATGATTCTTTTAACAAATTAAGCACCCATATATTAACATGTCTACCAACAAAATCACAAAATATTCACATTATAGATTTAAGATCCTAGAAATTAAAATATGTCTAGACTCTGTTAAAAAATAGAGATTTGTTTAAGGGGAATAACTCCCTAGAAAACTGTGGTACAACTTGCAGATGAATTTCAAGAACATCAGTCAGTATCATGGTCTCTAATACCCTTGCCAAGTTCATAATTGAGAATTACCCTTGCTAGTAAATAATTGAGTATTGCCTTTGCAAAATTAATGATTATGTATTGCCCTTGAAAAGTAATGATAGTGTAATCCTTGCAGTGTTTAGATGGACAGTTGGGAGACAAGCTGTTTGACATACTGGTGATCCTAATAACAAAATGTAGGTCTATACAGACAGTCTTTATGGTATTTAAAATATTGAAGTACATTTGTATATTCATTTTGATACCTTGCTTTTTTGCTTATAAATCTATCAAGTGTGACAAGAGATCTATGGATATTACTTTGCTTTCAGTTCTTAAAATATAAAAATTAACTACATGTATAGTACAACTAATGATTCTTGATGTTCAGTTTATTAATCTTCATAATCCTAATCTCTTATTTATGCTGACAGTTCATCATCAGCTTATCATGAATAATTTAATACTGGTAAACTTTACCTTTCAGGAAGAACGTGAAAAGGCAAGAGAAGAAAGAAGAAAACAACAGCTAGAAGAAATGAGGTTATCAAGTATAGATGTTCAGACAGATAAAGATGTACTCAGAGATGTTGACTTACATACAGAAGATAAAGTGCAGGATAAAGAAGAGGGGAAAAAATACTAAATACTAAATACTTGAAATAGACCTTTTTTGTCATGTTTCAGTATAAAATCAGTATGACAGATTAGGCCTTAGTTTGCCCCTATGAGTCTCTTTGCATGTTACATGGCACAAAAGTATAACAGTTACTTTCCGTCAGATATTGTTAATTACTTGGTTAAGGGGACACAAAAGTGACATTATTGTTATTATTATTATTATTAAAATTCAAAGAATTTAATTTAATTTATACATTTCAAAATGTCATATATAAGTTTATGAAATGGTTTATATATTTCCACCGTTTATTTCAATCAATCAAGAAAAAGCCCACTTTGTGTAATTAGACCTGAACTGATTGACAAAATCTAAAGTAAACTCATTGGTCTCCATTAATTCTATAGTGCAGGAGTTTTATCATTCTTCATTATTCTTCATTCAAATATAATTCATTTCTCCTTTGTCTTAAAAATTTTGATTGCTCAGACCTTTTCTCTTATTTTAGTTATTTACTATTGTTATTTTGAAAGAATTGGATATAGGTGACATCTTGTTATTATGAATGCACATACAGACATTTGCATTCTTTTGTCTTGTAAAAAAAAAAAAAAGAAAGAAAGAAATCAACACTTTGCACAAGGAACATAATTATGTGAATTATGCAGTGTGCAAAATGTTTATTTCCTTTATATTCTCAAAAATTATTTTATTTCTCCTTATTACATGTATACTTTTTTAATTTTTTTTTTTGTAAAGTGACTTAAATAGAAATAAAATGAAAAAATCTAAAATGATCTTTCACAGATTTTTTTCAAATTTATCTTATTGTTATTTCAAACTTTTTGTAAGAAATGGTTACATTATTCCTACTCAAACCTTTTTAGTTTTTATTTTTAATACTTAAACTTTTGTTTCTGAATGATAACGTTCGAGTTATTTTTTAAATGATAATCTAAATATTAATATCTATAACCAAAATGACAAATACAGGTCATATTTAAAATAAGAGTAGCTTTGGTCAAACAGCACAGAATATACAACTGTATTGCCATTATTCAATTATAATTCTATTCATGCTGTTATTATTATTATTTATTTATTATTATTATTATTATTATTGTTATTATTATTGAAGACATTACATAACAAATTAATAATTTCAACAAATCACTTTTTTTCCATATCAGATGGAAAGTTTAAACCTCTTGTGGGGATAATATGACAAACAAACAATACTGAAGTAGAAATTGGAGCAGTAATCTCATAACCTATGTGATACATTGGTAGCACATAAAGTTTATAATAGAATATTAATGTTTTCTAAGAGAGAAAAAAAATCCAAAAATTAAACACAGGACATGTTATTGTTATACTGTAGTTTTTTTTCTACATAAATCCATTTTTTCTACTCCAGTAATAATAATCAAGAATAGCTTCTTTCTTGTTTTTCTTTATCTTTTTCATTTTAAAATTTTCCTACATAATTTTTTTTTACATGTTCTGCTCAGGGAAGGGAAATTCATATTTATTGGTTCATGTATAGGCTTTATTACTTTTTCATCATATCACTATGTATGCAAATTTTAGAAAAGGATATATATATATATACTAGTATATGCAAGTACTATATATATAATCTGTACATTTGAATGTTTTAAGTTTGTCAGGTCTAAATGAAATGATAGTTCTTGCGTAATTTAATTTAATTTTTTCAGTATATAAGAAATAAATTCGCTCTTTTTTGTCTCTCTTTCATCTCGAGATGCCTTAACTTTTTGGTACATGTAGTATCAAATTTGTGGTATTTTGTATATACTTGATGTCATTGATAGAGAGTAAATCACTGAACACCTTCAAATAAGCACCCAAAGGGTTAAATTTTCTTCAAATGTTTTGAACTGCTGATAATTTATAAAATTATCAGTTATTTTAATTTTTCACAGATTTTATTTTTCCCAAATTATTTATTTTAATTTTTCACAGATTTCATTTTTCCCAAATTATTTTCAAAGCAATGTATTATTTTTTCATCACATGTAAATTAAATTAAGATATAAACTATGTTTTCTGCAAATGGAGTCACTGACCTATTTACCCAATCCTCATTTCCAACTACATGTATTTGTACCAAATAAATCTAGTTCAAAGTGTAATCAAAACTGTTAATATATTGTGCTTTGTGTATTAAATTTTTTTACTACATGTATGATGAAAAATGAATTGAATTCCTCATGCCGTACTGGAAAACTGTTAGTACCACAATTGCAAACATGAGGATATGTTACAATATTTTAGTCCTATATATTTTTTGTTAGTAAAAACATACAGCTATGATGTGTATCACATTATCACTGCTGAAGAAGACTTTTTTGTACAAAATGCAGTAATAATGAATAGATTTCTAGTTGAAATATTTAATGTTTCTATAAAATTACGACATTATAACAAATATAATTTGTTCCAAGAGAGACAACTCCATATATAAGAATCACTGTGTTTTTGACAGCGTACTTTGCTAAATTTTCATACAAAATTCAATAAACTTTATATATGTTTAATATTATTCTCTTCTTTAAGTCTAATTGTACTGGAAAATTGCTATGCACATCTGCAGTTACCATAATATAATTATTTTGCTGGTATGGGGATTTTTAATCCAGATAATGGCAACATTTATACAGTTAGTGATGTCTTTGGTGAAGTATTATGTTTCATTTAAGTTTATTGTATTTCTTATGAAAATTAGGCATAATTTTCTATCATCACAGTTACTTCAACAGTAAACATAGGGTAGTCGTAGTCCCACAAACTGTTACTTCAAAGAGAGATAACTCTGATTGACCTATCATTTTAACTTGAAGTGCATAATAATCTTTCATTCTTTGTGTATCATTATGTCATGTTCTTTATCACATTTGACTACTTTCTACAACCTATTCTTTCAATTCCATTTTCATTTTCATTTTATCATCAGTTGAACCACTATCATCTTACTTTATGTCATTTAGAGATAATTGTACATAGTGAAGCCACATTGAAAGAAGGTGAAGGATGAAATGACCACAGATTGTCTAGTTGAGGTTGTAACTGATGCACATCCTTGCCATGACTATACAGAAATCTGGAAATATACCCAAAACAAAAAAGTATCTATAGCTGTAAGATATACATAATGTCTGCATGAGAATATTTATAATATAATGTTGTTCCAATTTTCTCACTGTGACAAAAGATTGTAGGTAGTTCATGAGATTCACCCTCTGTTGCAGTCATGGCTGTCTCAAAATTTTTATTACTTTTTGTGTCAGTGAGTTTGCAACAGATTAATTTATAAATTGATCAATAATTATCATATCAGTTTGGATAAGTTTTCTACAAATACTTGCTTGAGGTTAGTTATTAATGAAAATCATGGCTACATCCTTGGTTCTCATAAAATATCCCTTTAGAGATTTCACTATTGTACAAGGACATGGTTTACTCTGCCATTTGCCAATTTAGCAAATTTCTAATTTAATTTTTGGCTCTAAAAAATTGTTTTTGGCTAATTTTTATGCTACAAAATGTTTGTCATTTTCATTATGAGGCAAACAAAAAAGCATTGAATATTTTTTACACAAGATTTAAAATTCTTTTTTACAAAATTTAATTTATTTTTAAAAACTGTAAACAAACACAATTATATTTGGGACTAGGTAACATTGTTTTTGAAGGTTACATTTGCTGTTTGTTATGAACATTAGCTAATTATTAGAATTATTAACTCCTAATTTTCAAGAGCCAGGGCTAACACTTTTTTTTCTGCATTGTTAAAAGAAGTTCATGCTATCAAGAGTTGTGTTCTCACATGTTTTTGAAGGTAAATGATAGTGAAAAATGTTTTTATTTTCTCTCATGAAGTTTCATTAATGCAGAAAGAAGTCTAAAGTGATACCATAAGTTTATTGTCTTACTACACATTTATCTTACTACCATCAGGTTGGGCAAAGTGGCAAATTTATCTTACTACCATTGGTTTGGACAAAGTTATGCATTTATCTTACTACCATCAGGTTGAGCAAAATGACACATTTATCTTACTACCATTGGTTTGGACAAAGTTATGCATTTATCTTACTACCATCAGGTTGAGGAAAATGACACATTTATCTTACTACCATTGGTTTGGACAAAGTTATGCATTCATCTTACTACCATCAGGTTGGGCAAAGGGACACATTTATCTTACTACCATTGGTGTGGACAAAGTTATGCATTTATCGTACTACCATCAGGTTGGGCAAAGTTACACATTTATCTTACTACCATTGGTGTGGACAAAGTTATGCATTTATCTTGCTACCATCAGGTTGGGCAAAATGCAACATTTATCTTACTACAATTGGTGTAGACAAAGTTATGCATTTATCTTACTACCATCAGGTTGGGCAAAATGACACATTTATCTAACTACCATTGGTGTGGACAAAGTGATGCCTTTATGTTACTACCATCAGGTTGGGCAAAGTGACACATTTATCTTAATACCTTCAGCATGGGTAAACTGACACATTTTTTACTAGCATAAACAACAGTTTAGGCATAGTAACATATATACTTTACTACCATCAGTGTGGGCAAATTGATGCATTTATTTTACCACCATCAGTGTGGGCAAAGTAATATATTTTGTTAATTCCATAAGATTTGGCAAAGTGACATATTTATCTTGCTACCATCAGTTTGGGCAAAGTGATATATTTATCTTGCTACCATCAGTTTGGGCAAAGTGACATATTTATCTTGCTACCATCAGTTTGGGCAAAGTGTCACATTTACCTCACTGCCATCAGTCTGGGCAAAGTGATATATTTACTTTACTACCATCAGGTTGGGCAAGCTGACACTTATATCTTACTAGCATCGGGTCGGGCAAAAAGATATATTTACCTTTCTGCATTCAGGTTTGGCAAAGTGATATATTAACCTTTCTATCATCAGGTTGGCAAAGAAAAACATTTACAAGTACCTTACTATCATCAGTGTTATATAATCGTAAGTACCGTAATTCTTGTTTTGAATACTAATTAAAAGTGTAATTGGATATTATATGTATATAATTGATTTATAAATTCATTGGTGTACATGGTGTCTTGTAAATATCTGTTAATTATTATTTATTTTTTAAAAATTACTTTGTTAAGAAATTCAAATTTTCTATATAATAAATTTTACTAACTTTTTTAAAGTTTTTGAGTTATTCTTCTTACATTGAAGATGTCAGAACTTTTAAATAGATTTGAATATGGAAAATAAAGTGTAAAAGTTTAAAAGAAGGTTATACAGATCCGCCCTAAAAAGATTGTTGGTTAGTACCTAAAATGTTATTACTGGGTATTGGTGTTTGTAGAGTAATACGTTTATAATAGGTGTTGAATTTTTTTGGCTAGAATATATACATGTATATAAAATCTTATAAGGATTTATTTCATAACATCTTCATGGTCAATACCAGACAATTCTTGTTTTGAGAGAAAAAATTTCAGTTTTCCTTAGATGTGCATGGAAATATACTTTCAGTTTCTCCAGATCACAGCCAATGCACTATTGATTGTGAATCTTAGACAGTGGCGTTTCTTTGTCTAAGCCTTTTCAAGTTTGGAAAATTAGTCTACCTTGTGTTGATTCAACGTCAAGACATCTGTAAACATGAACGCTAAGTCTAAAGTCTAGCAGCTTTAAACTTAATATACAGGATAAAGGCGTGAAGAACTAACAATTGGCAGTGCACGTGGTTAATCCTTTCAACAGGTTCTTGAAATGAAGTGTGCTAGCTGTACTTTTTCATGGAGAATTACCATGTTTGCTAGGTTGGTTGACCTAGTCCCTAAATTTCCGCTTCAGTTACCATAGTATCATATACTATTAATATATAACAAGAGGCCCAATAAATGATGTCTACTTTAAATGCTTTAATTTCAAAAAGATGATGACTCTTTGTATTTTGACGATTGCATACACAAAAAAATCCATGAAATTTTAAAATTCTGTTTAACATTAATATTCCTGTGGCAACTATTTTTTGTTTGAACGAAAATAGTACTCGTAATAATTGTCAATAAAAAGTCAAATGCACAAATAATCCATTTCAACTCTTACATGGAACATAATATAGTTAAAAAAAACTTGCTTGATTTTATCTATTTTCATGTTGATCATTTTTGCTATTTGTTGTTATCATTTATCTTTAACGGTTTTTCAAGAAAATGGTCAAAAACAAAAAAAAATTGCAAAAAATAAGTATTTCAGGGGCAACAACTCTTACATAGATTATCATATAGTCATGAAACTTGCTCCCTTGTTTATTTTGTCTTGTTGATCATTTTTGCTATTTTTTGTTACTAAAAAACTTGTTATCTATCTTTAATAGTTATCAAGAAAATTGTCAAAAACAGCGAAAATCGATATTTCATGGGCAACAACTCTTGCATGGATTAACATAGAGACATGAAACTTCCTACCTTGTAAGATCTTTTCAGGCTGAACATTTTTGCATTTTATTGTTATTATCTTCCTATAACAGTTTTCAAAAAATGTCCAAAAAAAAAAAAACAAAAACAAAATTTGCAAACAAAATAAATAAATAAATAAATAAATAAATAATAATACAGTAATAATAAAATAAATTAAAAAAAATTAAAAAAAATACCATATTCTGTGGCAGTAGCTCCAAAAGTTATATTTCTGATTTCTTAAAAAACTAATTAATCATTAGATCTAACAATGCTCGTCATTTTTAAAACACAATAAGCATAAAATGTCGTAGAACAGCTCATCTGGTACTAAAAGCTTAAAGGTTAAAAAGTTCGTGACCTAGACCTTTGACCTTGTACTCATTTTGAAGGACATTCGAACCTGTCATCAAAACTAAAGACCCAATGTCATTATCTTTGCAAATACTCAATATATGGCATTTTAAAGATAATTTCGAAATTTTAAAGACGCGTAACCCATTTTTTCGATTAAATTTCACGACATGAACAAACTATATTCTTAAGACCCTAGAGATGCCAAATAATCACATCAGATTTTTTTTCTCCCATTGTCGGTTTCGAAGAAAATATTTTTAAAAGATTTTTGCACCCCTAGGTCACCTTGACCTAGTTTTGGTAGCCACTTGCAACAACATGAACAAATCTGAATATCTGGCCCATACATACTTCTGACCAAAAATCATCGAAAACTGTCCAGCAGTTGAAAATAGGTGTTAACAACGCACAAACGCACGCACATACACGCTGTTTTATGCCATGAGCTTACATGACCTTTGCTTAGTTGAGCTAAAAATCAAACGTGGTGCATGCCAATAGTAAAAACTTCAAACAGTTTTTTCTTATGAACCGAAATACCTTAAGGTTAATGATTTACGTGTTGTATCTTTACGGATAGCTACAAAGTTTGGTTCACTTTGGGGGTAATTACAAGATCGGTGACTTTGAAACAGCTTGTAATAAACCAGAACTCCAGTTCATGCTAATGTTCTTAGGTGACCGCCGAGTCCTGTTTGTCATCTTAAGCTTGTAGTCATCTTGTAATGACATATCAACAATGCCACTCTTTTCCAACCCCCGCCACTTCCAGTTTAACTGAATGTCCTTTTAGTTCATTCAATTGGTTTCTTTATTACCTGAAGCACAACTTATTGGTTATAATACATTTATGTGGTAAAATTGAAATGACATCAGCAGTAATCACACACACACACACACACACACACACACACACACACACACACACACGAACATTTTTTATGTTTATTAAAGAAATAAACAGATAGTATTAACAGAATTTACAAAACACAAAGAATATTTCTTACCTAAAAAGGCTTTTTGTAAGTATTTTCACAACAAAAGCAGTTCTCTTACAATATCTGTACCAAGAAGTTGTACCAGTTTAAACGCATGCGACTTTTCCAATTTAATATTGCTAAATATACTGTTAAAATTGTTCAGTAATGAGTCTACAGTGTGACATGACTGATTGTAGTTACAACGGGTAGGGGAAATATGTTTACACCAAATAGTGAAAGAAGTGGTTTTAATTATAAGATCATCATTATTTAATTACCTTAATGACAAATAGATCCGTAACATTTAATATGGATTAATTCCTTTTCCTTTAATTGTTGAAAGTCTGATTATTTTGTACGTAGTTTTTGTCATAAATTAGATACAAAAAAACGTAACTCTCATTATATCTGATAAAAAACTTTATTTATTACATTAAAACTTAAAATACTCTTTATTTGATGTGATTTATGTTGGACTCTTAATGCATTAACAGGTGCTCGTTGAACCACATTACTAAATGTTAATCAGAACATTTATTTTTTGCTGCACATGCCCAGAGGTAGAAAATAAAACGTTTTTTAGGTATTTATATCTGTTTTTTTTTCCCGAATAATTTGTCATACTTTTGACTGAAGTGGTAAAAAAAGTGAGATATTGGCGTCATATAATTCCTGATTTTTGATTGCGTGTTGTTTTCTTTCAAAATATTGTTTCGTTAAAGGTATGATATCTCGCACAGCTGGAAAGAGACTCCGTTGGCCCCCATAGGACTCAGAAGAAAAAAAAAACACCGAGGAATGTTTGACACTTTATAAAGGTATGTATCCTGAAGACGTTAAAAGTTGATATATGTTACAACATACAGGTTAATTACAGGTATATACAGGTAAGTATCTGGTCAAAAAATTAACACACATACAGGATAAAGAAATTATTTAATACGTTAAATAATAATTCCGGAATTCATTAGTTAAGGCTTTACAAATGCTTTTGTAAGAAATAATTAATGCACACTTACAGGTGAGCTATCTGATAACATTTAGCAATTTAGCCCGCCCTCTGGTTTTGTTCTTCTAACACGTGACTACTTAGCTGGTCATTATTAACCACGCTACACTTAGCCACCCTGCATTTTTTTCTGTTTACTGCTTTCGTTCTGCCACTCGGAGTATCTATTGGTTCAGCCAGTTTCAGGATACTAACTCAATGAGCTAGCACTTTAACAAAAAGCCGTTCAAAGTGCGCGTTGGTACAAGCCAGACCTTTTATATATATTCGCACATTATACGCATTAACAAAACTTTCTTAGCTTAATCCTAAGAGATTAACCATTTTGCACTTGTCGCAAATAGGTGAAAAATTGCTGATGCGACGTTAAACAACATTCCTACGAACCAACTTTTTCCGTCTTAAAATAGTGCCATGGTTTTCGAAGATATCAATAAAAATAAATTTATTCGATAAATTATAAAACTAAAGTTAATTTAAATAAATTGTTTTATCTTCTTGATTTTTTATCTCTTAAATTAATAGGAAATTCTTAACTATTTGCCTAAGACAAGATAAATTGCTTTTTTTGTTTAAAAAAAGTCAAAGTTTTTGAGTTTTGCTATTTTCTTTTGTATAAAAAATGAAAAAAGAAACCTATGGGTTCGGAACCACCATGAATTTTGTCTCTCAGATTTAAAAAATAATCTTGTAACTGTAACTAGTATATGTTTTAATATGAGATTTTCCGCGTACCTTGATATCACTCCTTTTTAATAGTCTACACATATATCATAAAATTAAACGTAGCGTAACTTTTAAAATATTTTGTTTTACATTAATATAAAATAAAAAGGTGATAAAAGTCAACAGGTTAATTCTAGTATAAGTTTATTATTCACTTTAACATATATCTTTACATGTTTTAAGTCATTTAAACTGTTTGATATCAATGTTTTCTGAGATCTTTTTATTGGTATGTTACCTGTGCCATCTGTGTGTACTTTATTTGTAGCTCATAAACCGCATTATGTTGATTTTTAAAATTAATTAAAAGAGATTTTCTTTAACAAATATGTGATACAAATACTAAATGTTAAAATTTTCTCAGATATGACTGATCATTAGATGATTACTTGTTTACAGATCAAAGTGGCTCTCACCACCTAGGTTCGAATCCCACTCGGGCAGATTCTAGTGTGAGAAAGTTTTTCAGTTCACTGGACGAAGGTCTGTGGTTTTCTCCGGACAATCCGGCTTCCTTCATCATTGCAGAACCGACCGCCTCGTTTTAGGTAAAAAATTTCGACTGTGACGTGAAGCATCATTACTTAACGTAAATCAAATGATTATTTCTAGCAATGAAATGTTAGTTACTGCGAATTCTGCGTTAGAATTTAACATGCTTAATAAAGTATCTAAGTTCTAGAAAAGCACTAATTTAACAGAGTTTTGCTTTGAAGTTGATGACAATTTGGAATATTAAGAGCTTTTTAAGATTATATACCATGACCAATGACGTAAAAATCGTTTTTCTATGCAAGCAAGATACCAAATTGGGGGTTGGGGAAGGTGGGGGGGGGGGTTTGGGGTGGGACAACAACACGATAGTGAATTTACTAGTGATTATAAACTATCTATTATGACTTTCCAAACTTCCCTCAAACTTTTGTTTCCCCCCTACTGTCTCTGTTGTGCCTTCACTCAACACATATCCGAAACTTTTTTTATCTCCTCCTATATCGTATATGTTCCATCACTCAAGACAGTTTGTAGAGTGCTCGCTCCACAAGTGGGAGGTCGTGGGTTCGAACCCCGACCGGATCTGACCCAAGACTTGAAAGTGGGCAGTGACTGTTCTTTCGCCAAGCACTCGGCATTACAAAAAGAAGGTCACGGTTCTTTTGGATGGAACTTAGGCGTTGCACGATAAAGAACCCTGCTGTTTAATGCTATAAGCGCAACGCACAGGCAAAATTTCTTTACTTTAGCCTATAGCTGGCGACGTCTCGATATCAGTGAAATACTAGTATTCTTGACTGAGACGTTAAACACTTTTTATCCCTTCCTATCTCTGATGTGCCTTCACCCAAAGATAGTGTCCTTGTTATCCAAAATGATATGTACAGCAAATTTGAAAATAGGAGATTTGCTTCTTGACAGGTTATTTATTGTTTTATCGCGGATGGTGCATTTTCTACGGTATTATGGACATAGAAAAACACGTCACCCTTGAGCTCTGTATAAGCATTTCACGCATTGTTTATTTATACAGTTTTGTATAAAAGTGTCATTTCTTTTAAAAGCTAGTGTCAACATCATACGAAACTTAGTTGTTTATTTATGTTTTATTTATATATCGTATTAATTGTTTTGACATGAAAATTAAGACGACGTGGTTTTGGTCAGAATGTTAAAATATTGGACTTTTGTATACGGTTTCGGACTTGTCTATGAAATGTGCAATGAAAATATGTGCCTAGAAACCGTTAATAAAGCATTCCATTATTACGCATCTGGAATTTTTAGTTTCATAAATCAATGAAAGAATAAATCAAAGAAACCGGAACTGTCCGGTATTCACACATATTAAATCTTAAAAACAATTGAAGATATTTACATTGGGGTTAATGTTGTGACGTCATAAATGGACATTTATATAGTTCATTAGGTCCTTAAAGTGCTGTAAAAGTTATCAAAACTTTGTGAAATTTGATTGGGTACTTGTGTTAGTATTGATATGACCTTTATAATGGCTAAATGGTATCTTATTTCTCCATAGCGAGTTACGAGTACCGAGGTTAAGTTGGCTTTGATGTTTTAAGTGGTGTTCAGGATTATTTCATGTTCAAAAAATATTATCACATATTATTTGTTGTAAGTTCTCAATATACAACAAAATCAGCACAAGTAAACCAGTTCATTGTCACAGTTTGTGTAGCCGCTCTGGGGTAAGTTTCCTTGTATCAGAACACATACACACATGCACACACACACTCGCCCGCGTTCAAATCACAGAGAGAGAGAGAGAGAGAGAGAGAGAGAGAGAGAGAGAGAGAGGGGGAGAGAGAGAGAGAGAACATCTACGTTTAGGTAGTGGCATACATGTACATTGGTCTTGTCAACTTTTTTCTGGTTTCTACATTTTAACAATGATAGCAGGCACCAGATTGTTAAAAACACGGTGGTTTTGTTGTACTTGTTTAACTATAATCGTCTGTTTATTTATTTACTTATTTATTTATTTTTATTTCTTACATGTTGTCATATTTAAATTATGAATATTTCCATTGATACAGTAAGCGAGTTATAGTTAAAGCCCATCAGCATCTTCGCAGCTATACGTACGCAACTAGAGAAGGTACCTAATTTAAAGTAAAATAGTGAGTTAATAATTTATCCATAAATGTTCAAAATTTTGCAGATGAAAATGTAATGAATTATAAATCGTGGATGTGACAGATAAATTGCATTTATATTTTTTGTTGGAAAAATACTTTACTAGTTAGTGGATTATTTATTTTGAAATGTTGATCTAAAACACGAGACCAATTAGATGGTCCATCGTACATAATTGTTGTGTGTGTGTGTGTGTGTGTGTGTGTGTGTGTGTGTGTGTGTGTGAAAATATATGTTATATCTTAAATAAAAAGAAAATTACATTATGTAGATCAACACTAGCTTGATCGTTTACAAAAAAGAACCTACATTTAGGACATTATATTTAATATTTTATTAAGTATAATATATTTTTTCCAACGAAATCGATATTAAAATCTGATGTTTTGTTGTGTAGATAGATGTGTTGCCTTTATTAAATTAAATTACAGAAAATGAATCAAGCATAAATCATTTAGTGGTAAATACACGCATTATTAAGTAACCTATGAAAACATTTACACTAAAACAGGTTGTTTTATCAACAAAATCCACCCATTTATTCGACCTAATAATGTTCGTCATCGATACATCCCGACCGACACAAGTTAAAACTGTCCAAGGTTGATATGTTTTGTTTCCATGGTAATCTTTATTTGTATATTAAGTTTATTTGTGAATTTACTGACTTAATGGACCTACATCTGTTTGTGGCTGTATATATTTGTAAATAAAACTGAATAGAATGTAGGTTTAAGTAACATAAAATTTGATCTTTTGTGACAAAACCGACATTAAAATGACCATGGACTTTATGACCGTCTATAAATTATTTGTTTGTTATCTCTTTGTAGGCATACATCTCATTTGAAATGTGTTGATATATCGTTATCAAGTAGGCTATTTAATATGTTATTTAATTTAATAGCCTTGATCTAGACAGTGATTATATCTATTATTGATGTAATATAAACAATATATAAAATAAAATCATTTTGAAAAGTCGCACGTATTTTAGAAATTAAGATAACAAAGAGACCGGATGTAGTACACCTGTATTAAAAAGTTACCAAATTTAGAAGCTGAAGAAAATTTTGACCCACGAAATCAAGATATTCCGTTCATCTGATTATAGTATGTAGTTCAGAAAACAAATTAAAATCAAAGTTAAACTCAACTCACCCCCCTCCACATATATATATATATATATATATATATATATATATATATATATATATATATATATATATATATATATATATTTATATATAATAGACATATTGTTTGAATCATAACACTGAATTCGCTCATTCTTAACTAGAAGAGTTTTGATTAGTTTTCCAGATTTCTTGCTATTTTTGTTGTTTACCATTCCTTCCCATTCAAGGTTGTTTATTACTGGGATAGTATCATATACACTGTATTTATGTGGTTTTGTGATTGAATGGTTACATAATTACGAACGAATTTCACATGGCACCATGCCTGAACTAATTACATCAGTGGTTGATCTTTATATTCATAACGTTAGTGAAAATAAAAAATAATGATTGACACCTGTCAATCAGAATCGTGTCGTTATCATAACCCTCTTTAACCTGCATGTAGAATTGGAATGCAAGTAACAGTCTTATGTTTGTCAAACATAATTGACATAAAATGAATACACCGTCATCATTCGATTTTTTGCAGAAATAGTTTTTTCTAGTATATAGCTAATTAGACATGACTTTTAACCCGTGAAAGGAAATATTTATTTAAAAACAAAAAATACAGAGATTAATGGTGAAACCAGTGACAAGACCAGATGCGAAATTTACTTTCTAACTCGATAACTTCACTACAAAACTGAACACTCTTATTACAAATCTCCTCACCTTTGATATAGTGGTGTCGGTTGTAATGCTGTTTAACGTCGCATAGGCATTTTTCGGCTATTCTCGACGTGAATTCACATTAAAACACGTTCATGTATGAGTGTATGGGATACACGAGTTTGTATCATAGTCTGCCTTGTACTAACGAGCACTTGGGGCGACTTTTTGTAAAGATGCTAGCTCACTGAATCAATATACCACAGACAAGCATACCGCCCCCCTTCAAATCAATTACCCTGACACCGGGTGAACCAGCCTATACGTTATATTTAGAAGATGCTTAGATAATTATCGATTGCTGCACGTATAACAGAACACATTGAATTTAAAGCTTTGCAATTGGACTTAGCCAACTATTGGTTGCTGCTGCAAGACTTTGGTCTTCTTTAGGATTTTCATACTGTGATCTTTGTAATTTTTGAAATTTCCCCCTTCAAGCAGTCAGATTACTTCAGATGCAACATAATAATTCCCTTGACCCTAGCAACTCTTGACAAGTTACAGCTTCTAGTTGACATTAAAATTATAGTTGAGGCAAGTGGCAAAAATTATGACATACATGTATTAATAACGGAAAAATGAAAATCGGTAAATTTGCATGATCTATGCTCGGGAAGTATGTATATATATCCTTCCTTCGGATGCATTGGGGAACCAGTGTTTGCAAAATCTACCCACTCTTTACAGGGAAAGAAAATTAGAATTGCAACATACTCTTTTCATAGACATGCTAATATGAAGACATAATCGGTGTTTTTTTCCGTTACGTTATGTGCATTGCTTCCTGAATTATATATATATATATATATATATATATATATATATATATAAAAGGAAGCAATTAGAATGAAATATAACTATGTGGCAATAATGATTATTATCTTTCTAATTTACTGTTTAATTTTTTATGAAAATCTTCGGTCATGCGATTTATTTTATTGTTATTGGTATTTTGTGATTTCAAACACGCTATTTTAAAATTCTATGTGGATATTTCATTGGATGTGATGTACCACAAGCTTTAGGATTTTAAACGAATTTTTATGTAAGTTTCTTCTTCTTCTTTATTTAAATGTTTGAAATTGTATCTTTCTGAACCCACTGCATCAGAGAGAGAGAGAGAGAGAGAGAGAGAGAGAGAGAGAGAGAGAGAGAGAGAGAGAGAGAGAGAGAGAGAGAGAGAGAGAGAGAGAGTGTGTGTGTGTGTGTGTGTGTGTGTGTGTGTGTGTTAATGCCACCTTTACAACATTATTAGTACACAAAGCTCGCATCAATGTTGTAAACTTTGGTTTAATACCAATGCACTACTCTAAACAGGTGCTGCTTTGTACTTTTCATTATTAATTAAATCATGTGAAAAATTAATATTATTAAGCTTGACCTTGTTTTGACAGTTAAAATAATGTTTTTTTATATAAAAAAATGAAATCCTGATATTAATATCATGTACATTACTGCCATGTGCTGATTTTGAATTTCTATTAAAATAATGCATTCAAAATCAGCACATGACATAACGATCATATCACCGCAGAATTTTTGCATGTTTTTTCAGCTCTTTATCGCAGTGTATTTTTGATGCTTTTGGATGGTGCGTAGGAATGCGTTGTCAATTTCATTTATATATTGATATACAACTTGACTATAAATTTTCGAATTTTATTATTTTTTTTATTTGACTGTTAGATGATTATATATGTGGATTGGTTAAGGCTTGACTAGAGAAGTGTTTCAACCAAACTTCACGGCGCCATTTTGTTCTGTATCACATTTAACTGACATTTTTATATGTTATGCATTTTTTTGTCTTTGTGCTTTGTCGTATAGAATTCACATGCCTTCATACTTATGTGTGAGTAAAGTTATATACATTTATACATGTATAACAAATAAATTATCTTATAAATTCCATAATTCATGATTATATCATTCAAACATAAATACAATTCTAAAGAAAAAAGATGTTGTATGGAGAGATTTAACGTGATATTTTGAGAGGTTTATCGTGACATTTTGAGGTTAAACGTGACATTTTGTGAGGTTTATCGTGACATTTTGAAAGTTAAACGTAACATTTTGTGAGGTTTATCGTGACATTTTGAGAGGTTTAACGTTATTATTTGAAAGGTTTAACGTAATATTTTGTGAGGTTTAACGGACCATTTTGTGAGGTTTAACGTGACATTTTGTGAGGTTTAACGTGACATTTTGTGAGGTTTAACGTGACATTTTGAGAGGTTTAACGTTACATTTTGAGAGGTTTAACGTTACATTTTGTGAGGTTTAACGTAATATTTTGTGAGGTTTAACGGACCATTTTGTGAGGTTTAACGTTACATTTTAAGAGGTTTAACTTGACATTTTGTGAGATTAAACGTGACATTTTGAGAGGTTTAGCGTGACATTTTGAGAGGTTAAACGTGACATTTTGTGAGGTTTAACGTGACATTTTGCGAGGTTTAACATAACATTTTAAGAGGTTAAACTTGACATTTTGAGAGGTCAAACGTGATAATTTGAGAGATTTAACGTGACATTTTGAGAGGTTAAACGTGACATTTTGAGAGGTTTAACGTGACATTTTGCGAGGTTTAACATAACATTTTAAGAGGTTAAACTTGACATTTTGAGAGGTCAAACGTGATAATTTGAGAGATTTAACGTGACATTTTGTGAGGTTCAACGTAACATTTTGAGAGGTTTAACGTGACATTTTAAGGGTTAAACGTGACATTTGAGAGGTTTAACGTGACATTTTGTGAGGTTTAACGTTACATTTCATAGGTTTAACTTGACATTTTGTGAGATTAAACGTGACAGTTTGAGAGGTTTAGCGTGACATTTTGCGAGGTTAAACTTGACATTTTGAGAGGTCTAACATGAGATTTTGCGAGGTTTAACGTGATTTTGCAAGGTTTAACTTGACATTTTAAGAGGTCTAACGTGACATTTTGAGAGGTCTAACGTGACATTTTGAGAGGTCTAACAAGACATGTTAGGTTTAACTTGTTCTTGTTGTTTTTATTAGCTGCAGCTTTCATATTGAACTCTATACAAAATTAACTATAAACAAATAAAATCTTCTGTTTCATGAAATAAAACATATTTTAAAGTTGTTTTTGTATCCCAGGTTACTAATAAGCCGGATAAGGTTTGACAGTAGTCAAAACCTAGGAGCAAGTGATAGCGAATTTGACCAACCAGTGTGAAATGAATTCAAGACTTTTTCTGTTATCTGTTTTGTTTACGGACATTCCTCGGAAGTCTGGCTTGGTAGACCTTTATAATAAATTACAAGTATCTTATGATAAGGTCAAATGAATATACTCTTGGAATACTTGACCATAGTCCAGATAGTTTGATATACACTGTATATGTTTAAGAATGTAAGGGTGAGTTAGTGGTTGGTGTTTCAAGCCACATCGGTATCAGTGCCAATAAATAAATGAATGAATGAATGAATGAATGAATGAATGAATGAATGAATGAAGTAATTGAAAAATAAATAAATAAATAAAATACATGGGTATACAAAAGTATAAAAATAAGATACCAAGAGCGATCAAGATGTGGTTAACAGCACTAAAATGTCTCAGTAGTGAATCTTATATACTTATGAACATAACGTCTACAATGTCATATGTAACTTTTAAATGAAAATCGTTTATTTTTGCTTAAAAATGAGCCCTGACTTGACATCAGAGGTGTACCATACACTACGCGCATGAATTGCTTGGTTGGTTTTAATGTTGTTTTATGTCAGAATATTATTTTAAACGTGATCATTGTTCGAGACACCGACCTCTCGCTCACGAATGCTCTACCACGAAGCCACTGAGCCGGTCACAACAAGATGCGGTTGATGAAAACAGAAATATGGTACATTTGCACCAATATAGTACCTGCTACTAATCGCTGTAGTTGTTTTGTATTGTTTTTGCTCATGGCATTATAAATAAGTACAGGTTCTGTTACATTATCAAAACGGAAAATATATTAGTACATAGTTTATTAATCTTACAGGGTTCTAATGTGCAAATCCTTATTTCTTTCCAATACTTTATGAGATTGTCTCAACTCCATTTGTTATGATATAGGCCAGTCAACAGTAGATATGTGCATCATCCAGTTACTTGGTTTTCGATTATTAACGGACCGTAGAGTTAACTTATTAAGCATGATAAAAAAAATCCTCTTAATTATTCTTGTTCTCGACTCATAGTTAATTTACGAATAAACACTGTGGAAATATTTTTTTCTGGTTTATGCTATCATTATTAAAAGTATTAATACTTATAAACTGATATTCGTTTCCGACAGTATTAAATATCAGCGTTATTAGTTACTACGTGACCGTTATAGGTCACGGTGTAAATAAATATATACTGTTTATACGCGTTGCATCAGATATTGGGATATATGCCATGTTTCTGATAATGGAATACTAGTATGAGGCAATTTCCTTAGTTTTGATTTAAATTTGTTTCATGCAGAACATACGTGTTGTGAATATTTGTCGAAAGAAATTTTCAAAATTCTGCACATGACATTAATTGTTATATTGGAACGCCGTGTATTTGATTTTAGAACGTTGGTTTCAGATGTTGGAACGTTGTGTTTCTGATTTTGGAACGTTGTGTTTCTGATGTTGGATCGATGCGTTTCTGATGTTGGAACGTTGGTTTTTGACGCGTGAACGTTTGTTCCTGATGTTGGAACGTTGGTTTCTGATGTTGGAACGTTGTGTTTCTGATTTTGGAACGTTGTGTTTCTGATGTTGGATCGATGCGTTTCTGATGTTGGAACGTTGGTTTTTGATGCGTGAACGTTTGTTCCTGATGTTGGAACGTTGGTTTCTGATGTTGGATCGTTGTGTTTCTGATGTTGGAACGTTGGTTTCTGATGTTGGAACGTTGTGTTTCTGATGTAGAAACATTGTGTTTCTGATGTTAGAACATTGTGTTTCTGATGTTGGAACGTTGTGTTTCTGATGTAGGAACGTTGTCTGATGTTAGAACGTTGTGTTTCTGATGTTGGAACTTGGTGTTTCTGATGTTGGATCGTTAGTTTCCGAAGTTGGAACGCTGTGTTTTTGATTTTTGTACGTTGTTCTGATGTTGGAACGTTGTGTTTCTGGAATGTGTATTTTGTTCTTGATGTTGAAATGCGTGTTGTTTTTTAAGAACATGCGTTGTACTTTTGGTGGTAGAATATGCGTTGTGTTTTTGATTGTGCAATACATGTTGTGTTTCTAATTTTGAAATTTGTTGGATTTCTGATCTTCATTATATGTTGTTCCTGGTGATATAATTTGCGTCGTTTTTTTTCGGTGTTGGAATATCAGTCGTGTTCCAGGTGTTGGAATAGTGTTCCTGATGTTTAAACATATGTTATGTTTCTGATGTTAGGACATAATGCTGTGTTTCTGTTGAAATAACAGTTGTATTCGAGATGTTGGAATATGTGATATGTTTCTAATGTTCAAATATCAGTTGTATGCCAGGTGTTGGAATATGTGGTGTGTTTCTGATGTTTGAATATGTGTTATTATGCTGTGTTTCCGATGTTTGAATATCAGTTGTTTCTGGAGTAAGGATAAGTGTTATGTTTCTAAAGTTAGAACATTGATTTTGTTAAAGATATTGGAGGATGTGGGTTATTTTTGGAAAATCTGTGTGTTTTTATGTAGAAATACATCATTGTTGTTGATACGTTATCAGTGTTAAGGATAAATTGAACTTATTTCTGATTTCCCAGACGTGTTAAACCACACATTAATGATTCATAAGTGCTCATTTCTCTCGGAAACCGGAAATCAATCGAACATTTACCCTAATTCTCCTTTTTTTTTCATAACATAAAAAATCAAAATGTAGCACTTTAATTAAACCTGCATTTCATTGATTAATGAACATTTAACATTTCACACCATATCTATCATGTATATTTGAACTTTATTTCCAATACAAATTTAATGTTTAAAATTGTCAATACAGTTATTGTTATATATACCTAGATACGTGATAAAAATGTTACTATTACTTCCAATATTACATCTAATGTTATCAGACCAGTATGTTGTTATCATAAAGTAAAGAAACATATGTAAAACTTCTTATCCTTACAATCGCCTTCTGGTGTGTATATGACGTCTCTGTTAATCCGTTTTCTTATATATTTTTCATATATTTCAGAAATATTTATCCAAACAGACAAATGTTACGATATATTAATATTAGGTATATAGAGTAAATCTTTACACAACCTGAACGAGTGACCTCCCGGGGCATTATGAGAGACCAGAAGTTACATTACATAATCAGTCTTAAGTCACCCAATCTATAGTTCATTAGTGGAGACATCAAAACTTAGACAGGTAAGAAATATATGTTTTTTATTCATATTCCAATGTTTATGTATTCTAAATGATACATTACATCTCTGTCTGATTCATCACTGAAGTACACGTACATTTGAGGGACCAATTAAGACCGTGTCCTCACTTTTGATCATGATGTCATAAATCTCTCTCTCTCTCTCTCTCTCTCTCTCTCTCTCTCTCTCTCTCTCTCTCTCTCTCTCTCTCTCTCTCATGAAATCAGCATTTATCAAATTGTCTTTTATTTTTTATCAATTTCAAGAGAGTTGTATTCCGTTATTCTCGGTTTGGTCCAGGTTGTACTGGCATTGTCACATGAAACCTAAGATCACGAGTTCACCTGGTTGTTTATCACCTCCTGATTTGTGTGAAAAGGATTTACAATAGACGTAAAATACAACAGTTAAACATGTAAATCAACATACTGTAATATAATAATAGAGAACAATAAACATGCAATTTATAACACATGTATACAAACAAGTATATGACAAAATTCTCCTAGTGTTACTATGACAACAAACTGAGAAAATATTATTCATGTTAACGTAATACACAAATCCAAATTTGCGACAAAAGTGATTTCCAATTCTCTCTATTTAAACAAGAGGCTAATAGGTTTCAATAATTACTCTGAAGAAAATAAATTGGAATATGGAATACATTGCAGCTGCTCAGATTTGTTACCAATTCATTTTAAATCAAAATGCAAATAAAATAGAATTATACAGAGTGAAGATTAATCTTACTGAATAACAGTTATTTGGCATCGTTAAAAAACCTTCAGACACTATATACACGTAATTGGAAAAATCTAATTCCATGCAGCAAGCTGTCACCACCATTGTGGTAAAACCTTGCTTTTGTTACCGCTCTCTCTTGGAATAACCTTCAGTAAAACAACAAATAAACTTGAATTGTAATATAAAAATTAACTCTCTCTCTCTCTCTCTCTCTCTCTCTCTCTCTCTCTCTCTCTCTCTCTCTCTCTCTCTCGCTCTCTCTCTCTCTCTCTGCCCAGTGCCTGGATAATGAATGTGACTGGGGAGATGTTTGTTTTCAAGTCTCCGTCTTTCTGACTCGGTTAGCAAAAGTCGTCCTGAGTGTGCACTAGTAGAAGACAGACTTTAGTACAAACTTAAAATTGCATATTTCAGGTATACACAAAATTGTTCTTAGATTAACCCTTAGAAAAAAATTGCTCAACAATTGCTGGTGTGATGTTAAATAATATTACAACCAACCAAATCTCACTGTATATTCACATGTAATGATGTCACAATGACGAATGACAATACTGATATTCGTCACTCTCCTTGAAATAATTTCATAACATCCATTTATATACACATGATATATTGCTCTGATGGAATAATTTGATGTAAGCCCTACGATATATAAAAACCAGTAACATAATTATCAAATCCACACAGACATCTGTTATTAGCATGCGAAATTAGCTTATGATTAGGATAGATATTAAATAGGGTTCGATGACCCATGATTAAAACTTCTAGTTCACGGAAAAGCGATATTTGAAGCTAACATTATCTTGTCTTCAATGTCTACCAAATGTGCAATAGTAAAACTGACTTTCGATGTGTGTTGTTTTGATAGTAAAAAACAAAAGAAAATAAGATGTTTATTTTAACGAAAATGAAAGCTTGAAAATTAAATTGTTTATCCAGTATATCTACATTTGAAAAACATCATCATCATCATCATCGTGAAATCTCTCTCTCTCTCTCTCTCTCTCTCTCTCTCTCTCTCTCTCTCTCTCTCTCTCTCTCTCTCAAAGATAATCTATATACATGCACTAGTAACATTTGGTGAACTGTCGACAAATCGGTCATCACATATATAAATGTCGTTATATTGTCACAGTTAACGAGGGCTGTAATTAATTATGACAAACATGGCGATCTTGTTAGTGAGATGCATACAATTTGTAATGTGAAGGGATCATAGAAAACAATATCAAGGCAAGTGTATCGTGGAAAAAATGTGTGTGTGTGTGTGTGTGTGAGAGAGAGAGAGAGAGAGAGAGAGAGAGAGAGAGAGAGAGAGAGAGAGAGAGAGAGAGAGAGAGAGAGAGAGATGTTTACTCGATAACTACGCGGCATTTACGTGATTTAGTGTGTATTCTATTTTCATTTATTATCTTATGATTGGTATTATTATTCACTAAAGTGCATATGTTTATCTATCAACATCTGTTAATTGTTATTGTTGTTAGTACATATGTTATATGCATAATAAACGTTTACAATAACATATGATTGCAAAGGTCAAACGGTCAAAAGTCCAGACTCTGAAAAGCTTTTCAACTTCTGTTTAACAAATAATTTATGTTTGAATCGTGTTTAAGAACTAATATTTAAAATCTGAATTTATGTAAAGTAAATATCGTTAAAACATTTCAAAATATAACCAGTGATGTTTGGGTTGGCTGCATGATATTAAACCATAATTTTGAAATTAAAAACTTGAAAGGAATCTCATCTTGAGCACGTATTACTGTCGCTCGGTAAATTCTGATTTAAAAGAATCCAATGTACTGTTCTGTCCGAAGTGGGCTTTTATTGAATTTCCTCCATAAAATAGAATTAGAAATAAATAAAGGAAAAGGATTTTCGTGTAAATCATGTCTAGACACAAAAAAACTGAGAAATAAAGTGTATAGTGCATGACAATCAATAAAACCAAGAATGAAAAAAAATAAAAATAAATAAATAAATAAAATAAAATAAATAAATAAATAAATAAATAAATAAATAAATAAATAAATAAATAAATAAAATTACATAAACAAGACATCACGCAGCTTCTGCATTTCTTAAAACATTCGGAATTTAATTAGAAACGTTCAATAGTTCAAAATCTTTATGTTTCTTATAGCAACTTTTTATATCGCTTAACATTGTCGTCACTATCTTTCATAGTCTGATAAAAAAAAAATAGGACCGTGTGCAAAGTTTTTGTGTCCTTTGTATTTGTATTATTTTGGTGAAACAATTCAGCGACTTTCTGTCTCATCAATCATTTATTAAATCATCATTTAGTAAGAAACAAAAATGTATTGTGATATAATGACAAATTTAATAACTCTTTTATTACAATTTGAACAATAACAAAAGGGGAAAGAAAAAGCTTCTAAAAGATACATCACGCATAAATGAATTATTCTATTATATTGCGGTATAACTTTATCATAACATGCCTTTGAATTTGGTGCAAACTAGCATGTCGCCAAGAATATGAAAAATTAATTTACCGCGGAAAATGTTCACATAAGCACATAATCATATAATAAATAGATCACAGTATACTTAGTGTCATGAGCAAGTCTTTTCTCCAAAGAACCTGTACAGTTGGCTGACGATGTGGAGATGATCTGCGTTTGAAGACGTGCACTTGTTTATCTGTAGATGCTGGAAGTCCCAGTTTGTCGATGGACCTGTTGTTTATCTGTAGATGCTGGAAGTCCGAGTTTGTCGATGGACTTGTTGTTTATCTGTAGATGCTGGAAGTCCCAGTTTGTCGATGGACCTGTTGTTTATCTGTAGATGCTGGATATCCCAGTTTGTCGATGGACTTGTTGTTTATCTGTAGATGCTGGAAGTCCCGGTTTGTTTACCTGTAGATGCTGGAAGTCCCAGTTTGTCGATGGACCTGATGTTTATCTGTAGATGCTGGAAGTCCCAGTTTGTCGATAGACCTGTTGTTTATCTGTAGATGCTGGATATCCCAGTTTGTCGATGGACTTGTTGTTTATCTGTAGATGCTGGAAGTCCCGGTTTGTTTACCTGTAGATGCTGGAAGTCCCAGTTTGTCGATGGACCTGATGTTTATCTGTAGATGCTGGAAGTCCCAGTTTGTCGATAGACTTGTTGTTTATCTGTAGATGCTGGAAGTCCCAGTTTGTCGATGGACTTGTTGTTTATCTGTAGATGCTGAAAGTCCCGGTTTGTTTATCTGTAGATGCTGGAAATCCCAGTTTGTCGATGGACTTGTTGTATATCTGTAGATGCTGGAAGTCCCAGTTTGTCGATGGACTTGTTGTTTATCTGTAAAATGCTGGAAGTCCCAGTTTGTCGATGGACTTGTTGTTTATCTGTAGATGCTGGAAGTCCCGGTTTGTTTATCTGTTGATGCTAGAAGTCCCAGTTTGTCGATGGACTTGTTGTTTATCTATAGATGCTGAAAGTCCCGGTTTGTTTATCTGTAGATGCTGGAAGTCCCATTTTGTCGATGGACTTGTTGTTTATCTGTAGATGCTGGAAGTCTCAGTTTGTCGATGGACTTTTTGTTTATCTGTAGATGCTGGAAGTCTAAGTTTGTTTATCTGTAGATGCTGGAAGTCCCAGTTTGTCGATGGACTTGTTGTTTATCTGTAGATGCTGAAAGTCCCAGTTTGTCGATGGACTTGTTGTTTATCTGTAGATGCTGGAAGTCCCAGTTTGTCGATGGACCTGTTGTTTATCTGTAGATGCTGGAAGTCCCAGTTTGTCGATGGACTTGTTGTATATCTGTAGATGCTGGAAGTCCCAGTTTGTCGATGGACTTGTTGTTTATCTGTAGATGCTGGAAGTCCCAGTTTGTCGATGGACTTGTTGTATATCTGTAGATGCTGGAAGTCCCAGTTTGTCGATGGACTTGTTGTTTATCTGTAGATGCTGGAAGTCCCAGTATGTCGATGGACTTGTTGTTTGTCTGTAGATGCTGGGAGTCCCAGTTTGTCGATGGACTTTTTGTTTATCTTTAGATGCTGGGAGTCCCGGTTTGTTTATCTGTAGATGCTGGGAGTCCCAGTTTGTCGATGGACTTGTTGTTTATCTTTAGATGCTGGAAGTCCCAGTTTGTTTATCTGTAGATGCTGGAAGTCCCAGTTTGTCGATGGACATGTTGTTTATCTGTAGATGCTGGAAGTCTCAGTTTGTTTATCTGTATAGATGCTGGAAGTCCCAGTTTGTCGATGGACCTGTTTTTTATCTGTAGATGCTGGAAGTTCCAGTTTGTCGACGGACTTGTTGTTTATCTGTAGATGCTGGAAGTCCCATTTTGTCGATGGACTTGTTGTTTATCTGTAGATGTTGTAAGTCCATGTTTGTTGATGCACTTGTTATGTGCCAATGAGGAAAATCTCGGTTTTTCAATGACACGGTTTTAACGGACTTTTTTTCTGCAGAAAGAAGCTAAATAAACTTCTCCTATATAACTAGAGATAATATAGCTAAATGAACACCATCAGTATATCTGAAATTATGTAGTTTAATTAGCTCTGTAATATAATGAATGATTACAAAAGTTAAATGAACATCTCCAGTATAACGGGATTACATAGCTAAACGAACATCTCAAGTATAACGGGATTACATAGCTTAACGAACATCTCAAGTATAACGGGATTACATAGCTAAACGAACATCTCAAGTATAACGGGATTACATAGCTTAACGAACATCTCCAAAAAAATTTGAATTATATAGTTAAATGAACATCTCTACTAAGATCATGGTTATATAGCTAAAACGAACCTCTCCAGTAAAACCGATGTATATATATATATATACATCGGTATACATTCGTTTAGTCTTCTTAGTAATAAATTGGCAATTTTATTCCGCTCAATATACCATGCTATATCTGAGTAGAGGAGAAAAAAAATCAGTTCAAGTATGATTTTAATTTTGATAATTTTAACACGCAATAGATGTATACGGTCTCTATACTCAAATCGGTAATTATTTTTAAAATGCGTGCATATTTAACGGTATAACAATATTTGTTGGTAAATATACGTCAATTTAAGGGTTTTTAAAGTTTTAATCACCACATATGACTATGTTTAACAACTTTGGGGGATAATGCTTTAGCCCTATTTTGTAATTAAGCTTTGTGAAATTGACAGATCGTTGCTTACTGAACTTAACTGATTATCAAGTTAAACGCATTGATACCACCTGTACTAAGTGGGCAACCTCATATAGTTACGTGTTTACTGATATAGATTTTATATTGTGAGAACTGTATGCAGGGATTTATACTGTTCTTGCCTTTTGCTTTGGTTTATTCTGATTAAGAATCTGTAAATACGTCATCAGTGAGTACTGGCATCTTAATATTTGATTGATGAATTAGAAATATTTTTGAAATTTGATTGAATGTTTGATTGATTTGTACTTAAACTGATTGATTTGTGCGGGATTGATGTGTGATCGATCAATTATTGTCACGAACGGGTGTTCTAAATGTGATTGATTGATACGATAACGATCGATTGATTGATTGAACTTAATGAAGATACCATTTATTGATTAGAAAATCATTTATTTATTTATTTATTTCCATTTCAGTCATTTAAAAAATTACTTTTATCCATTTAAACCGACTAAAATAATTTAATCACAGTGTACAAAATGTTATAAAAAAATAGTCTGGCGTTGATATCACCACTATCAACAGGTGCGTAATTTTGAACTTATCGAAAACTTTTTAATTTTATTTTACATTTAAAGATTGGGCAGGTAATGAACTAAAGTGTTTTTATATTTATATATATAAGCATTGCGTGAAGTGATAATCTTTTCTTTTGATTTTTCAACAGATAAACGAAAACAAATGTGTTAGATAAATACACGGTAATTAATTTAATGTACGTGTACAGTAGCACGTCTGTAATTACTTACTACAATAATTGTATTCATGTCGAGAGTTAACGAAAATTACATATTGAAGGGTCAGGGGCATGTCATGAACATTGATTATGTTTATAGCCCTATGTACGGAGGGTAAAATGTGTGTGTGTGTGTGTGTGTGTGTGTGTGTGTGTGTGTGTGTGTGTGTGTGTGTGTGTGTGTGTGTGTGTGAGTGTGTGTGTGTGTGTGTGTGTGTGAGAGAGAGAGAGAGAGAGAGAGAGAGAGAGAGAGAGAGAGAGAGAGGTGTTAAATAACCTTTTACTAATTCTCTGTGAAATGTTTTAGTAATGATTTATTTCATTATATTATTAATAACTGTTAGTAAATCGAAGGTTTTTTATTTGTTTTTTTTTTAAATAATAATTCTTGCTCACAGATTAACTAGATAATAGACTTAAGTTTTTGCGAGACAATAATCATAAATGTTAAGACATTGGAACAGATACACTTAAAGAAGTAGTTGTATGCTATCTTTGGCTAAGACGGTTTCAGATAGTTGCATACGGCTTTATTTCTTACTTTATAGAAAAATGGAATACCTGGCCCCAGTTTCACAATCATTTACTCAATTGAGTTATACTCAACTCAAATTAGGGAATGTTTTAATGTCACTTTTTAAGACATTACACAGTAAAAATTGAATACCCAAAGTTATCTCATAAAACTTAAATTTTTTAAAATATTGATGAGAGAAAAATGGGAATATTTAAGTTGAGTGTACACTCAACAGAGTGAATGATTGTGAAACTGGGGCCTGGAGGGTTAACAGTGTCTATTCCGTTTTTAAATTTCATCATTCAGTACATTAAAAAGACACAAAAGAAAAAGAAAGACAGAAAGAAAGAAAAAATGCAAGGACTTTTAAAAAGCATTTTCGTTTTTGTCATGTTCAGCTTTTTCTAAATTACCTGGGTCAAATGATGAGAAATGAGCTTGTGATTCGAAAAATCACTCGACCTACGATTGAGTGGGAGTATAATTGAATCTTTAGCTAAGCTTATACAGGACATGTTTTGTGTCCTTTGATTAATTACACTTTAGACGTGATTGTTAAGATATATGAGTGTTTTGTATTGATCATTTTATCAAACATAGAGAGCTCTCGTCAATCTTGTATTCTGAAGTGATTGTTATTCCTTCCGGAATACAGAGAGATTTACCGCGACTGTTTACAAGTAAGTAACCCGAATTTTGTCCAAAACATTTTCCATTTTTGAACATCTGTAAGGATGCGTTGTTTGGAATGTCAGATGAAAGCAAAAAACAGTTTTGTGTTACAAGTAATAAAATATGTGAAATTTCATAGAAAAAAATGAACCGAAGGAAGCCAAAACGCTTCGCTAAGCCCCCGTCTGTAGCCATCGGTAAGAATATTGTTAACACTAGTGTTACAGGATAAAACACCCCATGATTGTAGGCCTAAATGCTAAAATGCATTAAGTCAATATAAATCATAGTGATAATTTATTTACGTTGAATTGTGAATTTTTACAAAAGCTTTTAAATATTGAAATTCGATAAAACTTTCATGTGCTTCTTTTGAATTTTTATAAAATAATACAATTTAAAAGTAGCACATGGCAACACTATTTGCTTATATGAAAATGTATTATGATTCTGTACGTTTACTCTCTATTAGGATATTAGAATTCACGTCAAATTTTATTTTCTGCCCGAGTTGAGCAAGAGGATGATTGTTTGGTATTTTATCTTGCATTTAACGGTATAAAGTTTCTTAAATTTTATATGATTGAAGTGTTGAAAGGTTATTTTATGTTATATACGTGTGATATAGACACTTCTGTCAGTTATAATATCAGCAATCGCTTACATAAGAATAAACACTGGTGTATATTACAAAATAATAGATTCATAGAATAATAGATTCATTACAGTTTTATCTCAATTTCATCAACTCTTCAATGGAATCGCGTGTTTGGTCTTTAGTTACAATACAAAATCCATCTATAAAAAAAACGCTACAACGTTTGTCGATTTAAAAAACATTAATTCCACCAAACTCCGGATCTTGGAAATAAAATCATATCCAAAATTGATTTTTTTTTCCCCTTTCATGCATGTTTTCTGATATTTGTCCTGTGAGTAGGTCACGTGATACTTCTGTTACGCGATATAACAAATGTTCTTGAAAAGAAATGAATGGTATTGGAAATTATTATTCAGCATCTTTTTTTCTTTATTTACAGGGACGCTAGTAGATTTGTAGTATGTAATGCCTGTCTGTAGTGTGATAAATAACAGAGCAACCCGTGTAGAGATCCATTTTTTGAACTGTACGATACCGATAACTGGAATTCACATATACACACATTCAATCCACGCACGGACGAGGATGTTTTACCGTATATAAAGTGGATTTTTTAAAGTTTTCCCTATCTGAACATTATGTACGCGTAGAGTTAAAAAAAATATAAACTGTTTTTGTAACTTGGCATTTGATTTGGGAATCATACACTGATTAGTTGTGTTAATTATTGTTAGATTTTAGTGCTGTATTGTTTATTCATAGAGCGGGGATGTGAATACATACTATTTGTGGAAACAGAGCGTTATTGATGAGGAGGGGATAAAGGAGACTGGGGGTTAAGATAAAAGTTTTTGATGTCTTCTGGATAGTTAATCAGTTTACCACTGTTAAAATGAGTCGACGTGCTAGTTTATTTAAGAAAGAACACCCAGAGTCAACCCGTCCCAAAGTAAGATTTTCAGATGAACTTGTATTTCTGGATAATATAAAAGAAAATGATATGCCAGCACTTAACAATATGCTTCGAAGGGCCAGTCTTCAGGTAGATATCAGTGGGATAAATGACGCAGGTAAGGATGTCATAATTGTTTAGTAATGTTTATACTTGAAAGTTTCACTAAAACAATTGAATGGACCTAATAACCTTATTTCATCAAGATAAAATGGCACATCGAAACGGGGGCAGTGAGTGCTTATTTAAGTGGCGGGGGGGGGGGGGGGGGGGGGGGGGCATACGCAGCAAAAAAGCTTCCATTGTGTACCTAAGTGTCATCCCAATATAAATAACAGTTGTAGATTGTCGTGTAAAAGGTTCTTGTTTATAAAAAAATCGTCCGATACATTCAAATTTACATTTAGAAATTGGTCAGAGATGAGACTGTCAGTTTAGTTAAAATAAAAAACTGTGACTCGTCTTGCAAAAGATAAAGCATGCTATTTCTAGAATTAGATCTCAAGCTTTTAATGACAAAAGTTAACTTTAATTTGACTATAATAACTGACTATTAAGTCCTATTTAAGTATACGCCTTACTCAACAGCTAATTGACCTAAATATTTGGTGACTCTATCGTCTCTATTACTCTTCTGTCTGTGCATCCTTCTAATGAACGTTTAAAGTTAAAGGTAATTTCAAACGTGTTTCATATAATTAAATGATAATAGTTTAAGTTAAGCTTCGAATGACAATGGTTTTCTGTATATTCGAAATGTATCTTCCCTTCTACTGACCTGGTGAAATTTGAACATCGCCCTCCCCATAAAAAATTGCTATGTATTGCTTTTGTATCATCGTTTACAAGCTAGACGTCATTGTTTACACTTAGTTGTCTACAAGCTAGATACCATTGTTTAAACTTAGTTGTGTAAAAGATAGACACCGTTGTTTACACGTAGTTGCTTAAAAGCTAGATACCAGTGTTTACACTTAGTTGTCTACAAGCTAGACATCGTTTTTACACTAAGTTTACAAGCTAGATATCATTGTTTACACGTAGTTGTCTACAAGCTAGACATCATTGTGTACACATAGTTGTCTGTAAACTAGACGCCTAGCTAACTACAAGCTTTACCTTACCAACTTAACGAAGTTGTAAACTTGTTTAAAAGCTAGACATCATTGTTTTCACCTAGTTTTCTAGAAGCTAGACATCATTGTATACACTAAGATGTTTGAAGCTAGATATGTACAAGCTAGACACAATTGTGTACCCCTACTTGTCTTCAAGCTAGACATCATTGTTTACCTCTAGTTGTCAGCAAGGTAGACACCATTGTGTACCTCTAGTTGTAAGCAAGCTAGACACCATTGTTTACACCTTATGTTATGTATGTTATGTGTTTAGAACGTATTGTATCTTGTACTATCTCGGATGATGGTTGAAACGTTGTTGTTTACTATATATAACATCTGTCTTTTATGACTCTCAAGTTTGCCATATCATATTTTATTGCTTATGGTCAGTAGATGTTACTAGGCAACACAACGAATAAAACATGTTATTGTTATTGTTAGTATTCGGCTTGGGTCCATACCTCATTTAAATAACAATACTGAAACTTGTAAATTATAAACATGATTTCAGCATGTTCTATAGTAATGTTCTTGTACTCTCCATTGTTATTTACTTGATGCATGTCTGAGAGTCTCTGGCTAATGTAGAAGATAAAATAATGTGCATGGCTTTTACAAATAATTGTTCCGTTAAGTGCACTAAACTGCGTGTATAACTTAAGTCGTTGTTATCAAGTGTCATATTAAAAAACATGACACAAGAAAGCTTATTTATTATTCTTTTACATATAATTCTTGTGCCATGTACAATTGTATTTTGTTTTTTAAAGTATTTAAAAAATTAACACATGGTAACTCGTATAGAAATAAACTTTAGTGTACATATTATATACTGTTTACTGTTAACATTCCGTGAAAAAAAAGATATTTGTGAAAGTCTTTAAAATATGTTTAATGAATTTTTGATTTTTTAAAGAGCATAAGAGTTATTTTGTCTTCATATAACTTTTACTACTTCGCACATAACTAATGATTTTTGGGGGTTATAGAATTGCAGTGAACGGTGAATTATTTTTTAAACCTTATTAAGCAAGTTAAATCTGAAAAAAAGAAAAATCCATTTATAAATGTATAATATGGAAATAATACCGGGAAATATTATATCAAGAAACTTAAACTCGATCTAAATTGTGATTTCATCTAACCCCTTGATTAGAAGTACTTGTTTCTTATTTAAAATTCTGTGCTGTTGTTTCCAACTCTGACATTTCCTACAATGAATAGAGATAATTTTCATTAAGTTCGTTTACAGATTCTTAAATCAATCCAGTGTATTGACATTTGTTTGTTGCAAATGTCACATATCAGAATACGTAGAGGTCGATAACATTTGGGACATATCTGTACTGCGATTGGCATTTCTAGACATTTCGTACTTATTGTAGAGGATTTCAAAATCTAGACGTAAACAAATCAAAAAATAAACAATGGTAATAATTTAGCAACAGTGACTTACAGTCATTTAGAATATTGTTTTGTCAAAAACTGATCTGAATCTTGACTTTTCATATAATTCATAAAAACCTATACGCAACATTCTTTGAAAGAAAATTCTTATAAAAATTCCAAAAACAACAAGTATAGCTCTAGTCACCATAATGGCGCCTTATATTCCCCTTGTCAAAAATTCTTCATCTAAATATAAGAAGATATATCCATATGCTGTAACATACGATAAACGGATAAATATGAGTAAACAAAGATATGGCTTTTGGTTTACATATACGTATACATAATTACATATATAAAGAACACAACATTCATGCCTTTTCTGTTTGTTCCCTGGACCTATATGACCTATGACCTTACTGGAACTGCTTCTTACATGAAACGATTTAAAACTGTATTTCATTATGCCAGAAGGTACCCTATTTGGCTACCTCTAGATATAGGATTTAAACACACATATGTAGGTTTGATGAATTTGATGTTTTCTGTTAACGCCCCTTTATTTTAAATAAAGATGGAATGAAAATAGACAAGAGACCTTTTATATTAAACATAGAGCGGAGTGGGAAAAAACTGCATTAAGCAAAAAAAGTAAACAGTTCCTTTTTGTTTTGTTTTCTTAACATTCGACTGCTGACACGTAAATTAACACGGAAATATTTCTAAATCGGATTAATATTAATTTATAGTGTTTCATACAATTATTGACATGCTACCATATCTTTGTATTTATTGTTCAGTACCGTGATATACATTTAAAATTTTCTTAAATAAATAATTTAAAGCAAGACAAGCAATTTACATTTTGATCAAGATCCGAACTATTCCATAATGTTTATTAATTGCAGTCCTCCTTTCTTCAACATTATCGCTTACGAAGCAGAGCGCCTCTCGCATGTAATAAAAACACCGATAAATAATCTTTAAAACAAAAATACAAAAAATCCTGACACCAAGCCCCTGTGCTCTCGCTACCTAGTTTCGAATCCTACTCGGATATATCATTGTGTTAAATAAGTCTGTTCACTTGTGGAAGTTTTGCGATTTTCTTCAGGAGCTCCAGTTTTTTTTCGACCTTCCCAGAACTGACTACCAATATACAGTGTATAAGTGAAAGATTCTTTGTAAGTCACAATGGCGTAGGATACCATGAAACCAATCCAATCCAATATCAGTATCGTCATCATCACTTCAGTTAAAACTTTTAAAGCATTCTACAAGTGATTGTATGGAATCTCTCTCTCTCTCTCTCTCTCTCTCTCTCTCTCTCTCTCTCTCTCTCTCTCTCATCGTAATTTGATATGGCCACACGCACACATAATTTCTCTCTTTCCCTTTCCTCCTCTCCTCTCTCTCTCTCTCTCTCTCTCTCTCTCTCTCTCTCTCTCTCTCATCGAAACTTGATATAGCTACACTTTTCAAACCCCTCAGCTTAAGGAGTGAAGATTTTTATCTTGTAAACAAAGTGATATTGACGTTTGTTTAGAACAGATGCGTTCTTAGTTGACCTTAGGAACTCAATTCTCAACGAAATCTCGCCAGTATTTTATTGAGATGTTATGTGTATTCTTACAACCTATCAGGCACATACGCATCATGTTAACACGTTTTATAAAACATAAAAGAAGAGTTAATTATTTTTACCTTACCCATTATACCTAGTTTATATATTAGCTAGGCAGTTAAATCATACGTCTTAAAACAAATTCCTCCCTCAAACAGATGTGATGTATATGCTGTGTTCTGATCTAAATGAACCAAATCTTCATTACCCTGCTGTCTCTACAGAGGTTGTTAACGCACGGTGTCTGCTTTGAGATTTTAAAGTAAATCTGGATGTCATATTTCTGTGAATCGGAGTTAATGGATTTACATTTTGCATGAAGATGAACAAACCATTGTTTATCTACATTTTAGAAAGGAGAAAAAGGGGATGGCCTTTTCTGTATATAGATTATAATAATCTTTATGTAGTTCTTTAAACAAAGTGCACATATTTTGTAGGTGCTAAATTCTTACCTCCCATATTTATTATGGGGGAATAGACCCAATGGTTCAAAATAGTTTATATCACAGACAGCCCATTTGGCACCATGACGATATTAGGAAGCTTGAATTTTTCGCTTTAGTTTACTCTAATTTCTAACTTCCTTTTTCGATTAAATAAAGAGTAAATTTTTACTTAAACACTATGGACATTGGCCAATCATGACGTAACAAGACAACCTGTTCTTTTTCTTAAAAGTATGGAATTAAAATCAAGAGGAATGGTCGAAATAATATAAATAGCGTGAAACTTAGCACTGCTTCTATATTCTTCAATCTTTGTAGGTTTCTTTCGAGATAATCATTTGTTGTCAGTATTATCTAAATACATCTGTTCGCCCGTTTTTTAAGTTTATTACCATATTTTCTGTCGCGATAAAACTAGAATTGTATGGCAAATATTGATTTTTTTTTAATTACTACGTTAAAAATGTTGTTAAAATTTTAATGGACGTCTGAAATATTTTAATTATTTTGCTCTACTCAATTTCTTGTTTTGATTAAATCTACACCTGCTGTTTGCGTAGAAGATAATGACGTCATTAGGATACCAGATTGGTTCGTGCAAATTGACGCCCAATTTATATTCAATCGTTAAACAGTTTAAGTAATTACTGCGTATTTCTACGTATATAATTATTTTCTCGTTTAAATTTTGTTTTTACAAGAAGATTGGTTTTTTACAGAAAACATTTAATTGGTTTAGATTTTGTGGAAGTAAAAACAAGCTTTCTCTGCTTCCATATAAATGTAAAAAACGATTTGTAATATATATATATACTAAGGTATTGACAAATTGACAATTATCTTCTTTGTATCAATCGAAACGGCATATTTCCGCAAAATGATAACACAAAACAGAACCTCAAAAATGTGCATTTTTTTATTTTCCATTACATATCTACATATACAGGTAACATTGAGTACCTTTTGGCATAATTGTCAAATTAACGATTACTTTGACTTTGTATTCCATAATTCACTATAGGTACCTTTTGACAAAATTGTGGAATTAAAAAGTTAACTTTGATTACAAATGTCAGAATTTTTTTGATAAAATGGTCAGATTAAACGATAATTGACTTAGATCCAAGACTAAACAAAAATTACTTCGCAATTGAAGATTTTAATCTTATTTGCATTTTGTCGATAACTTACCGTTAATTGTTACTATGAAATTTTATAGATAATTTCATAAATTATTGCTATTAAATGCTAAATTGCCATTAAATGCTCATTTCATAACTATTTATGTTGATTGTTTGCGCCATTACCTTTTTATATTTTTAAGAAATCATATTCTTCGTATCAAGAGTATTTACAACATTGCATCAAGTCGTTTAAATATGGCGAGGGAATACTACGTTTACTAAAAAAAACTTGTTCCTCCGTCTTCAAAAGAAATACAATAATATGTCATGTTTTTATCTTCAGGATTGACGCCATTGCATCAGGCAGTTTTAGATGGAAACATAATGGCTGTTCGACTTTTAATCCAGCACGGAGCGGACATTAACAAACAGGACGAGGATTCATGGACGCCATTACACGCAGCATGTGCAGAAGGTCATGCTGACATTGTGAAGTAAGTACTGTAGGCGATTTTTCCACAAAATGTCAAAAAATGTTCATTTAGCAATATCGTGTAAAACTGTATAAACGATTTGTCCTGGATTGCCCGAAATAAATTGTAATTTTACCGCATGGTAAATTATAATATCATGTAAGCCGGAACACAGGTACTTGTAACATATCGTAGGAGGGGTATTTCTGTAAATGTGGAATTTTCAGCGATTTTTGAATATATTTCGACGACAGCATTGAGAAATAATACAAAAAACATTTATTTATCATAATATACAATAAATAATACAAATTCCTGTCAAGAAGTACCTGTGAGCCGAAAGGATAATTGCTCGCTTTTTTTTTTTACATTACAATACATATTATGCCATGCATACATTACAATACATATTATGCCATGCATATATTACAATACATATTATGACATGCATACATTTCAATACATATTATGTCATGCATACATTACAATACATATTATGCCATGCATACATTACAATACATATTATGCCATGCATACATTTCAATAAATATTATGCCATGCATACATTTCAATAAATATTATGCCATGCATACATTACAATACATATTATGCCATGCATACATTACAATACATATTATGCCATGCATACATTTCAATATATATTATGTAATGCATATATTACAATACATATTATGTCATGCATACATTACAATACATTTTATGCTATGCATACATTACAATACATTTTATGCCATGCATGCATTACAATACATATTATGTCATGCATACGATACAATACATATTATGCCATGCATACATTACAATACATATTATGTCATGCATACATTACAATACATATTATGTCATGCATACATTACAATATGTATTATGTCATGCATACAATACATATTATGTCATGCATACATTACAATACATTTTATGTCATGCATACATTACAATACATATTATGTCATGCATACATTACAATACATATTATGCCATGCATGCATTACAATACATATAATGTCATGCATACATTACAATACATATTATGCCATGCATACATTACCACATTATGTCATGCATACATTACAATACATATTATGCCATGCATACATTACAATACATATTATGTCATGCATACATTAAAATATATTATGTCATGCATACATTACAATACATATTGTCATGCATACATTACAATACATATTCATGCATACATTACATACATTATGTCATGCATACAATACAATACATATTATTTGCATACAATACAATACATATGTCATGCATACATTACATATGTCATGCATACATTACAATACATTATGTCATGCATACATACAATACATATTTTCAGGCATACAATACAATACATATGTCATGCATACATTACATATATCATGCATACATACATACATATTATGTCATGCATACATTACAATACATATTATGTTGCATACATTACAATACTATTATGTCATGCATACATTCAATACATATGTCATGCATACCTTACAATACATATTATGTCATGCATACATTACAATACATATTATGTCATGCATACATTACAATACATATTATCTCAAGCATACTTTACAATACATATTATGTCATGCCTACATTACAATACATATTATGTCATGCATACATTACAATACCTATTATGTCATGCATACATTACATATTTTGTCATGCATACATTACAATACATATTATGCCATGCATACATTACAATACATAATATGTCATGCATATTATGTCATGCATATATTACAATACATATTATGCCATGCATACATTACAATACATATTATGTCATGCATACATTACAATACATATTATGCCATGCATACATTACAATACACATTATGCCATGCATACATTACAATACACATTATGTCATGCATACATTACAATACATATTATGTCATGCATACATTACAATACACATTATGCCATGCATACATTACAATACATATTATGTCATGCATACATTACAATACATATTATGTTATGCATACATTACAATACATAATATGTCATGCATACATTACAATACATATTATGTCATGCATATATTACAATACATATTATGTCATGCATATATTACAATACATATTATGCCATGCACACATTACAATACATATTATGTCATGCATACATTACAATACATATTATGTCATGCATACCTTACAATACATATTATGTCATGCTTACATTACAATACATATTATGCCATGCATACATTACAATACATTTTATGTCATGCATACATTACAATACATATTATGCCATGCACACATTACAATACATATTATGTCATGCATACATTACAATACATATTATGTCATGCATACATTACAATACATATTGTGTCATGCATACATTACAATACATATTATGTCATGCATACATTACAACACATATTATGCCATGCATACATTACAACACATATTATGCCATGCATACATTACAATACATATTATGTCATGCATACATTACAACACATATTATGCCATGCATACATTACAACACATATTATGCCATGCATACATTTTGTTAGGTTTGTTGCTTTGACCATCAAAATGTCAAAACTCAGTTATTTGATGGTGTTTAGATGTAACGTTAGTATGTTGTCATTACGTTATGCTCCATTCTGAAGGATTGGTCTTGTATAAAGTCTGAAGAAGACTTATCTGAACATTAAGCTCTTTTTAATACACCACTTTTTTCACTTTGACCAATACATTTTTAGGCATTAAATGTTTTATTTATTATTCATTATTTTATTACTTTGTTGGACATTGCATTAGTTTGGGTGATATTCGAGGCTAAAGACAAAATTCATAAAAAGTTGTTTTTGGTTTTCACAATCTGGTAGGTCAAACATATGTTCTTGTTCGGATAACTTAAGAGTCCACATGGTATGTGTGCTTGTAATAATAGATAATGCCATCTTGTTCTCATCGGCTATTGTTGTGTTACCGACATAACATTATACAAAAAGTTATAATCTATCTGTACTAGCATGGGTTGTTATACGTTTACTTAGTGAACCGGCAATTCTAGAGATATGAAAGCAAGATAAACAAATTAATTATACATCAGATATCAAATAAAAACGCTCTTACCTCGCTTATTTTGGCTTTAATCTGCTTAATCCAATGACTGGTTCAGGTCTGACATCGATTTAATCATTAGGTTTGGAAAATGGGTAGTCACATCTTGTCAGTTCTTTTGACAAATGTGATTAATTTTATGTCCAATGGACAATTCCTCTTGTTCACAAATGTTTCTATATTTCTTTACCAATTTATTATTCCCTAATTTACCTCGTTGGTAGGGTGCTCGCTCCGTAAGTGGAAAGTCGTGGGTTCGAACCACGGCCGGGTCTGACCCAAGACTTGAAAGTTGGTAGTGACTGTTCTTTCACCAAGCACTCGGCATTACGAAATGAAAGTCACGCTTCTTTCGGATGGGAACTTAAAATAAACGAGGTCCCGTGTCATGGCAGGCATAGGCACGATAAAGAACCTTGCTGTATAATGCCATCAGCGCAACGCACAGGCAAAATTTCTGCACTTTTGCCTATAGCTGGCGACGTCTCGATATAAGTAAAATATTCTTGACTGGGACGTTAAACACCATTACTTAACTCAACTCCTAATTTGCTTTGGACAAGTCATACTAAAAAGCCCACTTACCCCTTATAAGAAATTTTGGTATAGATATGAATTTCCCCACAAACTTTAATCAAACCAAAAACCTGATAACAATAGATGTTCAGAATCCATCGTTGTGCCAGATATAGAAATATGGGTTTTAAAAGTGTCATATTTATTTTTAAAAAAATCTCAATAGAATATTAAAAAAGTTATCATAGGACAACTTTAAAAAAATTATTCAGAAAATTAATAAATAATATCATGACATTAGGTTTATATTTCGAAGGCACCTTTCGTAATAAATGATTCTATTTCTTGCAGCACAAAATGCATGATTTTAACAATAATTACGTCATACCAATGAAATTGATTATCATTATGTCTACTTTAAATCAACGAAACTCCTACGTATTTCTACACTCGAGAAAAATGTATGCTACCTGGCAAACACAGTTTGAAAAAATCTATTTTTATTTGGGCAAAGTGTAGTATGTATGTCGTCTTTACGGAGACTTGGCATCTTTAACTGTGAAGCATTTTCGCCGATATTGAATTACATGTGTTTTAATACAATATAACGCCCACTCATACCTTCACTACTAAACAAGCATTTTAAAGTTTTTAAATAATATCCCTAATAAACTTATTTATAATTTTTTGTATTTCCTCTTACAATACTGCTCATCTTGGAAGGTAGTTCGTCCTATCGCTTTGCATTGATATACTCTGTAGGGTTTTGAAGATTTCATTATTAACGGCTAGATGAACTTCTCCACTCCAGAGTACATTAAGCTTTTGTTAAACATTATTATTTATGGTTAATTTTATTATTTGTGCTTCATTTTTTTTTACTAGTGATTTATATTTTACTTGTGGTTCCCTTTCTAGTTCGTAAAAAATTGACAGAACCTTCGCCGCTTATTAAGATATTATTTTGATTTTTTCCAGATTTCTTTTGAAAAATGGTGCAGACAAAACAATACTTACAGAAGATGGTGAACGTCCTCTTGATTTAGTTGAACCAACAGACTTTCCAACAATACGTGTCATGCTTGGAGACGCCGCAGGAAAATCGTCAAATAATAACGATGAATCCTCATCTGAAGGCGAGGAAGAAGAGTCAGATACGGAACAAAATGGGAATTCTTCAAATTAACAAAAAAGTTTTTTCTATAGCAATGGATATCTACAGCAAACGGAAATAGTTTTTTTAAGACAGGAAATTACACTGTTTCTATAGCAACAACTTGTACATTTATAGTGTTCTTTATGCCAGATGTGGGTCATTGTGTGTGGTTACGAATGCTATGCTCAAATGTTTGAGGATAAAAACTGCAAAAGTACAACAATCAAAATGGTGATAGATTGATGCACAAGGTCACATGTTAGATTCAGGGAGTTTGTCTAACTTAAGAATTTTTAAAAAGAAGCTAAACGTTAGCAACATTCAACATGTTTTTCTGTATCCGACACAAATTATTTCCGTCTAGTATTGGCGGTAGAGTCATGTATGATTTGGAATGAAATATTTACCGATGTATTTTGTAAAGTTTGGGCAATATGAAGTAAGGGGAATAACTCGTATTGGAACCATTACATATTATACTGTAAAACCACATTTGTTCATTGTTCATATTCTTTATAATGAGATGACCTTTGATTTATACAGGATGAAAAATAATAGTATTTTGTACATCTACGCACAAACGCGCGCGCGTGCGCGGTAGCAATAAATGAAATCATTATTTTCTGGTTTAAAATGGCCAATGGCATCTAGGGCAATTTGCTTTAAACAAATAATTAATTTGTATGGAAATAATGAGTTTTTATGTATTGAAAAAATCTATTTGTTTATAATATTCAAATACAAGACCTAGTTTTTATGATTTTATAAGTTTTACAATGAAATTTTTTTCTGATATATACAAGTTTGATTATTTAAACAATGACTAAGTATCAACTCTGTAATAACATGTTCAGAAAAGTTACAATTTAACAATATCATGAAATGGTCAGAAGAGTTATATAGTTTGTAGTTTGTACCTAGGGCAGCTGTATATTATAAACATGTATTAAGTATGTGTGACTTTTATATATTAATTATCCACTGATCACTCGTTACTTTTACAAATTTCCTTCATTTTTTTTCAATCTAGATGTTCTCCGTAGAAGCAACAGTTGGTCTCTTCCATAGTTTTGGGTTTTGCAAAGTACCACAAGAAAGATAGAAATTTTATAGCCGTTACCTGACAAGAAAGCATCTCATTTCCAGTTAATGTGTAATATTAGTTTAAACAATATTTTTTATTGTCTCTTCATTACATACAAATATTTTACATCACAATAATATGGGATTCTGAAACAAGAGAAGTATTCTCTTATGTAAATCAGTCTCCCGATCTATAATTACAATCATCAATGACCAATAATACAATAAAGATTATAAGTATCTATTTTAGAGCAACAAAAATAATAAATAAATGATATTGAACAAAAACATAGAAAAAAAGAAGAAAAAGGCATAAGAAAAGGAAATGATGAAAAAAAAATGAAAAAAAATGAAAAAAAAATAATGGCAAAATCATAACATGAACATTAAAACGTAAAACGTTTAGATCGACGTTTAGATGTGTAATATTATATTGACTATAAAACAACACATTCGTCGACTTTAAAGAAATGTCTGATAATAAGAACCTAAATGTCAGAAATTATAGTAATTGTTCTTGAGAAATTATTCTTGCACCCCAGATAGACATTTCCATATAAAGAGCGGTGCAAGATATTTCAATCTTGCACCCCGCTGTACAAGGTAGCTTACACGCTCTTTTTCCCGCGAAGATTTATCAATGAAATCGGAGGTGTATCGATACTTTGAGAACCACTTTAAACCCAAGAATCTGGCATATCTTCGCACAAACAAATAAATGGAACAGGTAATACTACAGTTTAAATTTAAAATGTAATTTTAAAATTTTTTTTTTCTAAATCAATAACAAGTTTATTTCATATTACATTAATTTTTATATGACGTAATGTTAATATGAATTATGACGTCACGCTTGTTCCTGTCTTTTGTATTCACAAGCCTCGTTCTGGACCCGATATATTAGAACTCTGGTTGAGATTTCCCTATCTGGCACCACAAGTAGTGATAGATTCTTTTAATCTAGAAAAGTGAAAGATCGAAACGAACCATTTATTGAATTGCAGTAATTTGTAGTAATTGTTTTACGTTGCATTTAAGCTGACCACTTATGAGACGATTAAAGAATCAAACAACGGTGTTATTTTGTTAAAATGTTACTGTAAACCGTTACCATGACTAAATTATATCAATCCATTTGACATTCATGATTTAACTTATTCCCACATTTCATCTGTAATTATTCATACTCATCGGAACATCTTGTTGATCTAGTAATTTCCCGAGATTTTTGTTAATTTTCATAATTGAACCAATTTGCTAGTTGTAATCATTAAATTATGATATTAATATTTTTTGTATTTACTTTTTATTTTTCTTTGGTTTGTGACTAAAACAAAATCGTTATGAACTTACCGTTCGGTAAATCAAGGGAATTAACTCATACTTTATAGGTAAGATCGTGTCTTAATCGAGAGGATAGATATTCACTAGAGCTGTTCACAAGATAAAGATGATTTTCTTTATTACTATACATTATATGTACATGTTTATATTTTATTGTACATTATATCAAAATATTTCCGATTTTATTTGATTATTTTTTTAACTGATTGTTATTTTTTTTAATTAAATATTGCTTCATAATTATAAAAAGTTCAGCCATAACTGATAAAAATTGGCCAACTTGAGTCATACATGCATATGTATAAGATTAATAAATAATAGTCTTCACTTTATGTCAGAACAATTCTGTATTAAACACGCGCGCGCGCGCGCGTGATATATACTTATATTTTGTCGTATGAATAGCATTTTTCTCCGCTTTCAAGATAAATTAATCAGATAATGATATATATATATATATATATATATATATATATATATATATATATATATATATATATATATATATATATCGGATTAATTCAATTTATCTTAAAAGCGGAGAAAATACTATTCATTTTAATAAGTTATTACTCAGCTGTCCATCATTGGTACCACTGCGGTAGCTCAGTTGGTAGAGTGCTGGCTCTGTAAGTGGGAGGTCGTGGGTTCGCCCGAGTCTGAGTCTGACCCAAGACAAAAAGTGGGAAGTGACTGTTCTTTCGCCAAGCACTCGACATTACGAAATGAAAGTCACGGTTCTCTCTTATAGGAACTTAAAATAAACGAGGTCCCGTGTCACGGTGGGCTTGGCACGCTAAAGAACCCTGCAGTATAAAGCTATAATCGTAACGAACAGACAAAATTTCTGCACTTTCGCCTATAGCTGGCGACGTCTCGATATAACAGAAATATTCTTGACTGGGGCGTTAAACACTCACTCACTTTATAGTTGGTATTGTCGTTCAGTTAAATTGATGAAAGAACTCCTTGACATTGAATCCGGGGACTTGATTCAACTTGGATCTAGAAAAATATACTGGCCCCAGTTTCCTACTATTCCATAGCTAAGATTTTCCTTAACTTAAAGGGTACCTGTAACCAAATTTTTTTTTATCACAATTGTTTTATATATTATTTAAGTATAATAGAATTGAAAACCGCATCAAAATTGGTGACAAAATAAAAAAGTTATAGCGGTTTGAAATCCACATTTTATAACTTTCTCTTTACCGCAAAGTGAAACGCCTCGTTTTGAGTTATAAACGTGTGACGTCATTGCAGTATTAGAAGTAGTGACTAACATAATAGACAGTAGTAACAATGAGGATATACTGACGTATGTAGAAGAAAGTAACGGCTCTGACATATACCTATTAATGCCAAATAGTTCTTCATTATTAGGGGAAGTAGTAGACAATCTTATAAGTGATGAATTTGGAGTATAACCGTTATTTATTCGAACCAGAAACGGACGAATCTGATGAACATATTGAGTCGAGCCCCGACCTACTCGAGAATTGTGACTGCATACATGACGAGTGTTAACTGGTCAATAACTCGAAAATTGATATCTTTGACTTTTTGTTAATAAATTATTTTATTAAGTCGGACTGGACAGACTCAAGAATTACGAAAAGTTGCATAGCTATAACAAAAACAATGAAAGTGTCACCGGCTAAAAATCAATACATAAAAATCCAATCTTTTGTGCAATGTTTATTGACAGTTGAAATTAAATGACCGTGATGTAGAAAACTTTTTGAGTAGTCTGGCGGCATCATATTTCCTCGATAATTGGAAGATTCGATAATTGGAAGATTTTCACACGAAGTTTGTAACAAAAAAAAAAAAAAAAAAAAAAAAAAAAAAAAAAAAAAAAAAAAATTTAATCTCAAATTATTTTACACGAAATATATGATAATTGTTTAAAATAAAAAGACATGGATTTTAGAATGAGACCACATTTAAAAAAACGAGATAATAATAATAATAATAATAATAATAATAATTTTATGGATTTGTATATATAGAATTAAGAATTTAAAAATATCACAGCTAAATGTATGCCAAAGAAAAAGTGAAAACTAAAATTTAATTAAATCAAATGCTGTAAGTAGATCAATAAAAAGGTTTTAAATAGACTATTCTGGTCGTCAATTTTTAATTTCCAATTTTGCCTAAAAGTTATATTGTATTATTATTATTATTATTATTATTATTATTATTATTGACATAACAACTAATGAAAAATTTCTTTTTCTTACTTTTTAAAATTTAAAAATGAAATATCCATTTTTCTCGAGTAAAATATTTATCCTGTATATGACAAATAACGTTTACCAAATATAATTATTTTACTTTACTCAAACTGTAAATATTTTATTGTATATTACCGGTCGTAAGATAACTTTATCAACCTGCAATCAATTTTGCAAATTATAAGTGACATCCTGTTAATTACAGGTGTGGGTCTTAATCTAAGGAATGTGTCTAATAAACAAAAGGATTAATAATAATCTTAATTATCGGTACATGTCAAACGAATGTTAATTCTACTTCATTAAATAGTTTTCCCGTAAAATAATCATAGAAAGTTAAACTACGAGTTCGTATTTGACTTATTTAGTAGTTGGTAAATAATATTCTGTGGAGGTATGTTACTGGTATGACGTCACAACACAGGAGCCTCGATATCGACCTTTTTGATTTGGATTTTTAGAGATGTATTAGAAAATCACCGATATCTACCTTATTTTGGAATGGAATTTTATAAAATTTTCGCTACAGTCATATTTAAGTACGACGAATAAAATATGTCAAAACCAAAAATCGTTACAGGTACCCTTTAAATTTAGCATAATTTTGTAATCTCTTTTTGAAACTACTGGTGAATATATTTGTCAAAAACTAAATGCAAATATTTTAATCTAAAAGTAGTCCTAAAAAGATTCCTTAAGTTCCTCAATATCTTGAAAATTAGCAAAATTATAAGATTTGAAAATTTGCAAGATTTAAGTTAACTAAAAATCTTAGCTAAGAATGATTGTGCAACTGGGGTCAGAAAGCTTCTTCGTCGGCTCGATAGAAGTGATTGCTCACTATTCCGACTGGAATCAATCAATCAATCAATTAATCAATCAATCAATTAATTAATCACACCCATCAGACATTTGTACACAAGACACGTAAAGTCAACACTTTATTTACACGGTTTATTGATCATCAAGCATTCATAAATAAATAAATAAATAAATCGTATGACATGGGTTTATCATTTTCACATTAACTATTCATATTTCATCATCTAAAATTTCCTTAAAATATGTGTACAGTTACCAGTTGTTCGAAGCTTGATTAGTTTAATCAGTTAATAACATAAATTAAAAACATCAATAAAAATCATTCTAGCATCATCAAATTGATATTTTTTATATTAATGTGCTTTAGTGAAGTGACATTCTATCTATTTTTGAAAATTTCAATATTAATTTCACAACATAATTGAAAATATGCAAAATTCAAATTTTGACTAATCATTTAATTAAAATAATCAAGCTTCGAACAACTGGGTCCATATAGATTATTCCTTATTCCGTATCTCTTAACGCATCTCTTAATAATTCAACCAGTTTCTCTTTTTTCCTAACTCTTGTTTTTATTCCTAATAGTGATAGTTTTTGTTTTATAGCGCATTCGTCCAAGTTTTCTATTTCCTCATGTGTTTGTTTTTTATTTTCCAAATAATTGTCGTTGGTCTCTTTTATTTCTCTTATAATTCTTTGCTTTTTACTAACACGTTTTTCCCTTATGTCAAACTCCCAATAATCCTTGTCCCGTTTGGTGTAATCTCTTTTTTCTCTTTGTAAATTTTCGCGGCTACAAAATTCGATTCTTTTTCTTACTTTCAGGGAGTCCACAGTGCAATCACTTCTGTTGATCTTTTGGTGGTATATCCGTTTGATATTGTCGTTAGCTTTTTCTACTGTTTGGCCGCTATATTTTCTTAATGATCCATATTTTGAAACAAAAAGAGGCACATGATAGGTTAAACAGTGCATATATGGAGTCATGTTTTCTGGTTGGTATCCCTTTCTTTTTTCGCTTAAACTGAGAAACAAATCTATCCATCTCTTACATTTATTAAACGTATACTCCACTGACTTGGTTTCGCATTCAGTGGAACATAAGTATCTATATAAGTCTCTAAACTCCCGCCATATTTGCATTGTCTCGTCCAACGTCTCGTTGTGTACTACAAAAACGAGTTTATCTGGTAAACAATTTAAAACTTTTTTGACGTCTTCGCCAGTCATTGACGACCAATCAATCTCACCTTTCCCATACCTAGGTTGCCATATATTAAACGTGACACCACACGACCTGATTTTTTCTACGAGTGTTTCAAGGTAATCACCGGTTTCTTTTTTTAATTTTGAAATGTCGTCGTTGTCTTTAGCGTCATCAATGAGGTTTCTAAGTAGAACATCAAATATTCGCATTAGCATATGCAATTCGTCTGGAATGACATGACATAATTCAATGTTGATGAGCGGTAAATTTTTTACACCGTAAAGTTTTTTTGAAGCACAACTGTTAATTTCTGCCAAGGTCCTTGCCATTTGTTCGGAATTATAAAAGTCATATGATTTCGATGTATCTCCTCTGGACTCTTTCGACACTTTGCACCATGGACACGCAAAAACGCCAGTAGCTCCACACAAACCAAGTATTAAACTTATAAATTTCATATCTCCACCTAAAAAAAACTCGAGATCGTATTCTACACTATCAACAGTGATTTTACGTTTTGAATTAAGTTCATTTAATTCTTTGAATATTGGGTCACAGGCAATTTTAAGACAATCATATGTTTCTGTACAGTTGATAATTCCTATAGTTGTCTGATTTAGTGGATTTGACGATTCTGGAAATGAAATTGAAAAAATGATAAAGTTTTTAACTCTCCCCATTTTGGCGCCGTCTCCAGAAAACTTTACATATATTTTTTTCTCGGTCGGTTGTTCTTGTCGAATTATATTTGTAATTTCATTCTCTATACTGACGTAAGCTCCTGGAATTTCACCCGGTGTTCTTTGGATATTAAATTTGGAATTCATTTCTTCTCGTGTCTTGCAAATACTATTTTTATAAGGAAGTCCGTCTGCTTTCATGGAAAGTTCGTGATATGCTCTGTCACTTACAGCGAATCGATCTAAAATATACACCAACTCTTGTAGCTTCCGTTTGTCATTAATGGAAAGTTGGTCAAAGTTTGACGGGTGCTTCGTTTCAAGGTCAACGTTAAAAAATTTATCATCCGTGGTTGATCGAAATTTCAGCATTGAAGGAATTAATCCGTACGACTCGGCAAACCACAAAGCCTTTTCGCAATCGGATTGAAATTGTTGAAGTTTGACAGATTTTTGCGATCTACTTGAAAGTTCATTGAAACTCTTCCCTACGTTTTTAAATACACAGTGGCTGTTTACAGAATCTGTTAAAGAAGCTATTTCTGCTATGTTTTTTTCCGTTTTCTTCTCATACATCAATCTAGCTTTTATTTCAGTTTGTAGTTGGTCATACAATTTGCGACACTTTTTATCCAATATAATATTCTTCTTTTCAAAGTTTGATAACCGAACATTTAAATTTATAACATCTAAAAGTTCTGATTCATAAATTGCTATTGTGTGTCGCTTTTCGTTTAAATTTCGTCTGTGATTTCCATTTTTGCACTTTTTCCGGTAAAGGTTGTGTACTTTGTACGATAATGCCTTAAGTCTTTCTTCTAATCTGGTTGAACTCAATTGAAATCCCGTAATTTGTGTGTTCAAAATTGCTAAATAACTAAGATCACTATTTTCCCCTTTGGCTTTATACAATTCCGACAGAAATACACTACTAACATTAATAGAAACCAATATTTTGTCATGTTCTATGAAAGACCTTGAAAGATTCGGTGACTTGTCGCAAAATTCTAATTTTTCCGAAAATTTGATTTTAGCGACAGGGCTTAAATTGTCCGACATGATTGCACACAAAAATATAATAACACAAGAAAACAATGGACATTGATGACAAAATAATTACGTTACTGCATTTAAAATACAAATAAAGAATAATAAATAATAACTAATAAAAAACGAAAGAATATTCGACTTAAAATAAATCTAATAAAAAAACGAGAAACTGATTTAGAATAAGCTAACGGAAACTATTCTATTATTGTTATAATTAGCAAGTATTGTGTACGATAATCTACGAATATCTAATAAGTCATAATATCATTAAACTAAAACTGAAAAAAATATTTACAACTTCATTTTTCAAAAACAATTATGTAAAAATTTTCCAAATTATAGCAACTATTTCATATAAATATTTGGTATTCCTTATGTAATAAAATTAGCAACTATTTTTAAAGATAGATAGATAGATAGATAGATAGACAGATAAATATGTAATACTACTGTAAGGCTACTAAAACTTGATGTGTATTTACAACTGATAACTAATTAGCTACTATTAAATATATGGTGCAACAAAACAAAAATAAAAAAATACAAATTGATATATGTACAGTGTTTGTCAAATACACCAATTCAAATGAAAAACATTACATGTTACATCAAACTGTTTTTATAATCAAGTAATAATTCTGCACATGGCCACTTAATCGTGAACCGATAACTAAATGATCCAATGGTTTAGTCCAATTATGTGATAGTAAACTGATGGTTATGTTGACTGGAGCTAATGCAGATTGTCTTATAGTTCTTATTTCCTATTTCGAAAACACATTTTGTACATTACAAACTGTTGTTGCAGCATACACTTTCACTCTTTCAATGGGTTGACGATACATAGTTAACTGTCCATCTTCACTCAAATGTAGTTTCTTCATCTTTAAACTTGGAACCAATCTTATAGGAAAAGTAATCATATTACCTCGGCCAAACTTATTAAGTACGTATTTCCAATGTTTTGACATCGGTAGCTTTTGAATTGACGTTTCATTCTCTAACATTACGGACTGGTCTGTATTGAAGCAATATCTGTATATGTCCAAATCAAAATCAACCGGGATTTGACTTATTCTAGATGTTAATCTGGTCTTTATTGCATTCTCAAATAAAGATGCTGCTTGAAGTAGCCGTTGGTCATCTTCATCTATAGTTGGAAATAAGTATGTCCTTCTAAGACTTTCTGGAATGTGATGAGCTGGTTCCCAGGTGGATTCGTATGTGGGATAATTGGACCATTTCACCAAATAAACTGTACCCTGTAAGAAAAGCATAATTATTTACAATATACTAATGATATTACCAATATTAATGTAGAACATCACACACACACACACACACACACACTACGGGTAGCTAAGTTGATGGGGTGCTGGCTTCCTAATTGTAGAAGACCGATTCACAAAACATTTAAAAAGTGTTAGTTTTCGTCTAGCACATTGCCATAAAGAAAAGTACATAACTTGTTACGTCTCGATAAAAGTAAATTAATCTTGACTAGCTATGGCGATAATCTCTCTCTCTCTCTCTCTCTCTCTCTCTCTCTCTCTCTCGTAGCCCCGAAAGACGACGTTTGTAAAACAAACACACTGCATGATATCTATGCTAAATATATAATTTCGTTTTGGAAAAAAAAATACTTAGTAATACTAAATCATTTCTTTTTACTTTGGGCAGAGACAAATAAAACTCATTGCCACTACGCGTATGCATTTACAGAGATACGATTATTTTGATGCAAAAACGCAAAGCATTCTAATAAAAGTATATTAATTTCAAATTATTTGATATTCTTCTTCTTTTTTCTTTTAGTATTTTGTTTTCATGGCGCAAATACCCTAATTTAAAATTACTTTGAAAATTGGCATGATTCACGGATAACGATATTTTTTCAGAGATTTATTTTGTAAATAGATGCAAAATGCATTTTTTAACCTACAAATACAACAAATTTGATAAACTGTTACACTATTTTAACAAAATAAGCTCTAAACTTTAATTAACAAGTATTAAATAAAATAATGATATTTTAGTTTTTATACTGTTTGGAAATAAAATTTCTTCAGAACCTATATTGCAAAAATATTTGAATTTTATGTACCATTAAGTGGTGTTTATAGATATATGACAGTGATAATAAAAAAAAATAAAATAAATAAATAAATAAATAAATAAATAAATAAATAAATAAATAAATAAATAAATAAATAAATAAATAAATAAATAAATAAAGTCGTGTCTATTTGTCTGTAGTTCTAATATAAGTGAATATGAGAATTCTCTTTTTGCGTCGAATGTTATTGACTGGATATATTTATATTTAACAAAAAAAAACTGTCACGGGTAAATGATTTCTTTCGTAATTTTATATACTATGTAGCTTGGTTATTAGACATTCCTTCGTTACTAATCCCTTTGCAAATTCGAAGTGTCTCCATCCTCAGTATCGGTAGTGATTACTGAGTTACCGATGTTTATGAATTACCCGTAAACCGGATATCACTACTTAACTCCATTCACAAATACCTTATCGTGTATACAAGTTTTCTTAGTTGTGTGTGTGTGTGAGAGAGAGAGAGAGAGAGAGAGAGAGAGAGAGAGAGAGAGAGGGGGTATTTTAGACATGTTATAAAAAGAATTTTAATGAAAAATTGAATATAATAAAATTCTTTATCATAGTTCAAGTATACCCCAACCCGTCAAAAGATAATTTGGGATGAAAATTTAAATTTTCTGTCATTTTTATAAAATTTAAACGTTTCAACTTGAAGTCAATATATCTAAAACAAAAGTTCTTATGTTTAGTAAAAGAAAAAATAATCATTTACTAGTGTTAAAGTTTGGTGGGGACATTTTGGATTGTGTAGACAGCTATTGTTACTTGGGTATATTTTAATAGAAATGGGAAATTTTTCACAGCTAGGACAAACCTTTATGACCAAGCATGTAAAGCTCTATTCGGTGTGTATAGAGTATAGTGTATGTGTTATATTCTATACATTGTATCAATCGCCATATTATGTATAATTATGTATATAAACCTCAGGTACCACCTCCGGTGGTTTTGAATGTAATAAAGAACATTAGGCTTCCGAAGTTTGGGTCACGATGGTATTCTGCTTTCAGTCTTTTTTAATCCAATTAATATATTATTTATTATTTTTTTGAAAGAAAAAGCTTCAAAATGACAGCATCAAGCCGTTGTCAACATTTAAAAAAATTGAATTGGGATAAAATGGGTTTAGGTACAACAGAAACTCCTAACTCTTTTACTGTTGATATGGAAAATGTTTTAAAATGTTGGGTCAAGTTCATAATAGTTCACAATCAGTCCTTAGCTAAGATTTTCCTTTAACTCAAATCTATACCAAGATTTAAATCATTATAATTTTGTCAATTTTTATGATATTCGGGAATTTAAAGTGTCAGTTTTAAGATCACTTCTAGATTAAAACATTTAGTTTTGACAAAAATATACATTAGCAGTTCCAAAAACAGATTACCAAAATAAGCTTAATTTAAGTTCAGGAAAATCTTAGTTAAGGAATGATTGTGAAACTGGGGCAGACCTTATTTGAAAGACAGTCTCTCTCTCTCTCTCTCTCTCTCTCTCTCTCTCTCTCTCTCTCTCTCCACACACATAAACACACACACACACAGTAAAATGTGAAATGTAAAAGAATAAATAACTCGTATAATCAGCCAGAAAAAAAACAGAATATAAATTCTCCATATAAAATTAGAGTACAACATAAAACTGGTCAAATATCGTCTAAATAACACACACACACACACACACACACACACACACACACACACACACACTTTTAACATTTTTTAAATTTACAAATATAGCCAATTTGCTTTAAATTAACTACTACACGATAAATGATCGGAAAATAGGAAGAATAAAATAAAATTAATACAAAATGATTTTATAACTTACCCTTTCTTTGTCATCTTTTCTTGAAATTAGCCTCTCAATATTGTAGCTATCTGGTAACACTTCATTTGTTATTCTGGCTTTTCGGCGTTCAGTTGGAGGCAAGTCATCTCCAAAGTGGAGTTTCTTATAATCAACTGATTTTCTTGGTCTAAGAGATCTGAATTCGGATGCCATTATTGTATACCAAGAAGGTAGTGTCACCACTGACAATTGTTTATTACCTTTAAATGATTACTCAAGTCTCAAGGAATGAAGACCTATTGGACTAAAACAACAACAACTGGATGTACACCTGTGACAGTTCTTAAATAATCGCTTATGGTTTGTGTTGAAAGTTCGGAAAAATACAATGACCCGTCAGATGTACCTAAAAACAAAACACAAACGGAGTATTCTTTGTTTTGACAAATAGAATGGCATCGGAATATCCACGGTCTTGCATCATGATCATGTTTGTTTAGAAATAGATTAACCGACGAAATTCCGCAATAATAATATTTAAAATAATAATAATATTAATAATCATAATAATAATTATAATAATAATTTTATTATTATTATTATTATTATTATTATTATTATTATTATTATTATTATTGGTAACACATTTTCGTGTAGTTTCAATTTATGGAAAGTGAATGAACCAGTTGTTAAAGCCGCTCAATTTCTTTCTTTATTAAAAAAAGCGTAATCTCTTAATTTATTTTAAGTCGGGAATAGCTGCAGCTTGAACTATATATAATATAATAAAAATACATATTATATATGGTTATATATTACTATAAATACCGAACGTCAAAATCGCGTTAATACTATGTTAATGTCAGTGTTATTTTTTGAATTTTTGAAAAAATAATTTAAATTTTATAAAATATCATCATTTATTTAATTCCACTACAATAGTGATTCTATATGATTGAAATATATCAGGAAGGAAATGCTGGTATAGTATTAATAGATTCTGCATACGTTTTACCTGTATACAGTGCGTTGTTCAAGGAATTTATCTACATATTTTTATATTAAAGTTAAAAAAGCCCCAATTGTTTAATTATTTATTTTCTCGTAATATACACCATTGGAATCGTCAAAATGTCTTCTTTTTAGCTATAACAGGAACTTTTTGAAAATTAAAGTAAAATTATTGATATGACTGTTTAAAGCAACCTCGTCAACATATTTCCTTCTTTATCTATATTGTAAAGTTCTTAAATTTCAAACTAAAAAAGCCCCAAAAATTTCTTAAAATATTTCAATATAAAAAATACCATAAAATTCCTCTCATTTTCTACTTTTTAATTATAACAGGAATAATTTGATATCTTTGATCTTTCAATATTTTATTTAAGAAATAAATTTCAATCCTTCATAATTCTTTGTTAGCTCAAGGTAGAAATTAACCGGAAAAATTAGCGCATGCGCAACTACTGATCAAACGCAAAGTCGATAATGATTTGCTGCAGTTTCAAATGACGTCATAATAAAAAAATTGCTGCTTTGACATGCGATTCATCCGCTTAGTTATCACTTTAAGTAGCAATATGTTGTTGTAAAACTCGGCTGATATTTATTCGAAATTTAAATAAAATGAACCAAACAATTACAGAGTAGTAAAAATACAAAAACATACGCATATACATATTGAGATAACTAATTATTAAACTGTCGACTTTTGCAATACTATATTATACTATTGCTGTGGAAGGCCAATAGTTCTTACAAAATTAAGCTTTAAGTCTACTATTTTATTGGAAATATTCAAATATTCATCTAATTGGTGGCTATAAAACCTGAATGGCTGCGAGTAATTCCTGTAATCTACGCATGCGTTTAAGTGCCAATTACTTTGTACAATAAATAGAAAAAAAAAAAAAAAAAAAAAAAAAAAAAACTTTGCAATGCATATTTCAACACATGCTAATGCTATTTTAATGATATGAGTGAGCGAGTCGGTTTTTGTTTAAAGCCGCATCAGTACGAAGGGGCTTTTCGCGGCTAGAAAATGTATCAATGAATGAATGAATGTAAAAGTAAATCAGTCTAAATGATAAATAATAGCAAGCTGATAAAAAAACGACAATATCACAGACAATTTATATATTAAAACATTGAAGAATATATGATAAAACGATTAAATTTTAATAAACAAGTAAAGTTCTAGTTTTATAGAAAACGTTTTGCTGATTTACTTTGGAATAACCGGTTATAGTTGAGTTGAGTTGAGTAATAGTGTTTAACGTCCCAGTCAAGAATATTTCACTTATATCGAGACGTCGCCAGCAATAGGCGAAAGTGCAGAAATTATGCCTGTGCGTTGCACTGATGGCTTTACACAGCAGGGTTTTTTATCGTGCCAGCCCTACCGTAACAAGGGACTCGTTTATTTTACGTCCCTATCCGAATGGCTTTCATTTCGTAATGCCGAGTGCTTGACGAAAGAACAGCCACTTCCAATTTCAAGTATTGTGTCAGACCCGGTCGGGGTTCGACCCCATGACCTCCCACTTACAGAGCGAGCACTCTACTGACTGAGCTACCGCAGTGGTGAATAACCGGTTAGAGGTGTCAAACATGTCCAAAGCTGTCTTCCTCATTTTTCGGCCAATTTAAACAAAATCTAAAACCACGAAATACTTAAAACTATATTTTACAAAAAAAGACACATTACAAGTATGAAACGACATACTAAGTAGTAAAATTTCAAGAGACCTTGTAGGGTAGAATGGGTTTAACAAGAGCTCAAAAGGGCAAAATTTCCTAAAAATATGAATTTTTTAAATAAGTGTTGAAGGACATTGAATTTACCAACAATCCAAGCTTATTTCATCGTAATATCATAATCCTGGTTTCTTGTAGCAAAGCAATGCTTCAAAACATAAAAATAAATGCTTGTAGTAAAATATTTCCGACATAACTAATATGTACCATTTTAGTAAAAAAAAAAAGAAAAAAAAAAAAAAAAAAAAAAAAAAAAAAAAAAAAAACATAAAAATTTCAAAAATCGTAACATAATGTCAAAATAAAACAATTGTAAACTCATTTCATATGACCACTGTCTTGGCTTCATGCAGAGAACCAAATGCTTCCAAACATCAAAAATTAAATTCTTCACTGAAATATTGAAATATGATTATAAATAGCTAAAACAGTAAAAGGTATAAATAATTACAACATTTTAAAGAGTTTCAAGAAAAGGTCAAAACTAAAAACCCTGTCATACCTATTTCAATAGTTCAGTTATTATAACTTGTAGAACTTAAAATTTTCAAAATTAAATGCAAAATTACGTAACCCATTTTCTACCAAATTGAAATGAACAATTTCCGGCTAAAAACCTTAGAAATGTCAAATAATAACATCAGATCAACCCTTCTATGATTTTGTCCCGACTTAGTTTTGCTAGCAAGGCAACTCAGCAAACAAATCTAGATTAAAATCTTTTCAATACTTTCAGAGGGGAAGTTGTAAAAAGTGTTAACGACAATCACATTTAGTATTATAATTTTACTCAATACTGACAGCATTTTATTTATATAAGCGCAGTAACTCTTATTATTTTCATTTTTGCGCAGAATAGCAATATCCTCCTCTGATCCTTACACTTTTTTGCCAGGCGACTGTGTGAAGGTGACCCTACACAAAGCCGCCAGGCAAAAATGTGTTGGGGTCAGAGGAAATTCGGACTATATCAACTAGATACATGCGTCCCGGAATGGTCATCATTATCAAAAGAGGACAAGTAGGTTTGTTTAGCTCATCTGGTGGGCATAGAAAGACGCAAATTTTTCGTCAACATATACATTATTTTAGCTAACACTATAATTTTTAAGTCAGAAAATGGTAACTCTTGAACCAAAAACTTGAGATTAAAAAGCGACTTGCTCAATACAACAACTCTCTCAACAACAGTTCAAGAAAAAAGCAAATCGGATAGCTTTATATGGTTATCTTTATATACATTCAAGATAAAGCAAGTTAAGTCTTTTATGTTGAGGTCATAATACTGACCTTTGACCTAGACCTCATGATAGAAAAATGTGCAATACCAGTTCGGTAGTAGTGCCCTTTGAACTTTTTTAAAAGGTATTTAACAGCAAAACTGAAATTTGAAAATCCTTACCAAATTGTCCCTTTTTTTTAAAAAAAAAAATAAGGTCATGACACTGACCTTTGTTCCTCGTTTCAAAACATCAGTCAAAGGACTAGAAGCTTCGAACTGCTACCAACTTTTAGGTAACTATTAAGGTAAAATGATATTTGCATGCTCTTGCAGGTTTGCAGTCTCTAGTTTCAATATATTGAGATAAACACCTTTTACCTCACCTGAGCCAAATGCTCAAGTGAACTTTTCTGCTCAAAGTTTGTTTGTCTCGTCGTCATCGTCCGCGGCGTAAACTTGTACATTTTTGACTTCTCCAAAACTACAGTGCAGATTTCGATAAAACTTGGTAAGAAGCATATACCTGTTGGTGCAAATCAGATTTGTTCGTGGCGTTTTCATGGCTCCTAAAACTAGGTAAAGGTGACCTATAGGTCCAAAAAGTTTAAAAATCTTCATCCAAAGCGATGATGGGAGAAAATTCTGATTTGATATTTGGCTTCTCTTTGGTCTTAAGCTTATAAATTGTTCATTTCGTGACATAAGGTCAAAAAATGGGTTACGCTTCTTTGTGTTAAATTAAAAAAAGTTTCGTAATATAGCTTTAAATTAATATAACCTGACTATTTGAGCAGATGACATGAAATTTTCAGTTTTGATTTTTTTCTTCTTGAATTAACCTTCGAAATGGGGTCAAGGTCAAAGACCAAGGTCATGACCTAGTTTGTGATTTGTGCAGTTTTAGACGTTTTTCTTGAAAGCTTTGAGAGATGCTTAAAATCAAACGTTGTTCAAATGTTAAGCATTAAAAAAATTAACAATGTACCAAGTTTCATATATGAATATACATGTAGGAGTTGTTGCCCATGAAATGTTATTTGTTGCTTTTAAATAGAATATTGTTGTTATTGATATAACGATCATTTTGATATATGGTTCAAGGTCGTAAGTTCAAAGGTCAAGGATATAGATGCATAAGTACATTGAAACAGTTAATGATTTGGAAACTATTTATTGTACTATAGTTACTACATGTCTATTAGTTATTTATAAATGAATTGTGTATGACTTAGATATTTCTGATAAAGTACATGTATTGTGTCATTTCCAAACTTGAGAAAACTTGGGAAAGATTTTGTAATTCAGTTCTTTAATTAAAACCTACTTTGGACATATTCTCTGATTAACATTAAAGCCTAGGGGTTTCTTGTGTATCCAATGTCTTTAATATACTTCTCATTTTGACAATAACTGAGCGCATTTAGTTGTCACTGCAAATGTCTATGATTAATTTTGTAATTGCATCATGCAAGACATCCATCACTATTTTATTTAAATCAGTATTTATGCTCCATTTTTTATTTTGGCTGTTGCATGGTGCACTTTATTCAGCTGCAAACATGAGTGTTTTATTTAGAGACTTTTTGAAACTTTTTTCTTGCAAATAAGCGGTACAATTTGTTCAGCAGCAGTTTCAATGAGATCTTAGATTAAATAGATTTTCTTGCAAGAAAGCAGCATCAAAGTGCTGTGACAATTTGTTACGAAACATTGCCATATATATTGATAGGAAACTCAACACACGATATTTTTTTCAACATAAAAAAATTTGCTAGGAACTAAAAACCCGATAATTTTACAACTTCAATTAAAGTAAATATATCCTTTAAAATGAAAAGAGCTTGAAAAAGTAATTACGATAGTAGTTATGCATACAATCAAACTGCCTCTTGAGACTTATACATGAGTAGAAAAAGATAGGTTTAGGACAAAGTAATGAAATATATATAGGATTACTTATGCCAACAAAACATTGCACCTTGGGAAGTTTTATGTGGCGAACAAGTTTAGAACACCGTAATGTAACAATGTTTGTAATTAAAACCAAATAATACTACTGGTAAATAATACTCTGGAAAAACAACTCTCTAAATCTTTCTTTTTTTTAGATATTAACATGTATCATTAAACAGTACAAAGATTCAAGTAAATTAAGGAGAAAAACTTTTATACAACTTCAACATTTTGGACCAAAAGACGTATAGAATGAAATGGACCTACGGAACCCATTCCAATATCTTCCACAAATTTGGTTTGAGAAGGAGGAAATAACCTTGAATAGTAACATTAAACATTAGCTGGTCATATTTTTAAGCACTATTCTTTAAACTACAAATACTGTGCCGGAACTATGGACAATATTTGTCATTTTTAGCATATTCTAATCCTGTAGATTCATCAAGGACTCTTTTTCCTTTACAACTGAAAAGTCTTTCATTTAAATATTTGGATAGGAATGAAAATAAAATCAGGAACTCAGCATATAAGACAATATGTCATAAGGTAAACATTTTGAGCTAGGCTTCTATTGCTGTAAAGCAGTAGTTATGGTGACCTAATGTACACATTTATTTGTAGGGACAAAACAGGCATATTGACATAAATACTCCTTTAATCATTCATAAAACTACAGAGACAAGGTAAACAAGGACATTGTTATTAATATCAAGAGTTTTTATTTTATTATATATTATATATACATATTTTTACATTAAAAAGACACTTAATTAACAGTAAGAGAATAAGTTACCTTGCATACATACATATATTGTTTCTAAAATTAAAATTCTAATTTTACACATGTATACAACTTTATAACACAGGTAACTTTACATGTATGGAAAGGTGGATTTTGATATTCCTTATACAAAAATGGCCATTACAAAGGAGGACATCAATCCAATGAAAGTGGTTTAATGTTGATGCAGTCAATATATCTAAAAATAAACACCTCTGTTTAAGAGTAACTGCTTATAGTCACTGGCAAATTAATAAACCAATTTTGACAATATAATTTAAATGTATATTATAAAGGTCACTTGCTTACAAAGGCCACTTTTAGTAGTTTCTGAATAACAGACAACAACATAAGATGTTCACCAAAAGTTGAATTTAACTATCCAATCTGTTCAAATGTAGAGAATTATCAGAAAAGTTATATGTGCCAGTATTCTGTAAAAATTCCACTCTCACTTTGCTTATCACTTCAATAAACAAAATAAAATAGCCTCTCTTCTAATCATTTCAACTAATTTTGATAACTAAAAGGGCAGTTGAATTTTCACAAACACTTAAAAGGATTTTAATCACCAGAATCTTTAGATGATACAGGTTATAAAAGACAACCCTTTGTAGAGGCGAGATATTATATCCTCTTTACATGATTGATTGTTACACAGATATGACAAAACTGCATAACATATAACATTCATTGCATAATCATATACATGTATTTATTTTATGGTTACATAGTCTGAAGTAAATCACCAAATCAAGAAATTTAAAATTCACCAGCTTAGTTGAATGTTTGTGATTAAATGTGTGTGTCGAGTAAAAGATATGCAACACAAATTGTATATAGACAGTACCCATTAAAATATGTGTATAACCACCATCCATATACATCTTAAAACAAAAACGAAACAAATGTAAACAAAAAACTTCAATTTTAACAATATTATCACAGATTCACTAACCTAAGGCAATTTTTTTTTTTTACACAAATCTTAGAAATAAGTTTACAACTGAAATCTTATATAGTACCTGTACATTACATACACATATTTAATTAAACAAGTTGTAGAAATTCTAAATCTGTACCTATTTTCTTAACTAAAATCATTCAGACCCAAGTTTCACACAACAGTTCCTTAACTAAGATTATTTTCCTTGTTTTCAGCAAATTCTGGCAGCCGCATTTGGAACTATAAATAACATTTTTGAAAAAATACAGATATTAAAAGCTTGAAGTGCTCTTCAAAATGACACCTTAAACTCCTATATAGTCTTAACAACTAATAAAATTTTAATAATAAAACTTTATGTACCATATTAAAGTTACGCAAAATCTTAGTTAGGAAATACATGTACATGTAATTAATGAAACTAGGGACAGGTAAGTTATTTCATGATATAAATCAACAGATGACTGTTAACTTTAATCAATACCCAGTACAATGCATTTGTATTTTAGCATGTCAATAGACACAGTAGGCAATGACAGCACAGAGAGATAAGTTAACATTTAAAAATTTAGCCTTCACAAACAAGACACCTAAATTACTTTTTTTCTCACCAATAAGTCTACATTGGTAAAATAGAATTATTTTCTGTCCACTGTCATTATATATGTGACTCCTAAACAGAAACAAAGTACCAGGGTAATTGAAAATTTGTTACACATTCATTCAGAACTTTAAAAAACTAAAACAAAAAGTGGCAAAAATATTGAAGTCAGACAACAAAAATGTTTTTCTAAATAACATTGACCTCTGACCTCAAAACTGAGATTATCTAGCCCTCTGCCTATTAAACCAGATTAATTTCTTAATAGCTTAAAACAAGGCTTGTTCTTTTTAAGCACAAAGGTGCCCAGAAATTTAAAATTACTTTGACCTATTTGACCTCTTTTTATTAGGCCTGAAAACTGTATTTAGCCCAATGATATGGCAGAAAAAATCCAAAGATGTATATGTGAATAAAAACAGCAGCTGAAGATTCAATAACATAGACTTCCTGTAGATCAAAGAGATGGGTGCTAAACATTACATTAAACATGCTACCTGGTGAACAGTAAACATTATTGCCCTTGATATGATGATAAATTTGCTAAAAGTCATGGTGTGTAACTGTCTTAAGTATTTATCCATATGTAGAGGTTGAATTGTTTTGGAAAAGTTAAAAAACAACAACCTTAAACATACAATTGAAAAAATCAATCTATGTGGATTTAACTTAAATCTCAAAACAAAGCATGTGAATATATATGTGTGTGTCTAAGTTTCAATAAAATAAACATGGTTACAAATGTTTTCCTGGTCACATGAGTAATATTCTGTTTGCCCTACACTTGTCAAGTTTCTAGTTTTACACAAAATAATCCTATAACACTGTAAATGAAAAAAAAGATCACTGTCGATATTAACAAATTGAATTTAACACAAACTAACCATACATGTGTATTCAGGCAGAGTAATACATGTATTTTAAATTTTAACTGATTATAATTTGCAACTATATAATAAGGGTTTATAACAAATTGCCAAAAAGATAACCAATATTATCAATTAAAAATAATAATAATAATAATAATAATAATAATAAACAATTGTAATAATAATACAATGTATTCTAATACACAATAACAACCATAACAGTAAATCAATGTTTTGTAATAAATATTGACTCCATATAAAAACAATTAAAGTAACCATGAAAACCAGGCAATAACATAAGCTTCCAAAATAGAATACAATAACATAAGCCAGTCTAAAATAGGTATCAGTGTAGAATTATTAAAATGTTTAAACAGAGCTGCCTTCAGAAAAACACTGCATGTGGAAAAACATAACCTGTGTCATCATATGTTGTGTTTATCTTTGGGATTTTGTATAACTTAATTCTACAAGAGAAGATAATACTATATACTAAGTATATCTTAACTGATTTCTAAACTTATTTCAAATAAATAAACCTAATTAAGGTATTAAACTGTCCTACCAATTCATTCTCTCAATACATTCTTGTTCTGTTCAAACATATTTGTAGCAGCATACAAGCTAAATATTTTTTTCAAAGCTTCACAATGATAGTTACTACTTTAATAAATCATAATCAGATTGATGACTGATGAAAGAAGCAAGTTAAAAGGTCATACCGTCTTCTAAGAGCAACTTATTTTAACTTTACAGATTAGTAATTTTTTGAGATTTTATAAGTACCTTGATATGACGGTATTATCTGCATTCCAACATAAGAAAAGAGCATTGCATAAGATGATAATTGTCTCTGATATCATCTTGTCTTATTATTGTTTCACCCAGCAAGACCAGTCAAGTGTAGCTCACCTGTACATCAGAACCAGTCAAATTTAGCTCACATGTACATCTGAACCAGTCAAGTGTAGCTCACCTGTACATCTGAACCAGTCAAGTGTAGCTCACCTGTACATCAGAACCAGTCAAGTGTGACTCACCTGTATATCAGAACCAGTCAAGTTTAGCTCACCTGTATATCAGACCTATAATAAATCTTTGCACACTTAAAGCTTACATTAAACAAATACACTGATGTTTGTAGAAAAAAGGTATAATCTGGTTGTATTTAGATGGACAAGTACAATTAAAAATTATATCAACACAAAAAGACATGTATAGGCTTTCTGGCATCAGTAAAAATATTCTACAAAATCTTAGCAACACAATAAATGACAATGACCCTGATCAAATAAATTTCCAAAGAAACTTATAATTTACTTTTGATCTAAATCTTGTTTATAATAACAGCTCTCATACATCAGCATAGCTAGCTAGTATTAATTATGCATATAACATTGACCTTTATCTGGCAGCCTCAACAATTTTATGGGCTTTTTTTGCCTTGATAAATTTGTTTAAGATAAATTTGTGCGTAAATGGCAAGAGAGAAAATTTAAAACAGTCAGAAAACACAATAATACTGTCTTAAATACATAGAAAATTACATAAACAAATCACTGGGTTGTAAGAATTAGGGTACAGCAAGTTATTTCTTTCTGAGTGACAGCTTTGATTCATAATGACAAAATCATAGCAATGCATTGCACTGTTTCCAGGAAAATACAAATAATACATCCTAACATGAAATATACTTTTACACACACACACACACACACACACACACACACACACACACACACACACACACACACACATGTATGTAATCAAACTTACATTATAATATAATATAATCATTTTCAACAGCATAGAAATAGAACAAATAACATGCTACCTGGTAATCCTTGTATTGAATTATTACCAAAAATAGGTCAAGAATGGGCAAGCGAGATAATTTATTTCTAAACACTAGCAAAAAGTAAGACTACAGTAGGTAAGACAACTCATTACCTTCAACAGTCAAAAGGCAGGGCCAGGCAAGGGAGTTAACTAATTATCAACAACCAAAGGGGTCAGTGAGTGAGCTACTGTTTAAAGCCGCATCAGCACTATTGCAGCTATTCATGGCTAACCAGAAGTGCTGTCATTAGAATGGTAAGCCTGCATACACATTTAGTTTGGGAAATTTCATGAAGATTACACTGATGCTTATTCTTTGCAAACTTTAGACAAAGACAAGTTATAAATTGAGGAAGTGTAGGATTTGTTACAATATAACAAATACTAGAATATGTATCTGTCAACTTTATCTTAAACACCAGTATACAAAGTCAAACCTGTCTATAAAGGCCACCCATGGGAATCAATAAAAGTGGCCTTTATATACAAGTTCAAATAATATAGACAAAGAGCAACTGGGATAGAATTTTATTGGCCTTTATAAGCAGGTGGCCCTTATAGAGAGGTGGCCTTTAAGGCAAGTTTGACTGTACTACGTTAAACACCAGTATACTATGAATGTCATATTTCCATTCTACTGATTTTATAAAATGTAAAGTAAATAAAAAAAAATAATAATAAAATAAAATAATAACAAAAATCACAAAAAAATCAACCATTCAATCACAAATTCCTCCTTACATTCATAATTAAAGATAATTAAATCCACCCAGGAGTGATTATTAGCTAACTTTGGTTTTATGTGAATTGATATTACTTATCAAAATCCACACAGAAAGTCAATGATCATTAGTTATATGCTGATGGGAAATTCTGATTTAAAGGAAATTATTTTCATCATTTAACCAATACATGTATTTCATTTTACTGAACAGCCACAAAATAATAAATCTTTCAATTACCAAAAGGCAGTTTTTGTGCTTAAAAACAGATATAACGAATTACTGTGTAAGCTAATAATTTTAAAAAAAATCAAAACGCAGTTATCACAAAACCATCACAGTAAAGATGTTTTGTATGCTTGTTTAAAAAACTTTATTATCAAAATGCAGGTGCAAATCCTGTAATATCAATACTAAATTAAACTTCAATACTTTTTTTTGTTTTTGTTTTTTCTAAAGTACTATGAATTTTTCATTGGTAACTTAATGTCTTTTTAGTAATTCTGAATGAAACAAGCTGATATAATAATAACCTAGAAGTTGAAATTGGGTCAAATCCACTTTCAGTTAAAGTTTTGACATATTTTGCATGAATTAGTACTAAAGGGCTAGTAAAAGAGTTAAATTGGTCTCTCTAAATCATTTACATTAATTCTACATCTGTAACCATAGAAACTGAAATGAATTGATTATTTTGGTTGACAGTTACATGTATAACCATTCATTAATCAAGGGTGATAACAAAATGCAAATAGATTTGATAAATATAAAAATATAAACATAGTAGAAAACACATTAAAACATTTTTTGTTTTTGTTTCCCATCATAAAAATTCAATGTCAGCGAGTTATGACAATACGGACTATGTAATTTTTATTGTAAGTATGGTATGAATGTTATGTTTATGCATGGATAAACTATCTATTAAAATCTGGTTCAATTTTGATTTACACATAAAGTTATATTGCTTCAATAGTCATAATGTACTGTAAACTAACCCAAAATTGTTAACAACAAACAGATGCCAAATGCATAAGTATTTGATAAAATGAAAAAAAAATCAGTGATAAAAATAGCATATAAAGTGTCTAATTTTTAATAAATTAGCTTTTATTTTTACGAGTTATCAAGTAAAAAGTCAATTTTTATATTTACAATAAAAATATTTATTGTTCTAATATTCAGAACATTCACTCTGCTGTGACTTCAAAATTTTGAAACCTTCCAAGGAACAAGAAAAACAGGCATGATGAAATGGATATGAAACTAACTTTGCTAAACATTATAAAAACTAAAAACAGTTCATACATATTACAGAGATAAATTATGATAAAACTGTAATTGTAACATTAAAATGAATCAAGTATCATTATTTTTTGACATCCTGGAAAATTTTGTCATTATTAATTTTGTACTATGGCTTTAAGATGGAAAATTTCCAATAATTCGCGGACATGATGTTGTACAATGAACAACTAAAGATACTGATCAATAAACTATGTTTTCCAAACAGAGTGCATTGTAGAATATCAATAATCAATGCAAATATATGTATCACAAATATAAATGATATTTTTGAGTGACATCACTATATGCATGTATATGTGTGTTAAAAAAAGATCTACCGGTAATTATGTTTTAATCAGAACAGATTAAACATACAATAAAAAAAACAAGAGGCCCATGGGCCTTAACGCTCACCTGAGGATATGGACCAACCTGAGGATATATCCAAAATCATTTGCAAAAAAACATAAAATATTCTAATATACATTCCTACAAAAAAGTTAAAAGTTTTCAAGATAATTAACAATTTGAGTCTTTTTATGCATCTATGACATTGACCTTTAAACGTAAGACCTTGAATCTTATATCAGAATAATCACCGTATCAATTCCTACAATATTCTAATATACATGCCATACAAAAAGTTAATAGTTTCCAAGATAATAAACAATTTCAGTCTTTTTATGCACCTATGACCTTGACCTCTGAATGTATGAGCCACATATCAAAATGATTGTCATATCAATATCTACAAAATTCTAATATATATACCTTTGCAAAAAGTTAATAGTTTTCAAGCTAATTAACAATTTGAGTCTTCTTATGCATCTATGACCTTGACATTCAAACGTAAAACCTTGAATCTTATATCAAAATGATCACCATATCAATTCCTACAATAATCTAATATACATGCCAATACAAAAAGTTAATAGTTTCCAAGATAATTAACAATTTCATTCTTTTTATGCACCTATGACCTTGACCTTTGAATGTATGACCTTGAGCTATATATCAAAATGTTTGTCATGTCAATACTTACAATATTCTAAAATACATGCCTATACAAAAAGTTTATAGTTTTCAAGCTAACGCACAATTTTAGTTTTTTTTAGCAAAAAAAAAAAAAAAATAACATTTCAGGGGCAACAACTCTTACATGCATTATCATACAGTTACGAAACTTTGTACCTTTTTAAATTTTGTCCTGCTAAACATTTTAACAATGTTTTAATATTATATATCTCTTATAATTTGGAAGAAAAAAGCCTAAAACTGCAAAAAGTACAAACTAGGTCATGACCTTGAACTTTGACCTTGACCCCATTTTAAAGGTTATTTCAAGAAAAAGTCAAAACTGAAAACCCCATGTCAATATCTATTCATATAGTCAAGTTATAATAATTTGAAGCCATTTTACCAAATTTTTAAAATTTTTTACCAAATTTTATGAAATGAACAATTTATAAGCTTAAGACCCTAGAGAAGCCAAATATCACATCAGATTTTTTCTACCATCATCGCTTTCGTAGAAGAAGATTTTTTAAGTTTTTTGGAACCATGGGTCACCTTGACCTAGTTTTGGGAGCCATGACAACGTCACGAACAAATCTGAATTACACTGGCCCATATATGCATCTGACCAAGTTTCATTGAAATCTACCGGTACCTCATAGTTTCAGAAAAGAAGTCGAAAATGTAAAAGTTTATGCCGCGGATGCTGATGACGATGATGACGACAACAGACAAATTTTGATCAGAAAAGCTCACTTGAGCCTTCGGCTCAGGTGAGCTAAAAAAAGAACAAAATGAAAAAGCTGACTGACAGGGCCAGCGTGTGAATGAGTGAGCTGAGAATTCAATGTTTAAATCTCAGTTAAGACAAATTGAATGATTTGATGAATTCCAGTTAGTAATTTGTTTTAAAACAACATTTATTTGTGGAGGAGTGTATGTGCTTTGGTATACTAAGTAAAAATAATAGTTAACATTATAACATCAGATCTGTTTATATGTCAGGTATAATCATAATAATATACATGTACATGAATAAAGTAGGGGAAAAAATCAGTTACAATACAACAATATAGCACTGAGATAAATTGTCAACAAAAAAATGTGAAAACATCTCTCTTAAAATTTTAAAATATATAACACAAAGAATAATAATATAACAATAAAAAATTGTATTGTATTAATGCAATATTAGCCTGGACTCCTGAAATAAGTTGTGTCACAAAAGTAAGCCATGTATCTTTTTCTGTGTACATCTGGCCTTCACCATGAATCAGAAAATTGTGGCCCCATTGTTATTAATTTTTGTTTCAGGTTTACATTAAATCTGTCAATATCACTGAATAACACATGCTTGTGAGTTATCACCTGCTCTACCTGCTGCTTTAGCAAAGCATATTGCCTGCATCCAATCATTCTGTAGATTTTCATTATCTGCATGAATATAAAAAGATCTACCACCATCCTTGGCTTTTATTCTAAAAGCATATCTTTTCTTATCAATATCTGACTCAGAGATTTCAGCATTTGAAAGCTGGATTCTTTTTGTAGTTTTCTGAAATGCATAAAAAAACAGGTGTTAATTATATTAGGATGCCATTATCTTGACCCCAAAGGAAGCAACAAAAATTCTGCCTTGTAATATATTGTGTATCTTTAAAAAGTTTCTAATTGTAAAGAATACAACTTAGTCAAAAAAAAAAAGTCCAAACCAAAACTTGTACAGGCTTACCCCATTGAGATATAAGAGTTCATCATAACATGCTGATTTAAAACAGATAGCTTGGCTTTTATTAGATTATCTTCACTATATGATGATAGCTCAGTTTGGTGCAAATAAATTCATGCAATCAAAATCAAATTAGTTTTATGATATCCTTAAAAATTTGTCAACCCTCGTGAACCCTAAAAATAAACTGATTTAAAAATATCAACCACATTATTCCTCTAAAGTTTCACACTTTTCCGAATCATTTCCTTAGCTGTCTTTTAACCTAAAAGTCCAGGTTTGTAACTTTTCAACATTTCCACTAATATTTTCAGCTTGAAGCAAAATGAGGTTGACACCAGTTGGTATCTGATTTTTTTTATTTAGAAATGGTTATGATCCTACACACAGCTGCGAGGCATAGTGTGTTAGTGTCAGAGTAAATTTGGACTACTTTAATACCAAACTTTTATCAATTTAGCATTAAAGTAGGGACATAGGTTTATATTTCAAATGCAATTTCCACCACTAATTATGTAAACAGATGAAATAATACTTGTTGTTACGGAAAGAAATTTGATTGATTTGTGGTAATAAGCGAAAGAAATTAATAAAGATTTTAGTCAGATTTTGGCAATAGTCTAGCTAGCTAGACCTGTGCCTTCAACTATTTCTGATCATCAACAACAGACAAAAAGAATTTTTGTAAAAAAATAAAAGGATTTTGCTTGAAAATTGGGAAAACCATTCTTCATTTTTATAAATTTTAATCTATTTAACAACATAGAGGATTATCTTACTTATTAGTTCTAATATCTCTTTATGAAAGTTAATTAAGGTGTGACTTCAGAGGTAAAAACAGTGGTTAACCCCTAAGTTAAGTACCTTAGATATTGTACAATATGCACTGAATTTTGCATAAATTAATATTCATTACTGTTGAGAATGTACATTTAGTTATTAAGTGGACAAAATCATGTCCGGGGACTTTACACAACAGTTTTTGTCGACTTTAATAAACAACAATAAAATTAAAAATATACAAAAAATACAAAAATTTTCAATAAATAACAATGATTGGCGGCCTCAAGAGAAAACGTATGAATATTTATCAAATATATCACAGGCAGGTGACACATGTATTAAGGATTATTAGCATGGTCACCCTAAAATTTTCCTTTGTGACAATCTATATTTCTGTACAATGAACTTTGTCTTTTAAAGAAAGATATCTTAAAATGCAGCTTGTGTCACATTAATGACATCATAAACATACAAACACATTTATTTTGTCACAAAATCTCAGAAATTGTGCTTTAACACAATTTTTATTGTTACAAAATCTTAGAAATTGTGCTTTAACACAATTTTTGTTGTCACAAAATCTTAGAAATTGTGCTGTTCACACAATTTTTATTGTCATCATGCAGCTACTGGTTTTAATTACCGTAGATACTTTTTCATTTTCCCTCTTTTCTGTTACATTTCTGTTACATTTAGCTCAGTTGACCCTAGGGAGTGGTAGATGATCATGAATGGGTTGGTCCCAGAACAGAACCCAGTTCTGCGTTCCACTAATATTGGGATGGTCCCAGTTTGGCTTCTGCATTTTTTCCCTTTCCTGTTACATTTGAGAATTGTTCAACCCAGTGATTAGTTGACCATCATGTTGACTAGGGTCTAACCTGTCAGTTTCAGTTTAAAGTAGTTGAATGAAAAAAAAAAAAGAAAAAATGTGGCAGACTGGGCTTGAATGGTGGCCAGGTAGATCAGTTCAGTAGAGCATCTCACTAATATTGGGAAGGTCCCTGGTTTGAGTCCAGGTTTGGGTACTGCATTTTCCCCCTTTCCCCTTTACCAATGCTTCATTAGTTGGTGCAAGTTATGCATAACATATACATTGTTCTTGGATTACTGGTAACCATAGATACAAGACTTTTCCAAGCCAAAGGTGGAAAAAACAAAGCTTTCTCTATAGACATGTTTGTGTAACCATACTGGTGTCAACAACACAAGATCTAATAAGGTATCTCTTTTCTGAAAGTATTTTCATTAAGTTTAGAGCAACATCCCAAAGGTGCATTACAAAATTTAAAAAAAATAATTAATTAAATCTAATTTTGACAAACTCAATACATTCATTTTAACTATTCAGGGTTTAATGCCTCTATATCTTCCTTAAAGTTAACAAATGAGCACAAAAAGGTAACAGTTAATTGTTAAATTAATTTTTTTATAAAGTGGCATGCAAGAACAGGTGCTTGTGAAAGTCGGTTGTCGTTTTTAAATTCGACATTTGGATAACTAAGAGCTATAGGATTCAAATATGTAAACATACAAATTTTACATATTTGAAATGACAAAATAAAATCATAACAACATTAACAATATCCAAAAATAACCTCGGGTGTGTCGCCATAAAATAAATCTGTATTTTGTAACAGAAACCATTGCTTCTTCCACTTTCTCGACATTTTGACCGCTTCATTAGCCAACCTTTAAACTCATTGTGTGGAAAATCTTCGTCATTGTGACTACTTGCTGTATTTGATCGGTTAGTTAAGCTGTTCGTTCGGCTGTCAGAAGATTCCGATGAAGCCATTTTGTTTGTGTGTAATTTTTTCCTTGACGGAAGTTGGTCTATGTTTGTTGCAAATTTAGGTCAATATGTATTTTTTCTTTATAAGTTCAAAACCAGTATAATGCATTTAATTTTGCTCTATATATTCATATTATGATATGTACTGAATAATTATATACCAGAAATACACATATTTTATTATCGTCACTTTTACGACATTACGATGGTACGGTGTCGTGTTAAATTTTATACCTTGAATTTATTTATCGAATTCTAATTACTACAGTGAGCACAATGAAATGATTTTGTTAAAACTCGAAATTAACCATTATTTTCAGCATTCTCAAATTATTTTTCATTATCTGGTAATGCCAAAACGTACGATTCAATAATCATACTTGTCGGAACTTATATTACAGGTATTATTTTCATCTTTTCCCTACCCCGGAAGCCATCATCGAAGTATTGATGTCATTTTAAAGAGGTGACATTCTTCACAGACACATCTATGTGGGGTGAAATCCAGCACATGGAAAATGGAAGACAACAAAAAGAGTTTGTCTTTTCAAATGCAGATTGGATTAACTAGAGATCAGATAAACGTAGACGGTGAATTAACTTTGGCTAGTCTTAAAGAAATCGCCTGTGCTTTTGTGGACAGAAAGGTAAGCTCATAAACGGAAGATGTTATTATATACGTACGTAAGACACACCCAAACATTTTGCATTTATTGGGAATTGTTGACCAGACTTTTAATGTTTTACGATTAAGACAGATTTATTTATATTGCAATAAAAATTAAATATATATAATACATGCAAACGGTAGAATACCAAAGGTTTATTTAAATTGAAGTAAAATCAAGCGTGGTAAATAATGTAAACATCAATATTTACCGATATTTAAATTCAGTTGAAGTTCCATATGAAAATATGTCAAGTTTAAATACTTTAATTATTATTTTGAAAACTTAGTTTATATGTTCTATCCATGAACCACCTGTTGCAAATTACATGTATATTTGTTGCAATATTATCAAGATCGGGTCATTTTAATAAAGTATGTTATGACTTTGTCATTAACAGTTAGCTGAAACAAAATTTGTGATTAAATGATTTTAAACCTCTGAAGTTCCTCTTGTACATTTTTTCACCATATACAATTGATACCAAGAAATGTCTGTTTACATCGTATCCCTCATAGGCTCTTGTGGTATAACTGTTCTATAAACAAAAAACAAAAAAAAAAAACAAAAACAAAAAAAAAAAAAAAACATGAAAGAAGTATTTAAATATTGTCTTAAAATATTAATATGCATATACTAGTATATGTTTCACTGCAAGCATTTTTTTCTCTCTCATTTTGGCTATCTGACAATAAATATTATTACTAAAATAATGCATCTACCGGTAGTCAATATCACAATGGTTGAACCACAATAGTTAGAAGCATTACATACAATTAAATTGCTTTTAAAAATCTTGACAAGACTGTGAAACACTATTCTACATCAAAGATCAACTTGAAGTTATTACCAAATATTAGTTGAACCATTAATTGATATTAGTTAATGTAAACATGTTACAGATATTGCCATGAAATCAACAGATATACCATAGTTGTTTATGATCTGTTCTTATTGTTCTAGCTATTGATCATGTAGATAAATATTGTCTTTGTATTGATACAAATAATTACAGAGAATCACTATATATATATATATATATATATATATATATATATATATATATATATATATATATATATATATATATATTCGTTTGTGTTATAAATATACTAGTATATATTTTGTATTACATCTAAGAAGTCACAGTGATAAAAATACCACTGTATTTCCAAATTGTACAGGCCATACCTTAAAATGCAGAGGAATTAGATTTTCCCAACAGTGACAAATTTCTGAAAATAGTGCTTAGCTATTGAATTTCTTATATGATATGAACTGTATACATATAAATTAAAAACATTGGAAAAAAAGCCAGTATTTTTGCTGCATAATATACATTACATGTACATGAAAGATGACTTGCTATGGAGATATGTTAGCACATGTATATATAATAATATTTATTTTCTTTGATTTACATTTGGTAATTACAAATGGGTATGTCAAATCCAGACATAAATTCAAGCAATTTATGATACACCAGTCACATGATTTTCTGCTAAATTTAAAGTAGAAGGTTATATCTGACTTATAATATAGTTCTTCATCTTCTATCCCTACTAGAGTTTAAATGGAAATTTTTAGTAAAGTAGTTGAGAAGCTTTTTCCTTCTATGACATTATGGGCCTGCATACTAGCACTGAAAAGTCACCATTACACAACACTTAACAGTTCATTATACAAATGTAGCAGCAAAAGTCCATGCATGTACATGATGCACTTGTGTATAAATTAATCTCTGAGTGATTAGTTTTCATGCCCACATTTAAATCTTTCTGGGAAAACCTTTTACAATGAAAACAATGTTTCATTTCATGTACGTGGTGGTATAAATGAACCCCTAATGCTCACTGTAACAAGAATATTAAAAAGGTGAAAACACACTGTCATGTCACAAAAACATTACAAAACTGGCTGTAACAAAAACATAATGAAACCAACAAAAGTATTACAAAACTGTATCACAAAAACATACAAAACTATTACAAGAACAATACAAAACTAACTGTCACAAGAACATTACAAAACTGGCTGTAACAAAAACATTACAAAACTTGCTGTAACTGTAAACAAAAACATTACAAAACTTGCTGTAATAAAAACATTACTTAACTGTCACAAACACAATACCAAACTGTCACAAAAACATTACAAAACTGTCTGTCACAAGATCATTAAAACTCACTATTACAAGAAATTAATAAAAAATATCCCAAACTTTTGTTGCTGGTTTTTTCTTTGTGTGAGTAAAACAATCTTGACTCTAATATTGAACAATTGTTTTCAGTATGAGATTAAAAAAAAAAAACATTGTGTGAATAGCCAAAAGTTGCTGATGTGATGATCAACATTATGCAACCAGCCAATCATTAAACAAACAAATCAACCAAAAATTTAACAAGTCAACAAACAACCAAACAAACAACCAACCAAAAATTCAACAGGTCAACAAACAAGTCAACCAAAAATTAACATGTCAACAAACAAACCTACCAACAATTCAACCAGTCAGAAAACAAACCGATAAACAATAAACAAATCAATCAGGAATTCAACCAGTCAGCAACAACAAGAACAAGGAATTCAACTGTCAGCAAACAAACCAACCAGGAGTTTATCCAGTAAAACAAACAAACCAACTAATAATTCAACCAGTCAACAAACCAACCAGAAATTCAACCATTTAACATACAAACCAACCAGGAATTCAACCAGACAACAAACCAACTGATAATTTAACCAACAAATCAACCAGTCAACAAACAATTGAACCAATAATTTAACTAGTCAAACAACAAACCAACTAGTAAACAAACAAACCAAGCAGTCAGCTAAGAATGTAGTATGGGGGTATTGTACCAATGTTATATATGATGTCTTAGTAGAATATAAAGACTATGGCAACCTAGTCTATCTAGACCATCAGATAAATGTTAACTAGTGTATGATATTGCTGGTCATTTATTGACTCAGTTTTACAAATAGATTAAGGTAGAGCCAGTTTAATTCATAATGGCCAAAACCATATTCATTCAGTTTATGGTTAGTGGGGTTTTCAGAGTAATAGGTGATTAGGTTTGTCCAGACTAACAGATAATTGTTGGTGTTTGTCCCCTCCATAACATCAAAGTTGTATTGTTATATGCTATGCATATTAGATTTATCAGGTGAGAGTTGATGATTATTAGAATTGATAAGATGGTTTATATTGTAAATTGAGTATTCACATTGCCTCAAGCTCTTAAGCAAGACCGTTTGGTTATGTTCATAATATACATTAGCCTGAATTTTATGTTGATCACTATGAGGGATTATAACACAAAAATAAATGTACACTGTTGATAAGAATCCTGTATACCAAAGTGATTGGTGTATATTTATTATATTGTTGTACACATATTTATTGTAGCTTATAGCTTTATGATATATGAAATGCTTAATTATTTCTGCATCGAAATGCTTTAATTTGTTTCATTTTGTTTTGGATATAAAAATGTGTGTTTATAATCTTTGTAAGCATCAAATGTCACCATCTTATTTGCTACTGGAAAAGGTTGATTAATTGCTCTTTGCCAATACCTTGTTGTCAGAAAAGAATGATTAGAACAACTTTGTCTGCTTACTGTTAATCAAAATAAGGGGAAATAATCACTGATGCTGTGAAAGCAATTAAGTACAGTCTTTAAACATGCTCTTCAAATATTTTAATTTCTCACAAGAATTTTTTGTTCTCATTTATATCTTTCAGTTTCCTATTTTATTACTGTCTAATGTATAGTTGTAGTAACCCAAACAAACGGAAGAAAGCTGAGGGCTTAATTTTAACTAGTTGATGTATAAAAACAATTGTTAACATATATGACATGTCATGATGATGTAATTTATTTATATATTTTTATGTTCTTCCTAGTTTGCCATCATTTTCAGTTGTATTTTCCTTGTTTCATAAAATTCTTTGTTTGAAATATTTTCCCTTTTATATATTCTATTGTGTAACATTATTGTGCTTTCTGCAAGCATGTCACTTAGAGGCTTGATTTAGAAATCTGTATTGGGATTGGTTTAAGTTCCTTCAACTTTGTTCAAAGATTTAAGAAAAATAGCAAGACATTTTATTTCATCAAAGCTCTTCAAATCTTAAAATTTTTTATCCAAATTTTCGACAGATGTGACAACATTTAAAAGATGATGGGTTTTGATAGTTTCAACCTTCTATGAGAGATGTCAGTATGATTTTGACTTAGTAGTTTTTGACATGCTAACTCTGTAAATGTTGTCATTTTCATTAGTTATATTGTGTTTGAATTAATTCTTGAGATTATAAAATCACATCTCATCTGAAACGGAGCCTTAAAGGGTGAGGCAATTTTAAGTGTCTTTTTTTTAACCATAGTGCCTTGTTCAGATGTGAATCTCACTAAGAGAAAACTAGTATGATAAAATTTGAAAAATTTGCTCATCGGAGACCAATATAATGTATATGGTAAATAACTTGACCCAGATGTAACCCATGGAGTTATATAAGTTGAACAATATTCTTAGCTTGCTAGAATGAAGATCTTGCACTGTGCTCAATGCTCATCCCCCAAACTAGATCTCTACAAGCTTCAAATAGCTAAGTGTTTTTATAATTACCGGTATGTTAAATTTTCAGTATTTTTGAAAAAAATAACATGCCCCCAGTATGATAACATGCTAAAATTACATCATTTGTTAAGCAAAGATTAATTAATAAAATCTAAGTTGTTTAGAAATAACATGGTTATTTATGAACAAGTTTCAGGCTTGTTTTTGATTTTCTCATTAGCCCTAATTAGAAGCCTTTTGGTAGAGTTTGATGTAGAGGTATGTATAATAATCACTGGTTATAACCATGTTTCTTAGATACCACATTAGTCAAATGGATTGTGTATTGTTTGATTGCGCATTGCTGATGAACACTTAATGAAAGACAATTTATTATTTTGATTGTCACAGTAATTACAATGGTTGTATTGTAGTCAGTAATGTGTTATTAAAATTCCTTTACCAATAAGACAAGGAAATACTATTTATAGTGTAGAAAATTTGTTATATAAACTAATTTACACTTCCAAAGTGTCAGTACAACTTAGACCAAACTAAATACAGCAGATTAGAATTCTCTCGAAATTTAAAAAGAAAGATAAAAGGGAGGTCAGTTTATTTGTTAAATGTTGACTTCTGGAGAGAGAGAGAGAGAGGGGGGGGACTGAAAGTTTTTTCATATCATGTATATGATAAGTTTAATCAGGTTATTTAACCAAAGAATGTTATTGATATTTTTACAGTTTAGTATTTTTGAAGTGTACTTGGTGTTTGGTTTATAGGAAGCTTATGTACTGTACATGTATAGAATAACATGTGCGGTACTCAACCAGTACATTGTAGTAAGTTAAGACTTTTAACCTCTTCATCTTACTTGATAAATTAATGATTTAATTTGTTATTTGATATAATTAGAATTTATTGTATTATCATCATGATAGTATTATTAATATTTTTCAAATATTTTCATCTGTATCTATGGAAATAAAAAAAAACAACAGATCAGAAGGTTGGAAATTTCACAATATGCTAAATAAGATCAAATCATGACTGTGTATACACCAACACAATAAAGATTTGTACCCATATCATACCAAGTATTTCTTATTATGTCATTGATTTAAAAATAGATTCAGGTATATCATAATTCATGACAATAATATTATTATTTTTTAAAAAATTATTGCCAAAATTAGATAAAATCATGATTAGTGGGAGTCACAGAGTACCTAATGTACATGTATACAACCACCCACTCATTTCATGCTGACTTTAACTTAAATGTCATGCTTTAATTATATTGACCTTTGACCTTACTTCTGGATATAAATATATGTATATATTAAGGCAGATCATGATGTTTTTTGAGGAGATTTTAAAAAGCCTAATTGAATCATCTTTAATTGCAAGTATACCCAGTGAACTTTTTGTCTTATATACAAATAAACAGGACTACCGGTAATTACAGTACATGTATATAAATAATGGTACAAACACACACACACACACACACACACACACACACACACACACACACACACACCACAAATTGAAAATTAAAACCAATTGCATTGAAGTATTATAGTAAATAATAGTCTTTTTTTTTTAAATTCTCTATTTATTTTAATTCTAAAAATCTGCGGATCAACAGTTTCAGACATTTGATTGTTAATTTTTTAAATACGCCATATTAAAAGGGTCAGATGTGATATTGAATATTGAATTTAAAAGATAGATAAGAGGAACATCTCCAGTGAAAATAGAGACTTACATTAAGTTTTTGGATTACAGGTTTACTAAATAAATCACAAATGTTTACAGGTTAGGGTCATCAAAAAATTTTCGGAACATGTATTGCACAGTATTTCATAACATTTCTTCTACTGATTAAGAGTACTGCAATTCCAACACACTGGGTTTTAAAATATACAGTATCATAGCACAAGGTTGTTGTTCATCAAGGAAACTGTAGATTAAAACAACCTGGTTTAATATGTAAAATAAAAAAAATTGAAATGTTATATATCAGTAGTTTCATTTGTAATTTTAGATTTTATAAACTCATACATGTATATATTTGAAACAAATCTTTTATTATATAGATACTTGATCTCCGCTGAGATGGAATCAATATAAGCGGTAATTTTATAATGTTTTCTTGAAAGATGCAACCTTTGACAAGTTAGGTTTTTGATATCAAATATCATCATATGGGAAATATATGATTGTATGTTTCTGGACAATGAAATCAGTAATCTTGTTTACCTGTACACATTGCCATGTTATAACACCTGTAAAAATAAAATTAAAGATGTATAAAAGAAGGGAAATCAAATCACAAACTAAACAATAAAAAAGACTACAATAATCTGTGTTTTAATATCTGGTTTCTATGGCAACCAAAGGAATAGGTTTTCAAAACTTGAGTAAATGCTCTACATGGCAATAAATGTTCTTAGCTTTCTTTCTTTTATAAGTTAGTGGATGTTACAATACAACCAGTTAACAATAAATCTATGCATTGTGAATTCATAAACAGCACATTCTTTAAAAACACTGGAAAGATATTGAAATTAAGTTCGCTCTTATGAATTTTTTTACAAGAAAGTTTAGCAGAGGAGAGTAAGGCAATCTTCTTACATTGATGTTTCTTACAGTTAAGAATTGAATCTCAAAGAAGCATTTTGTGTTAGATTTGCAATTTATTAAATCTGGATAACTGTATTGACATCTTTGTATAATAAAATCTAGGTTACATCTTTATATGAGTAAAAAAAAAGGTCACACCTTTGTAGTTCTAAGTAAAAAATCTGGGTGACATCTTTATATGAGTAAAAAATCTGGGTTCATATGAGTAAAAAATCTGGGTAACATCTTTATATGAGTAAAAAAAAATTAGGTTATACATTCATAGGAATAAAAAATCTGTGTGACATCTTCATATGAGTAAAAAATCTGGGTAACATCTTCATATGAGTAAAAAAAAAATAGGTCACACATTCATAGGAATAAAAAATCTGTGTGACATCTTCATATGAGTTAAAAATCTGGGTTCACATCTTTATATGAGTAAAAAAAAAATTAGGTTATACATTCATAGGAATAAAGAATCTCGGTGACATCTTTATTTCCAAGTAAAAAATAAAATAAATTCTAAAAAAATATTTTATCTTCTTAATATCTTCATATTGAAATTGAAAATGTTTAACATGCAGGAATGGGTAATATTTGTGGATGGGTAGATGGGAAAGGGTAATGTGCAGCAATAACACTTTGTTGGAGGTTTCCATACCTTACTCTAAGCTTCCAGTGTTTATTGCAATATACATCCTTTATTTTATGATAATAGAATTCATATAAAAAATAATAGTAATAATAGTAATAAAATAAAAAAAAAAAAACAAATAAATAAAAAGGAAAAAAAATTGTGTGTGATTTAATTAGATGTGAATAAAAAATGTAAATAAGCCATGCAGAATACGGGGTTCATGCTGCTGTTAGCTTTTTTAGCAAATGGAGAAAAATAATTAATTTTGTCAAATAAATATGTTTTTGAAAACATTCTGAATATATTAAGAAAATGGTATACCAGTACCTTAAAGAAGCCCAAAAACACTAGTCCAGTTTCATCTGGTCACCAGGGTACTTTATCTATTTGTACATGTATCAGCATTGATATTTGATAGTTGAGTCATGTGCTACTTTTGAATTTTTATGAAATAATACATTCAAGAGTAGCACTTGAGACAATCTGCCACTTTTGAATGTATTATTTCATAAAAATTCGAAAGTAGCACTTGACAGTTGTTATAGTTACAGATTCTTACTTAATTTGATCCAAAATAAAAGATAAATAAATAAATAAAAATTAAAAGAAAAATAATTAAAATTAAAAAAAAACAAAATTAAAAGGAAACTGAAAATTTTACAGGAAACTTGTGTTTGATGTGACCTAAATGTACAGTAAAAGACTAATAATACTGCCCATGATGCATTGTTTATCACCAATAGATATAATGTTACATATTCCTGTATGCAAATATCATCACTTGTATTGTTTATCACCAATAGATATAATGTTACATATTCCTGTATGCAAATATCATCACTTGTATTATGGAAATAAATTTTTAAAATAAAAATGAATAAGACTGTTATGAACAGAATCAAAATGTTATATGCAAATTAATAGCTATGTTAAATATACTCAGAGGGAACAATTTACTATAAAAATATTCTATTTATTTTAACTTTGCCTTTCATTAAAGTATTTCCTCGGTGACTTGGTGAGAGAGTATCTGCTTCAAGAGCAGGAGATGAGGGCTTGAATCAAAAACTTAAAATTTGAGATGCTGTCTTCTCATCTGGAGCTCAGTATGTGGAGGACAGAGTATCCACTAGTTCAGCTAGTGCCAGGATAATGTAACTCAGGGGTGGTTTGCTCAGTGAGCTAGCAACATTACTAAAAGTCCTTCTATGTGCATGTTAGTACAAGCAGGTTATAATACACACTGGCTCATCTTGCACATACATGAACTTGATCCTAGATTAGCATTAATCTTTAGAATCTAATAAGCTTGCTGTCATGGTGAATAGGTGAAAATTGCTGATATGACATTAAACAGTCTTACAACAAACTAACAAGCCTAAATGTACCTTTTATCAGAATAATGGCTGTTGTATCACTGTCCATGAATCAGTTGTGTTTAGCTTAGCTTGTTAAGATTGGGTTTGTTGTTGACAGCATTGTAACAATACAATTTGCTCTATTAATCTTTCTGGAACTTTTGGATATCGTTAATATTACTTATCTTAAAAAATACAAATTCATTAAAACATTTTTCTGTTGTTTTAAGTGGTAGATTTACTGTATATTAAATCTTTTTGATATGTTCAAGTTAAAAGACTGCTACAGACAGTTAATTTAGAGTAATCATTATTAATTTCCAGCGCTACAAAGCATTTTCAGACCAGTGTATAATAATATTAATATGGCTGCTAATATTAATGGGTTTCTTTGTAGTTTTTCATTAGTCATCAGTACTTCCTTTTCTGTAAAATATTGTATTTTAAGAGTTGTTTAAAAGGTTATATTTTTCCCTCATTTTGAAATTATTTTGGTCTGCCTATCAGGAATTGACATTTTCAACGTTTAGTATAACATACATATATATGCCGTAGATCTCGCATTTAACAAGTAAAATATTGACATTTTCAACATTTAGTAATATATATATATATATATATATATATATATAGAGAGAGAGAGAGAGAGAAAGAGAGAGGGAGATCTTGCATTTAACAAGAAAAATTTTGCAGTTTTTCAGTGACTTTATACATAAGTTGTCCTTTTATAGAGTATATTAATAGTTAAAATATGAAACAAAAGGGGCTTTCAATCAGTAGTTGAAAATGACAGGTGGCCTTTATATAGCTGTGGTCACTTAATATCAGCTTTTACTGTACAATATCTCAAATACATTTCTGCATACTTCATTACTTCAAAATGTTTTACTATTTTGCACTGAGTATCTGGGGGTGGGGCAGGGTGGATTTAGATATTGGATTAGTCATGTCAGCCTTAAATCAAAGGTGTTTCGATCACTGATCGGTTTTACCTCAGTGAAAGAAATTTAAAAGATCTTTTTTCCTTGTTTTAGGCCAGTAGAATTAAACAAAAGTTTATTCATTGTTATAGTTTTCTGCAAGTGTTTCTGATGTGTCTTGTTTTTCATGCCTACTTATGAATTATGATGGGCTTTTGAGTGCTAGTCATTTTCTGTAATCCATTATACTGATACTGCATTAAACATGTAAAATCTTATCTGAGTCATCAAGTGGTTAAGATGAAAGTCCAGATACATCACTTATGTTTGATTTGACTTCAATATTAGAAAGTTTTGATTTTCCCAAATGAGAAAACTTTGTTTAACCTAGATGTTAGAGACTGCTTCAGTGGTTTGAACCCCGGATACCAGAGGTAAGACTAAAATTTGAGATACTGCCTCCATGCTTGGAATTAGGTATTAGAAGGACATAGTATCACCTCGATCAACTGGTGCTAGAGAATTGTAACTTGGAAATTGTATGCTTTTCTGCAGCATGCTGACTAGATAGGCTAGCATTTGAACAACATGTCATTATGAGTGCTGCTAGTCTAAGACGAGACTATAAAAAACACCTGCACATCACACACACATATATAAACTTGATTTTAGATTAATCCTTAGAGATGCAAAAAACTCTCTCTACACAAATAGCTGAAAAACTGCTGATTTGACGTCAAACATCATAACAACAAACAAACTTGATATCAGTTTTATTATTGCATTTAAGTTTGATTTTAGCTTCTGTTTGTGTCACTGTGTTTGTGATAGTGGATTATGCAAAATCTTTCATAGAAAATCCAATAAAATATACCGTAATTAAAATTGGTATTTTTCACTTACTTGAGTCTAGTCATAACTGAAAATCCCTAAGTGCATCTGCTTTTACAATAAAATATTTCAGTAGAAAGGAAATTGTTGCTGCTACAATGATTTAAAATGTTGAAAATCAGGGCAAATGGTGGATTCACTAGCATATATGACATGAAGCTTCACCAAAAACATTGTTTGTGGTGTAAACATTACTATTTTTGACATGTAAAATACTGGTAGCAGCATCAGTTTCCTTTTATCAGAAATATTTTATGGTAATCATGGATGAGCGTAGCGATTTCCTGTTATGGCTAGACTCAAGTAAGCAAAAGATACCAAACCTAATTCAGGTTAATTGCATTTTCTATGAAAGCACAGTGACACGGTAGTGGATGTTTTTTAGGTAATTCTCCTTCAACAATGTTGAATGTTGTGTTTTTGTACTCTTCTTCCACCAATCCACTCTAGAAGATAACAGGCTAAATAAGATTTAATTAAAAAGCACATAAAATGGTAGAAACATCTTTCTTTGAAGTATAAATACCGGTAATTAATTTTCTTGTTGGTACATTAAGCATTGAGGCACTAAAGAACATCAAATTAATCAAACTTTTTCAGCGTAAGTACAAGTAAGTCTTGTTTTTAAGTTCACAAGACAAAAGTTCAGTGAGCTATTGTTGTCTCTTTGGCATCCTGCAATGTAATAAAGTGTTAATGGTTTTTATGTATGTTTTCCTCATAGTTATTATTGTCAGTGATTCAACCCAATAAGCTAAGAACCTTGTCTTCTAAAAGTACTTATTTTACTGTTAATTAAGACACTTCAATGGTGCCTAAGATTGATTGATTGATTTAATGGGGTTTTTATGTCCCTAGTCAAGAATTTTTCATATACATCAAGACATCACCAGCTATAAGTGAAGTGACAGAAGTTTTTGCCTTTGCAGTGCACTTAGAGCAATGTGCAGGGAGGGTTCTTAAACATGCCACACCTGCTGCGACACAGGACATTGGTTTTTAAGGTCTTGTTTGAAGAACCCCTTGACTTTCATTTCTAAATGCAATGTGCTGAGCTAAAGAACATTCACTAACCAATTTTTAAGTCTTGGTCCAAGGGGTTTGAACCCTTGACATTCCACATACAAAGCCAGCACAGTAGCAATGGGCTTAAGTTTGTAAATGGTAAATAAGAATTGTGGACATTATAAGCAGGTGATTGTTATATACATGTTCTGTTTTGTTGAATTATTAAAACACTGGTCTGTATAGACAGGTTGCTGTGGTTTAAAAAGTTCTAAAAATAAAAAAACTTTCAATAATTATAACAGATCTGTTGTTAGTTTAAAACTTGGGCAATCCTCAGAGAACTAATGATACAAGGTACATTTCAGCTTTGTAATATCTTATGTAAACAATTCCTCTGTAGAAATTCATTTGATTGTTGTTGATTTGGCAGATCGTGTTAATGGATTTTATTTAATAGTACTAGGTATAAGACAAATATTTTCCAATTTTTCTACGGGTCTCAGCATCTCGTTTTTCTTCCAGTTCAGTATGTGATTGAACCTAACAATTCCTGTTGTCTGGTAATCAGTTTGTGTTTATTATGCATGTCTAATAAATGTTACAAGCGTACTTGTAATTAAATTTAGAACAGCTTCAGTGTATTTATTACTTGGATCTCACTGTCAGAGTATTGGATGATTCAGCTAAGAGTAAATTGTTTTGATTCTCACAGTTTGCTCAATCTACACCAAATTCCATGTTATATTGTGTAATAAGATTTAATATTAAACACATTGTAACTAGTCTTATAATTAAGAAATGATTGCTATCTGTCTTTGTATTATTACCAAATATTGCACATATTTTTATTCTGTGTGACAGAACAAATCAGTAAATGGCAGTTTCATTGGGGTTAATCAGCATACCACATTGTACCATTTTAAGTTGATATGGAATGATTTTCCCATTAAATATGCAATCACATTGAATAATATTTTTTTACCCGTAAGATTGAGCTTATTCTGTTAATCTGCAACATGAACATTATTTCTAGCATTGAACAGAAATTTAATGGGGTGTTGATCACTGGTACTCTAGAAAATGGGGCTATAACTTAAATTTTTAGTGTAACAGTGTATTTAAATCATTGTTATTGAAGGTAAATTTTAAAACATTAGTCAGTTGTTCGTTCAACCCAGAAAACACCATTTGAAATGAATATATAGGGATATAAACCTTGGTGGTGAGAGACACTGTGTCCTAGGTGGGGAGAGGCACTGTGGTCCTAGGTGGTGAGAGGCACTGTGGTCCTAGGTGGTGAGAGGCACTGTGATCCTAGGTGGTGAGAGGCACTGTGATCCTAGGTGGTGAGGGGCACTGCGATCCTAGGTGGTGAGAGGCACTGTGGTCCTAGGTGGTGAGAGGCACTGTGGTCCTAGGTGGTGAGAGGCACTGTGGTCATAGGTGGTGAGAGGCCTTGTGATCCTTGGTGGTGAGAGGCACTGTAGTCCTAGGTGGTGAGAGGCCTTGTGATCCTAGGTGGTAAGAGGTACTGTGATCCTAGGTGGTGAGAGGCACCGTGGTCCTAGGTGGTGAGAGGCCTTGTGATCCTAGGTGGTGAGAGGCACTGTGGTCCTAGGTGGAAAGAGGCACTGTGGTCCTAGGTGGTGAGAGGCACTGTGATCCTAGGTGGTGAGGGGCACTGTGATCCTAGGTGGTGAGAGGCACTGTGGTCCTAGGTGGTGAGGGGCACTGTGGTCCTAGGTAGTGAGAGGCCTTGTGATCCTAGGTGGTGAGAGGCACTGTGATCCTAGGTGGTGAGGGGCACTGTGGTCCTAGTTGGAAAGAGTCACTGTGTCCTAGATGGTGAGAGGCATTGTGGTCATAGGTGGTGAGAGGCCTTGTGATCCTAGGTGGTGAGAGGCACTGTAGTCCTAGGTGGTGAGTGGCCTTGTGATCCTAGGTGGTAAGAGGTACTGTGATCCTAGGTGGTGAGAGGCACTGTGGTCCTAGGTGGTGAGAGGCCTTGTGATCCTAGGTGGTGAGAGGCACTGTGGTCCTAGGTGGAAAGAGGCACTGTGATCCTAGGTGGTTAGAGGCACTGTGGTCCTAGGTGGTTAGGGACACTGTGATCCTAGGTGGTTAGGGGCACTGTGGTCCTAGGTGGTGAGAGGCACTGTGGTCCTAGGTGGTGAGGGGCACTGTGATCCTAGGTGGTGAGAGGAACTGTGATCCTAGGTGGTGAGAGGCACTGTGGTCCTAGGTGGTTAGGGGCACTGTGATCCTAGGTGGTTAGAGGCACTGTGGTCCTAGGTGGTAAGAGGCACTGTGGTCCTAGGTGGTAAGAGGCACTGTGGTCCTAGGTAGTGAGAGGCCTTGTGATCCTAGGTGGTGAGAGACACTGTGATCCTAGGTGGTGAGGGGCACTGTGATCCTTGGTGGTGAGAGGCCTTGTGATCCTAGGTGGTGAGAGGCACTGTGATCCTAGGTGGTGAGAGGCCTTGTGATCCTAGGTGGTGAGAGGCACTGTGATCCTAGGTGGTGAGAGGCCTTGTGATCCTAGGTTATGAGAGGCACTGTGATCCTAGGTGGTGAGGGGCACTGTGGTCCTAGATGGTAAGAGGCACTGTGATCAATAAGTGCTCACTCCAGATTATTCAATCCTTGAGACCCCTGTGAAAACAGAATTTTGTTACATAGGTTTTTGCACATCAATAGTGACATTGTATTCTTTTTATTTCCATAGATTTCGGACATATATCTATGTATTTACATGTAATTGTATTTATAAGGATAAATTTCAGTTGTAATATCAAGATTCTGTTTTATTTATCACCTTAGAGATGCTATGTGTGTGGAAAGTCTTCAACTTGAGTATGGAAGAATCACACATTTTGTTCTCAGCTATGTTGTAATTAGAGCGTATACTCATGACAGTTGATTAAAAGCTTGTTGTATTTGCTGAACAGTTTGATTGGATTATATTAGAACAGTGTGTAACATGCCAATCAAGATTATTTAATTTATGTTGAGGTGTCCTGTTCATGATTTAAGGAACAAAGGGATGAATAAGTCATTGACAAGTAAATTGACAAATTTTGTTGCAAGCACCAGCATAAGAAGGAAGAGATGCCAGTTCTTTTCGCTTTAGACTGAAAATATCAGTGGAACTGTAGAAAAATTAATAACTTGACCAGTAGGTGAAAGATTTATCTTCCAAAATATTTGAATATGGAGTTCTGCAATTGTTATAGTCTTGTTTTGGAAATGAAAGAAGAGGTCATCAAACATCAAAAAGGAAAAAATTTGATTGGAATTTTCAAATCAGCAGTGATGACATCTTGAAATGTATTAATAATTTGGAAGACAAATCATTCATCTATCAATAGATGTTAGTAACTTTTTTTAATTTCCATTTATATTTTCAGTCTGAAGCGAAATGAGTTGGTGCTGCTTCTGACACCAGTATCAGACAATCCCTGGTTTTTGATATAGGAATTGCTCGCACATTTCACACACTTATATCAATCCTTAGAAGTGAATAAACTTGTTCTTGTTGCAAATAGCTCAATAATTGTTGAAGCAACATTATTATCAACAACCAACTATCTTTTACCATATAGTATATGTAGTTTGGTACCATTAAAGGAAAACACCTACATGTAATGTACTGGTAGAAGTACCAATAAAGATAAAACACTTACTCTTCTGTACACTACATGTAATGTAATACAAAAGTATTATTGTTTTATTATAATTAAATGAAAGTTTAATATATTAACATATCTAATGAAATTTTCTTATTTGCAATTTTCAGTTCCCTGAGCATGGCTTTTATGGTCTGGTTGACAAGCTGCTGTTATTTCGACATGACAGTTCTAGTCCAAACTTACTACAGTATATTTCTAACTCCAGCGATGTAAAAGAAGGCTGTCTAATTGAAGTGGTTCTCTCAGGTAAATATTTCACCTGTCACTCAGAATTTAACATTTAACATATTAATTAATTTTTTGTATATATATAATTCATTATAACTCTTGATAACTTACCGTAACACATTGTGTTAAGATGTTTAATGTTAAACCTAACTTAGCTAAAATCAAGTTAACAGTTTTGTAATAAAAGTTTTAGTGCAGTTCACCTTTGAACCCTTTCATTTCTTCAAGAATAAGGTTTTATTAAAAAATCAGAAAATGGACATTATTTATTATCATAGTTTAAAGTTCCTGTTTTTGAATATTTAACTGAAGTTTACTCTTCCATACTTTACTGAAATGGTTCAATCCAAATATTAGGAAAATAGAATATTTCATTGGGTAGAAGAGGTTCATTTTTTCCTTGTATACTTGTATACACCAGTTATTGATACTGATTAATAATATACAGATTGAGAACATAAAGATACATTTATTGTCTGTTTAAATCCATTCATTTTGTAATCCCTTAAGAGTTGTTATTTGAAACTTATTGATATAAATACAATTTTATGTACAAGTAGTTTGTATTATTACATATGGCTCATGTCTGCTTAGACAGTTTTCAGACTTGACAAGGGCATTGGACCTGGATTAATTGTTGTTCATATTTAATTACATTAATTGACTGTTCAGTTGATAACCTTACAATGTATTTGTTGGATCGAAATGGATCAGTAGATGGATGCATGAATGGATTGATAAATAGATGAAATAAATGGATTGAAAGGTAGATACAATGAATGGATTGATAGTTGCAGTGAATGGATTGAAAGATAGTTGCAATGAAGGGGTCAATATAAAATGCAATAAATGGATTGATAGATACAATGAATGGATGAATGAATGACTGAATGAATGAATGCAAGAATGAATGAATAGATGTATTGAATGGATTAGGTTGATAGATACAATGGATGAATGAATGAATGAATAGATGTATTGAATGGATTAGGTTGATAGATACAATGGATGGATGTATGAATGAATGAATGAATGAATAGATGTATTGAATGGATTGGGTTGATAGATACAATGGATGAATGAATGAATGAAAGAATGATTTAATAGATGTATTGAATGGATTAGGTTGATAGATACAATGGATGAATGAATGAATGCATGAATGATTGAATAATGAATGAATGAATAGATGTATTGAATGGATTAGGTTGATAGATACAATGAATGGATGAATGAATGAATAGATGTATTGAATGGATTAGGTTGATAGATACAATGAATGGATGTATGAATGAATGAATAGATGTATTGAATGGATTGGGTTAATAGATACAATGAATGGATCATTAGAGAAAAAGAATAAATAGGTATATAAATGCAACAGATAGACCAAAACATATATGCAAAAAATGGATCAATAGATAGATGTAATGAATGGACCAAATATAGATACAATGAATGTATCAAGTAGAAAGATTCAAGGCTATAATGTCTATGACAATAATTTAACTGCATTGTATATCAATTAAATCAATTTTATCATTTATATACTAAAATCAACATTTATCTATTTATTTATCTAGTACATCTTTTTATTTAACCATCCGTCTTGTATTGTTTCTTTTAATTAATCCATTCTGGGCATCTAACTATGCTGTGTAAAAATTTCTCTGACAAATAGATACTTCAATTCAGAGTTTTACTCTACACTGAAGTGTTAACCTGTATATTAGATTTTTTGATAAACAATTTTCTAAATTTTGAACATTTTTAAGTTACCTGCATTGTATCAGAAACAACTTAGCCAAATATGTAAAATATTATGATGAATGAATGGTCAAAGTTGAAGTTGTTTTTATTTATGACAGCACCCAAATAAAAAGTTAGTAAAGTTTTTTATTTTATCACTCCACTTCTTTTAAAATTTTCAAAATTGTGTCCTTCATTTCTGTCTGAAATTTAAATGCAGATAAAGTTCCAGGTGAGCATTGTAGCCCCAGTCTCCTTTTAACCAATATACATGTTACTTCAACAGAAGAACAACTCCTTTTAAAAATAACTCCCTCCCTCACTTTCTTAAATGTATCTACAGGTAGATCTCTTCTATAATTTTTAGGTATTTTTATTTTATTTTTAAATCAGAAAATTTAAAACACTATCTCAGAGGACAAAATCTCATTTTAATTTAATTATATAAAGTGCTTCTGTAAGAAAATGTAAAGGCTTTAATTTTACTAATGGGTTAACTTTGAAAAATGTATTTGAATTTTAAAAAAAAACCAAAAGAATTAATTATTAGAAAAAATTTAGTCTCCTTTAAATATGCAACTCTATTTGTTTTAATCCATTGCATCATTGCTGAAAATTTGAATTAAGAATTACGGTCTTTGTTATCATTTCTCAAAACGGTGAGTGTAAATATTAGATTTTTATTTTACGTGTATTTAGATGATTCTTATTTTTATGGTAAGTTTCCATCACTGGATTTTTTTTCTTCAATTTCATTTACCAGTAGTCATTAATATATTTATTAATATTATGCATCTACCGGTAACTAGTATCTTTCTACTCTGTTTTTATATGAAAGTAAAATTTTATTATGAGAAATTTAAAAAAAATATGTCTATACAAATAAATGATTTTTTTAATTATGAAAAATTAATACCAGATGCATTTTAAATTTATGTATCATCATATAATACATATACATGTAGCGTGTTCTGTACAATGACACTTTAAGAAAGATAAATTATATAATAAAATAATATTATCTTTCTTTATGCATCATTAAAAAGTCCACAATTTTAGCATGCTTTATACATTCTAACAATATAAGTAGATAATGATTAATAATACATGTAATGTATTTGTGACTGCAGTCTAGCATATTATGATTAAGTCACTATTAAAGCTACTACCAGTATATCAAAGGACGAAAAACCAGTTCCAAAGGAAGAAAAAAAAAGATAGAGAGATGATGTTCCTGATCTGATCATGATTTATCATGTATAGGTAGGTGATTTGTCAGTTGACAATAGGGAGTCTTTATGTTTGGTTATTAAATTAAGATATTGCACTACTCACTTTATAACTCAATCAATATATATATCAATATATATATATATATATATATATATATATATATATATATATATATATATATATACACGGGTATATGGTGACAGAACTTCTATCAGGAGGACCTAACTGTTGTTGTTCTTTGAAAAAATCTGAGAAATCTGCATCTATTGTGAATGGAAATCTTACAGGAAAATTTTTATCTTGAGTCCATTGATTCTCGGACTTGTACGGAAACTTTGGAGACAGATCACAGTAAGTTGTATATTAGACAAGACTAATAGTTAGTCAGTCTTTTATATGTATAATCTCAAAGAAGGTTACTTTGGTCTGCAAAATATAGCAGAAAATCACTCAGTAACTCTGTGTAAAAAAATATCTGCAAATATCAGTTGTAATAAAAATTACTTAAAAAGGATTAAGACAGTATATAAAACAGAGGAAAAAAGACAATATATTTTTTTTCTAAAGGTTAAAATGACATTTAGCTCCTTGATCTGATATATATTTTAATGTTTAACACCCACTCCAAATGAAAAAATAAGTCACAAGAGACAGAAGTCTAATTTGAATCATAGACAGAGGCTAATATAATGTTACTTTGTTGTTTCATTGATTTAGAATGTATATATGACAGAGTACATTCAGAAATTGTTTTTGATTTGGAATATCATTTAAGTAAGATTCTTGACAATCCATCAGACTTTTTTTAAAACAATTAAATTGGATTTTTTTCCCCCTCTTCTATTATATATCAGATATTTTGAAAATGTGGGGTAAATTTATTTAGGAGAGGGTTGGAGGGGGTGGGGGATGGGGGGATAAATGAATAAGTGGTCTAAAGCATGTTCTTACAAATCAAAGTACCTCTCACTGTCTAGGTTTAAATACTACTAGGGCAGATCATGGTGTAAGAAAGTTTGTCAGTTTGATTGCTAAATGACTGGTTTTTTCAGTACTCCAGTTTCCTCAACCATCTCAGAACTGACTGCCTTGATATAAGTGAAAGAATCTTAAATGGTGTGTTTAAAATCCTAGTCCACTTTACCTAACTCATTTAAGAACGTGTGTAAAATTCAGATTATATACAGTAGAATTTTTACATAATTTTTCATTAAATAGCATGAAAAACTCTAAATCATTCTTTAATTTTCTATCGAGGAATTTTATCGCATCCTTTTGAATTTGATACCTTGAACACTGCAGTCCTATAAACTCATATTTATCACTGTGTTATTTCATGGGTTTACCGAAAAATTTATTGCCATTAGTTTGTTTTCATTATAAAATAAAGTTGGTTTCTTAAAATTTATATCCAAGACAACAATATAATATGATTCGAATATAAAGATAAATTGATTCTGAAAACTGGTTAATGGATTAATGCCATTTAACTAATTACTAAATTTGAAAAGATTATTTTAAGTGTTTACATTCATTTTAAAGCCAAGATGAACAGGATTGTTTGAAAATTCATGTATCTAGAAATGATTGTAAATAAAGAATAAATAATGTAGAGTGTAGTTGTTAAAGAAAAACCTTCAAATGTATTACTGGTATTTCTTTTACTTACCTGTTGATCAAGTTTTTAATGTGTGTGTGGTTAAGCCTATATAGGTTAAAAAGGGCCTAATTTGATGAGTGTGTTGATTTTATCATCATTTTTGATTTATGGATTACAAAAGATTGATTTATGATTTACTTGATCTGTCTTTATAGTTACTGCTTGATTCCCACTCGGATCAGATCCAAGTATGAGATAGTTGGTCAGTTTCCTTGCTGAAATTCAGTGGTTTTCTTCTGGGAATCTGGTTTTCCCCACCATCTTAGAACTGACCACCTCAATATAATTGAAAGTATCTTGACTGGGGTGTAAAACACCATTATTCAAATCAACTTTTAAGTTACCTGTTTCAGACTGTATTTCGGTCAGTAAGTTTGACTGTTATCATGTGCCTCAAATATAATGACTCGGTCAAATAGTATGAAAAAGGTAGTTTTATTTGAAATACTGATTACTCAATTATCCAAAATCATTTTTGCTTTATGGCTTTCAAAATAAGTCAGAATTAATGCTCTTTTGTTTTCTTGGTAATTTTTTTAATAAGTAATCAAGTCTTTACCTTTGAGGTCATTAATTAGTGAAGCTTCGATCACCTTGAATATATCTGAAACAACATCATTCCATGCCAGGCTGAGCTATGCCTCGGAATGCCACATTTTGCCATGCCAAACCATTTTATGCCCCAGACATTACACCTTGCCACTCCACCTGATTCTTAAAAATCAAATAAATACTTACAGTAACATATTTGTTAATGAATTAAGCGACTTAACTTATCTAATCAGTCTAATTATGTTTTATTTAACATTTGTGTTTAATAAGATGTGCTTTTTGTCTTCCTAAGTTCAAAGTTTAACTACCATAATCACAATTTTTGTGTAACTTAACTGGATTTTACGTGGATATCATTTAATAATATTTATACTACTTCTAGGTACATTATTACTTATTAATTTTTATTCTTATTTACTTTCATTCTAAAACTTTAGAAACTTGATCTAGGCATTGTAATGTTGAGGAAAAAATCTTCCAGGATAAAGGGAAATAACTCTTTTAAAATGAATTTCTTTTGAAATGGACCCACTTACCTGATTATCCATTGACTCTTTTCTTTATTCATTCTGATAGAAATACTAAAATGTTTCTATAAAAAGACAATTTTTGCCTTCAGAGATTGTCTTTGTGACTTAATAACAAAGTTCACCTGATCCTATTGTATATAATTAACATTGGTTTATTTTTGTCTAAAAGAATTACTTTGCTTATGTAAAATTCATTGATGTTACTTTTGCTCAAGGCATATTAAATTGCAGCCTTTCTTTCTGCAAGGCATGGGCATATTTTCATTTTATAGAAATACTGATAATGATGGCTAAGAAGAAATAACAGAATGATTTTAGTTTTTACAATCCAGTCTAGTTTAGAAATCACCAGCTTTTGGGAAAGCTAGCACTTTCAGTGCTTATTAAAGAATATGGATTAATTCGGTGTCAACACCTAACATTATAGTGGACACTATGATTGAAGAGGATTTTTTTATATGAAGATGGAAGCCTTTTCGAATATATTTGAGAGATAAATGTAATACTTTAATGACAGAATTACCAAGTTTTAAAACATTTTAGGGAAGTGAGAGATACTTTTTATGTACATAAAAGTTATATATGTACTTTTATTTACAGAGAAAGCCAGACCTTTCAAACAACGAGGTAATGTTTGTTTGTATTAAACATACTGAGCACACATTTTATTTATTTTCCAAAATTTTTCCAAAAAATGGTTTTAATTTTGAATATTTTTTCAAAGAATAAAACAACATTATATAATTATATATAGTGTTGTCAAATAAAACTCATGATTAGATATTTTTATAAATATTCTAGAATACCACAAAAAAATCATTTTATTTATTTTCCAAAATTTTTCCCTAAAATCTTTTTAATTTTGAATATTTTTTAAAGAATAAAACAACATTATGTAATTATATACATAGTGTTGTCAAATAGAATTCATGATTAGATATTTTCATAAATAATTTCAAACACCATAGAAAAATCTGTTGGTAAATGAATATTTGAATGTTGGTTTTAACTCTAAATACACATTAACTTTTCCATTCATTTTTGTTTTCTGAGTTAGATTGTGTCTGGTTTTTTTTTCTGAATTTCAATTTTAAAACCACTACTTATTATAGAAAAACTGGCACATAACCAGTTTAGTTGTGTTTTACTGCAAAAAAGTGGAAGTTATCAAGACGTTAGCAATCAGACAAACGGATGAATAAAGCAGTTAGTAGCTAATGAACTTGTACCTAGCAACAGCTAGTGTAACCAAGAACAAGAAACAAATAACAAATAAATATTATGGAAAAAATTTTTTGATAGTAGTAATTGTGTTTAATGCCACAATAAAAATTCATTTACTTGTTTTGAGATGGTCAGTTTTGGGATGGCGGAGGAAACCAGAGTACCTTGAGACAAACTTTCACAAATGCTGTAATATAAAATCAGATTAATGTTATTTAACTTATCATTAGTTGATCTAGATGAATTGCAAAATTTTAATGTGTTTATAAAAAATAAAAATCTTTAAGAGAATTTAAAAAAATAAAACCATTCCAACTGAATCGTGACAGGCCGATAGGGTTTTTCAACTGACATAAATATAATTTGTGGGTAGCTTCTGTAGTACAAATTTTTGCTGGAATATCAAATTTTTGTTGATACACTCTTGAGCATGATTCGGTTATTGACACAGATTTAATGTAAACTGCACTTTTTGATAGATTGTTAGAATTTTTGTTTTTTATTACATGTACTAGAACAAAATAAGAACGATACAGACACATCTTTATTTTATTGAATGCTCTTTGTTTACTGCAAGTAAATTCTGTAAATTTACCATGTCAAATTTATATTGTGAAAATATGTGAGTCCTTGATTCTCATTGGAGACATAATAATGACATTTCATCGTAAAACAAAAACATATTTGTCTAATTAGATGCCATTGAAATGAAATAAGATATTTTTAACATTTGATATAGAGTAATTGTTATTGAAGTAAAAAAGAAATTATTTTATCTCAATAGTGCTTAGTGTGTTTGTTACAGAGTGTAAGAGTTTGTTTATATGGCCCCGCAGCTAATAATACAACATCATTTGATGTAATATTGACATGTGTTACAAACGATTTATGATTGATTTGCACATGTACCTTAAGTTACCTGTCTACAGGTAACATTAATTACAAATTAATTCATTTATGACTGTAAAACTTGATTGATGTACTTGGGCACAGACAGGTCATCTCAGACCAAGGTCAAATTGCCTCAAGTTAGTTTTATCTTCCATGTTTGATTAGCTAATATAAACTTTTTCTTGGTATTAATGACCGTATGGTTTTTTTAAATTTGCTGTTGATATAATTATCTTTAAAATGGTGTGAAGTTTGATTTTGGCTTTAGAATTTATTAACAATTTTCCATAAAGTCATTATTAGTCATTTATATACAGCAAATTACTAACCATATACATGTATTTGCATTGAATGATTTATATTTGAGAGTTCAAAATGCATTGTGAGATAATAATATTTGTTTTATATTTCCATTGTTTCCATGGTGGCCAATTGGACTAAAACACAGGCTTATGGATACTTGTACCTTTCACTGCTTAGGTTTGAATTCTGTCAGGGTCATCCCTATGTGGAAAATGATCTTGACAGGGCTTGAAATACCATTCCAACCAAACAACCACATATCCAACTACCCACCCACCTATCCAACCAACCAACACCAACCAATCATCCAACCATCAAACCATCCAACCTTCCAGGTGTCCAACCAACCAACCAACCAACCAACCAACCAACCAACTAACCAACCAACTTACCAAAAAACCAACCAATTTACCAATCAAACCAGCCAATCAGAAAAACTAACAAACCACTTGACCAATCAATCAAGCAATCTAATCAGCCAACCAACCATCCAACCACTCACCCACCCATAAGACAAACCAACCATCCAGCTACTGTCTCACCCATCAGACAGATCAACCATCCAACCACTTACCCACCCATAAGACAAACCAACCTTCCAACCACTGACTCACCCATCAGACAGATCAACCATCCAACCACTGACCCGCCCATCAGACAGATCAACCATCCAACCACTGACTCACCCATCAGACAGATCAACCATCCAACCTCTGACTCACCCATCAGACAGATCAACCATCCAACCATTCACCCACCTATCAGATAAACCAACTTCACAAATAACCAGTCAACAAACAAGTCTTTAATCTTATCTCTCTTTTAAAATAATCTTTCTCTTTCTATCTGTCTGCTTGTTAATTGTGTCTTAAATATAAATATTTTACTTTTTCTATTTTGAATTTTAAAACAAAAATATATATACAAAAATAGCTCATAATAGCTTCATTGAAAATTGACAGAAAATTCCAGTGTAGTTTTTCTGGAACTTCAGCAGTTGAATTTAACTTTTGGAATTTCAAAATAAATATTCATAGAAAAAAGCTTAGAATTGCTTAAGTGTTGTATGAATCTATTTTGACCAAAGCTTTTAGAAGTATAAACAATATGGATCTATTCAGCCCTAAAATAAAACATTAAATTGTAATTGAGTTATTGATTTAATTCTGAGTGAAATTTGTCAGTAGTTTATGAAATGGAATATTCAAGATAGTATGACATCATTAATATAATGTTAATGCATGTTGCATCAATTTATGGCACTAATGGGACATATTATAGGAAGTTATTCACTGAAGAGAGTTCAAACACAATAACCAATCAACCAATACTTAACATTAAAATTCTTTTGGAGTGGATTGGAGTTGAGTAATAGTGTTATTATCTCCAGTCAAATTTCTTATACTTATGTTACAGTGGCAGGATGTGGGAAAGTGAAAGAAACTAGAAAAAATACTTACATGTACCTTTGGCAAGGGAACTTACAAATTTTCTAGGATCCCCAAAATGTGGATTACACCCATTAGAGGCACTTTGATGAAAAACATGTGCTTTAGACCATTTTGTTTTTTATGTCATTACATATAAGATGTGCAAGTTTAAAGTTGGTTGTCAATAACTGTATATTCTCTAGATAAAATATGGCAAAAAATAGCTAAAATGTCCAAAACTCAAAAGCAATGTACCAGTATTTCTTTATCTTTAGTGCATGTATCAAGTTTCAGTGCTACATACTCTTTAAAAGATTACGTTTTTTTATCATGCAGTGTTAAACTCTACTTGTTTGTGACACTAATTGCTATTGGAAACCATCAAATTGTTTATTGGAGTAATAAATAACAAAAAAAAAAATAGTTGTGACCCATCTTAAAGTACTATAAGTACTATAACCACACCCACTGGACATTTACTCCAGTGTCTGTCTATTTTTATAACCAGTGTTCCTGATATGTAATCTCCCTTGTCTTGTGTTGCATGGCCAGTGTTCTTAGTCATGTTGGCTATTACCATGTTAATGTGTTCTGTAATATTGTTCTCAATTTCTTTGCATTCATATCCCATTAAATTATATATCAGAGTAAAGAGATATATCAGATGCAGGGCTAGCCCTGGAATCTTTTTTGGTTTCGCCAACCCATCTTCTGCAACAATGAACATGTCGCCAGTCTGAAAATCCTTTTTCGTCAATAAGAGAAAGTTAATCTTACTAGCCTTTGTTTGTGTGGGATATATCTATGCTGCCAGAAGTGTTCAATCTAGAACTGAAGGGAGTGGGATATGATTTCTAAATAGGGGTCAAATCAGACATATAAGTAGCATTTCAACCAGAGTGCAAATTTCCTAGATCTGTACAACCCTAAAGTGCTTTCAATTCTAGTAAAGAATTACTTTTTAATGTAGGCACTTTTTTCTTTGATAACCAATAAACAGATCGCATAGCACAAATTATAGAATTTTTTTTTTTTTGCCTTATCGTACAAAGTTTGAACTTTCTGTTCAAAAGTAGTTTGCAAGTCAGTGTCAACAAACGATTTTCTATGATCTGAAGATGATTGGCGTCGTATAAGTGTTGAAGTACGATAGTTAGTGAGGTAAAACTGTTTATCTTGCCTGTCTAAATGCAAACTTTACATGTCATAAAAGCAGTTTTGTTATCAAATGACAACCAAGACTTAAAAAAACTATCATCATTAAACCAGATATATTTCACATCAGATTAGGAGTTCAACGGTTTTGTATAATTTTTCACAGGATTATGTGTTTCATGTTTTTTTTGTTTTGGGGTTTGCATTGAAAAATATTTTTAATAAAATGCGCTTCATGTTCCCGTGAATCAAGTAAATAAAATAATTCATTGATCATAAGAAAGAGCTCTCAAAGAGCTAATTTGTCAGGGTTTAAATGCAGAATTATTAGGGGGCTTCCAAAACTTTTGTAAACACCAACCAAGTTTTAACATATTCAAAAATAACTGATTAGCCCTAATTAATTATGGAGGCTAATTCCTTTAATCCAATTAGTGTGTTTATTCATTTGTCAACTTCCGATAGTGTTTAAAGGACGCAGCTCAGTGATCATGTGATTAACGATGTAAACAAACGGCTACTACAGACTCACCATACAGAAATGAGGTGCATTCAGCCGTGAAATATACAACAGTTTGACACAGAAAAGTTAATATTAACATTTTATTTTTGCCAATTTTATTTTGAATTCGCCAGAACTTTCGCCAATAATAATTTCATTTCGCCAGATTCAGATATTTTTCGCAATTGGTGCCACTGGAGATCGACAGCGCGAGCCCTGCAGATGTACATTATTATTACTATACTGAAATGAGATTACAAGCAGCACAAAACTTGATAATTTTGTTGCTTTGAACAGTATGTATGACTAATATTAGTGACAGCATCTACTTTATAATTTACCTATTTGAACTAAAAGCAAACAAAATATGTAACAAGATCTCTTAGCTTGATAACAGCAAGATTTACACAGCTTTGATGAAATACTTACCTTAAAGGATTAACCACTTGTACTGATAGGTTCATTGTTCTGGAGTCCCCCCTTCAACTTATGATGTACACATTTATGAAAAATAGCTTTCTTTTTAAATCTTACCTTAAATTGTGCTAACAAATTACATTGCTATTCAATAATTTTCTCTGACTGTGGGTGTCTGTCTTTTCTTTGACCCTGTCCTTCTGTTGTTTCTTTCTTTGGCCCTGCCCTTCTGTTGTGTCTTTCTTTGACCTTGTCCTTCTATTATGTCTTTCTTTGACCCTGTCCTTCTTTGTGTCTTTTTTTTTTACTTTGTCCTTCTGTTGTGTCTTTCTTGTACCTTTCCTTTCTTTTGTGTCTTTCTTTGACTTTGCCCTTCTATTGTGCCTTTTATTTGACAGTGTCATTCAGTTGTGTCTTTCTTTGACCTTGTTCTTCTATTGCATATTTCTTTGACCATGCCCCTCTATTGTTTCTTTCTTTGACCTTGTCCTTCTGTTGTGTCTTTCTTTGACCTTGTCCTTCTATTGTGTTTTTCTTTGACCCTGTCCTTCTGTTGTGCCTTTATTTGACCTTGTCCTTCTGTTGTGTCTTTCTTTGACCTTGTCCTTCTTATGTGTTTTTCTTTGACCCTGTCCTTCTGTTGTGTCTTTCTTTGACCTTGTCCTTCTTATGTGTTTTTCTTTGACCTTGTCCTTCTGTTGTGTCTTTATTTGACCCTGTCCTTCTATTGTGTCTTTCTTTGACCTTGTCCTTCTATTGTGTTTTTCTTTGACCCTGTCCTTCTGTTGTGTTTATCTTTGACCCTGTCCTTCTGTTGTGTTTTTCTTTGACCCTGTCCTTCTGTTGTGTTTATCTTTGACCCTGTCCTTCTGTTGTGTTTATCTTTGACCCTGTCCTTCTGTTGTGTTTATCTTTGACCCTGTCCTTCTGTTGTGTTTTTCTTTGACCCTGTCCTTCTGTTGTGTTTATCTTTGACCTTGTCCTTCTGTTGTGTTTTTCTTTGACCCTGTCCTTCTGTTGTGTTTATCTTTGACCCTGTCCTTCTGTTGTGTTTTTCTTTGACCCTGTCCTTCTGTTGTGTTTTTCTTTGACCCTGTCCTTCTGTTGTGTTTTTCTTTGACCTTGTCCTTCTGTTGTGTTTTTCTTTGACCTTGTCCTTCTGTTGTGTCTTTATTTGACCCTGTCCTTCTGTTGTGTTTTTCTTTGACCCTGTCCTTCTGTTGTGTTTTTCTTTGACCTTGTCCTTCTGTTGTGTCTTTATTTGACCTTGTCCTTCTGTTGTGTTTTTCTTTGACCCTGTCCTTCTGTTGTGTTTTTCTTTGACCTTGTCCTTCTGTTGTGTCTTTATTTGACCTTGTCCTTCTATTGTGTTTTTCTTTGACCCTGTCCTTCTGTTGTGTTTTTCTTTGACCCTGTCCTTCTGTTGTGTTTATCTTTGACCTTGTCCTTCTGTTGTGTCTTTATTTGACCCTGTCCTTCTATTGTGTCTTTCTTTGACCTTGTCCTTCTATTGTGTCTTTCTTTGACCTTGTCCTTCTGTTGTGTTTATCTTTGACCCTGTCCTTCTGTTGTGTTTTTCTTTGACCTTGTCCTTCTGTTGTGTCTTTATTTGACCCTGTCCTTCTATTGTGTCTTTCTTTGACCTTGTCCTTCTATTGTGTCTTTCTTTGACCTTGTCCTTCTATTGTGTTTTTCTTTGACCCTGTCCTTCTGTTGTGTTTATCTTTGACCCTGTCCTTCTGTTGTGTCTTTATTTGACCTTGTCCTTCTGTTGTGTCTTTCTTTGACCTTGTCCTTCCATTGTGTCTAATTATTAGCTCACCTGAGCCGAAGGCTCAAGTGAGCTTTTCTGATCAAAATTTGTCTGTCGTCGTCGTCGTCGTCGTCGTCGTCGTCGTCGTCGTCGTCGTCGTCGTCCGCGACGTAAACTTTTACATTTTCGACTTCTTTTCTGAAACTACAAGGTGGATATCAATGAAACTTGGTCAGATGCATATATGGGCCAGTGTTATTCAGATTTGTTCATGACGTTGTCCTAGCTCCCAAAACTAGGTCAAGGTGACCTATGGTTAAAAAAAACTTAAAAAATCTTCTTCTCCGAAAGCGAAGACGGTAGAAAAAATCTGATGTGATATTTGGCTTCTCTAGGGTCTTAAGCTTATAAATTGTTCATTTCGTGAAATTTGGTAAAAAATTAGGTTACGCGTTTTTGCGTTTAATTTTAAAAATTTCGTAAAATAGCTGCAAATTGTTATAACTTGACTATATGAATAGATATTGACATGGGATTTTCAGTTTTGACTTTTTCTTGAAATAACCTTCAAAATGGGGTCAAGGTCAAAGTTCAAGGTCATGACCTAGTTTGTAATTTGTGCAGTTTTAGGCTATTTTCTTCAAAATTTTAAGAGATATATAATATCAAAACATTGTTAAAATGTTCAGCATGACAAAATGTAAAGAGGTACAAAGTTTCGTAACTGTATGATAATACATGTAGGAGTTGTTGCCCCTGAAATGTTATTTTTCTGCCAATGAAAACTAAAATTGTGCATTAGCTTGAAAACTATAAACTTTTTGTATAGACATGTATTTTAGAATATTGTAGGTATTGACATGACGAACATTTTGATATATGGCTCAAGGTCATACATTCAAAGGTCAAGGTCATAGGTGCATAAAAAGACTGAAATTGTTAATTATCTTGGAAACTATTAACTTTTTGTATTGGCATGTATATTAGAATATTGTAAGAATTGATATGGTAATCATTCTGTTATGAGATATATACTCAGGTTGGCCATATCCTCAGGTGAGCGTTAAGGCCCATGGGCCTCTTGTTTGATAGTGTCATTAGTTGTGTTCCAGTATCTGACAGTATTATCTAGTTGTCTGCTTTTATTTGAGAGTGTCATTCAGTTGTGTCCTTTTATTTGACAGTGTCATTCAGTTGTGTTCTCTAATTAATGTGGTCTTGATTCTTTTTACAAGATACTTTTTTATACTATTGTATCTTCTTTATATTCTAGCAAATAGCTGCAATAATGTGATGCAGCTTTAAAGAATAATTCACTGACTTCACTCATCTGTCTATTTTATAAGTCAGTGTTAGTTCTTACAAACAATAATTTCTAACTTGTATAAAAATAAAACCTTGGCATTCTGGTTTAATAGCTTTTAAAACATGAGATTTAGCTTATGCTTAAATTTCTAAAAGGTTTTTACATCAGAAGATTTATTTGTTACAATGTACTTTTCTAGCCACGGTTTATTAAAAAAAAAAACAAATGAAAATTGAAGCTGATTCTGAGGAATATAGATTTTTATAACTATTGTGATGTATCCAGTACTATAGTTACATATTATCTTGTGACAATGATATTACATATTTATCTTGTGACAATGATATTATTACAAGAATGTTAATTAATATCTGTGTATCAGATATTAAAATTTATCTCATTTGCTTGTCTTAATACCGACAATAATTCTGTTTAAGATCTGCGGCTCTTTTGGATCTATTTATCTCTAGTGATTTGGATATGATTATTATTGTAACAATCAGTGGAAAGGGCATTTATTTGACTGAGTTTGTTAGCAATTAAAGATATCAAGAAGAATAATTATTGATTTTTGTCATTGTAGAAGAGTTTTCCTTGGCTTGTGGATATATCTAATATAATTACAATGGGTGCTGCTCTCTTTAAGATTGTGAAGTTTGTAAGGATATTGACACAAATTACAAAAATAATAATAAGGATAGCTTTCTGAAATCTTCAATTAATTCTTAAGTGTTCTTATCACAGTTATGAGAATATTTTACTCAGTAATTAATTTTATCTACATCTTTTCATTTGTTCTTTTTTAACTCTCTGAGAAGGAGAGAGAGAGAGAGAGAGAAAGAGAGGAGAGAATGTTTTTAAAAGTTTACTAACTGTAATATTTGATAACAGGTGAAAAAGTAAATGATTGGTTTGATTAAATGGGGTTTTATGCTCCAGTCAAGAATATTTCACTTATATTGAGACCTCACTGGCTATAGATGAAGTGGCAGAAGTTTTGACCTTTGCAATACACTAATAACAATGTGCAGGGAGGGTTCTTTTGTATGCTATACCTCCTGTGACATGGGGTGTTGGTTTTTAAGGTCTCTTCTAAAGGACCTCTTGACTTTCATTTCTTAATGCTGAGTGCTTGGCAAAAGAACAGTCACTACTAATTTTCAAGTCTTGGACAGACTTGGCTAGGTTTCAAACTCGACCCCCCACATACTAAGTGAGCACTACCAACCGAGCTACCTAATTGGTAAATGAGAAGTTGAAGTTTTACTGTAGTTCATGATGTTTTTGTCTACAACTTTAAAATAGAAATAAAAGTTTACATAACTTAACGAAAGGGGGATAGTATGTTTTTTAATTAAATTTGCAAACTAAATCATGGATTCATTTCAGATATTTTTCTGAGCTCCAAATTTTTTGGAGATATAGGTGGTCTACATTTAAGGCATTAGTCCTTTAACAATAGAGTCTTCACAGTTTTTTTTTCTACCTCTTTCAGCTGCATTTTAGATTGAAATTTTTTCTTGCCCAAATACAGTTTTGGTGGATTCAATGCTAGAATATGAAAAAAATGTTTAACGATACAAAACATGTGATTTTGTGCCAAGGACAGTTTATTAACTTTCTTTAAGTTACTATTAGTAGGCTTAAAGTACAATTGTAAAAAAAAAATTCACTAACTCAGACCAGACTCTTACACTATAAACAGAATTTAGTGGACATTAAGAAAACCAATATAACGATATTATAATATTGTAGAAATTATTGTGTTAAAGATACTGTAAGTATCTGAAATTCCTAATGATTTTTTTATTTCAGTGTTTTATAAAAACCAATTTTGACAAAATATTACACAAATTGAAATGAAATGTTACAACTTGGTCTGTGGCAGTAAAATTGCCTAAATTTGAAAAAAATCATAAAAATGTACATCATTGTTAATTTAAAATGCTGATCTGTTTGTTAAATGCAATAAGTGACGGCCAATAACATATTAGTCAGACCTTATACATTAAAGTTGAGTGGAGAAACTGTACTTTTGCCCAGCCAGTTGAGTGATTCAGTTTCACATTTGTTGAGGCAACCAGTTCAGAGATGGTGGAGAAAAGAAGTATTCCAAGAACAGATAATTTTACAAAGAAAGACTGACCTTTATCAAGCAAAAAAACAAGCTTTCTCACTCTAGAATGTACGTAAGTATATTCATACTTCGGCAGTGAACCAGGTGCTTTAAACTGTAATATATTGATTAAAGATCCTTTTTCCTGAAAGACTTCCTTTTGTACCCTCCACTAAAATATTAGTTTCAACTAAAATGATATAAAAATAATAAATTCATGCCATTTTGAACATTTCTTTAAAAAATAATTTTTCAAAAATTTTACATTGAATTTAATGGGTGGGGGGGGGGGGGGGGGGGGTACAAAAGGAACCCTTACCCTTTTTCCATAAAGATCCCGAGACATTATATAAAATCATTTTTTCTGCTTTCTTTGCAAAAAACTTGGCCAAATTGGTATTTTAATGGTATAAATCGGAAGAAAATAATTTTCTATATATTGAGCCTCTAACCAAATAAAACAATAACGATTATGGTCATGATTTCTGATTCCCTAATTTCACACAATAATGATATCATACAATTTGATTATTTGATGAACAGTATACCCATGATAATAGACCCAGGTTCTGAATTACATCAGAACGCTGTATAATGCATTACATAAAAACAATGATCCACTAGAACTCATTGTGAATTAGTATCTCGGTGGAATTGTGTCTACAATGTATATACATTGTAAAATCAATGTCATTATTACCATGGTTATGAGTAACTTTAATTAAGATTTATAGAAAATACTGTAAAAATGAATGTTATTAATCACTATATTTCAAAATTTGTTGTATATTAAATGGCAGGTGTATGGGTTTATAAGTTTGTGATGTTAGTATATGATGACCATTGATTTATATATTGTCATAAGTGTATGGTCGTCATCATTATTGTGTATCATATGTATTATAGAGATGTATTACCATTGCTGAGATATTTGTGTGTATGCATATTTATACAGCACTCTGAAAGGTAGGGAGATGAAATATTTTTACCTTAAGGGGAACTGCTAAATCTATATTATTTTGGCCAGACCTCTGAGTTTTATTAGATTTAGTTAAAAATCAAAGTGCATTATAGATATCAAGTGAATCACCAATGTTTTTTTATAATTTTTTCCCCCTCTTTTTATTGACATGCGTAATCTTTAAGTTATGAAACTTTTGGCATAGATTATAAGTATATTTTATTTCATATCTGTGCAATATTGTGTCCTCTCAGTGAACTCTCTGATTGACGTAAAATCAACTCAGTGGTAGACAGTTTTGTAAGTGCAGTATTATAATTGTTTTAATTACTAATACACTGTCTGTCTGTCTGTCTGTCACATTTTTATTTTAATAATCAAGATGTAGAACCATTTATATCATGCTATGCTCTGAATCTCTGAAATTATTGTAAGGTCAAAAGCAATTTTTTTTTTTTTTTTTTTTTTTTTTTTTGTATTTTAGACTAAATTGGTTAATTTTTAGATGAGATAAGACAAATATATTCCTATGTATTATAGTTTTACTGTAAATCAGGTAGAACATTTTTAAAAAAAATTAAAATTTATAAAACAGATTGGTTTTATTAGCATGTGTATCAAACAAAATAATTATAACAAAAAATTGAAATATTTTATTCTGTTTGCAATAAAGTTTTGAGTAAAATGACTGCCAAATGTGGTCATTATGAGCAGTTTCACATTGCAATATGGTAGGTATTTACTGTGTTATTGTATGTAAAACTGCAGATATTATTACACCCCTCTCATTATTAGTACACTTTACCTCTAATAATTTCATATATACAATTAACTAAACTGCAGATATTATAACACCCCTCTCATTATTAGTACACTTTACCTCTAGTAATTTCATATATACAATTAACTCTTATAATCAGTGTAATATTTTGTCATCCTTCTGATCATTTTGTCATGCAGTTAATATGATCACTTCCTAAGGTTACAATATAAAAGCTTTTATGCAGACCTAGCCCTAGTTTCACAATCATTCACTCAGTTGAGTGTACACTCAACTCAAATATCCTTATTTTTTCTCTCATCAATATTTTAAAAATTTTAAGTTAATATCAAGAAACATTTGTCAAGTTGGTATCTTTTTCATATGAAGTAAAATACAAATTGGATCCAACCATTGGGTCATCTTTGTTTGACTACATGTAATGGTCAGCTTGTACAATTCTTGGTACATACGAAAATATGTTACTTGATCAATAATAAGATTTATTTTATCATAGCAATCAGTTCATCACACTCCTTGGTGGTTTCTCTCTTCAGTTAAATCAGCTGTATGCTGGTAATTGGTTTTAATGTAATTTAAATCAGATTACATATCCAGAAAACTCGCTTGCAAGATATTTACTGGTAACTCCAGCAGCTTTAAACAATCACATTAATATTGATTTTCTTTTTTCAAAAACCTACTTTTTAAGAATTATGATATTACTGTTAAGTTTTATTATAGCAGAGATAAAAATTCATAGACTTTTATGGGGACATTATAAGAATGATTTTATTTCATGTTTTCTGTTCAAGTTTCAAGTCTTAATTTATTATATGATAAATGCATTAATGTTTTGCTTGATTATATGAATGGTATAAAGCAACAGTTAATGGATCACGTTGTCTTTTACAATCTATATTCAAATCTCATTGGGTCCTAATGTAAGAAAGTTTGTCAGATTGCTTGCCAAAGGTATATGGTTTTCTCAGAGCACTCCAGCTTCTTCCAAGGGGCCTCGGTGGCCAAGTAGTCTAAAGCATGTGCTTTACAGATCACATTGCTCTCACCACCTAGGTTTGAATCCCACTCAGTACAGATCCTAGTGTGAGAAAGTTTTTCAGTTTGCTTGCCAAGGGTCCTAGGTTTTCTCTGGGCACTCCGGTTTCCTCCACCATGCCAGAACTGACCACCTCGAAATAAGTGAAATAATCTTGACTTGGGCATAAAACACCATCATTCTACTCCACTCCAGCTTCCTTCATCATTCCAGATCATTAACTACATCAATATAAATGAAAAAATTTTAACATGGATGTAAGACACCATTACTTCAATCCTTTTTATTTACCTTGTAAAATCTAATTTCAAGTTTTTGATTATGGATAATGAAATTGTTGTAAGAAGGTTTTTAAGTAAAATTTCAAGGGTTAATGGTTTGCTCCTGGACCTCTATATTGATATACCTTGATATAACTGACAACCTTGACCTGAAAAACATATTTTTTGTAATACTTCAGGCAATAAACTTTCATGTTATTTTTTAAGGATTAAAATTTTTTTCTTCCGTCTATAACAAATCTGCTTTCAAGACTTTTGTAAATACATCTTGTGTAAGTGATGGATAAATATGTTAACTATACTTGTTATTTCTTTTTAAAAACCAAGTTTTCATTTATGCTAAAAAGTAGATGTTTATTCATAAGAACAATCAAGATGATGTTATATGGCAACACAAAACAAATTTCATAACCATACAACTCTATTGAAGTTTCTTTGACAAACACTTTCATCGAGTGAAAAATATTGAATGAGATTTATAATCTATAGTGTTTCAGATGAGAAAACAGAGTGATATTACGTGACAAGTAAGGCTCATAATCTATAAGTGTTTTAGATGAGAAAACAGAGTGATATTACATGACAAGTAAGGCTCATAACCTAAAAGTGTTTTAGATGAGAAAACAGAGTGATAATACGTGACAAGTAAGGCTCATAACCTATAAGTGTTTTAGATGAGAAAACAGAGTGATATTACGTGACAAGTAAGGCTCATAACCTATAAGTGTTTTAGATGAGAAAACAGAGTGATATTACATGACAAGTAAGGCTCATAATCTATAAGTGTTTTAGATGAGAAAACAGAGTGATATTACATGACAAGTAAGGCTCATAACCTATAAGTGTTTTAGATGAGAAAACAGAGTGATATTATATGACAAGTAAGGCTCATAACCTATAAGTGTTTTAGATGAGAAAACAGAGTGATATTACGTGACAAGTAAGGCTCATAACCTATAAGTGTTTTAGATGAGAAAACAGAGTGATATTACGTGACAAGTAAGGCTCATAACCTATAAGTGTTTTAGATGAGAAAACAGAGTGATATTACGTGACAAGTAAGGCTCATAACCTATAAGTGTTGTAGATGAGAAAACAGAGTGATATTACATGACAAATAAGGCTCATAATCTAAAAGTGTTTTAGATGAGAAAACAGAGTGATATTACGTGACAAGTAAGGCTCATAACCTATAAGAGTTTTAGATGAGAAAACAGAGTGATATTACGTGACAAGTAAGGCTCATAATCTATAAGAGTTTAAGATGAGAAAACAGAGTGATATTACATGACAAGTAAGGCTCATAACCTATAAGTGTTGTAGATGAGAAAACAGAGTGATATTACATGACAAGTAAGGCTCATAACCTATAAGTGTTTTAGATGAGAAAACAGAGTGATATTACGTGACAAGTAAGGCTCATAACCTATAAGAGTTTTAGATGAGAAAACAGAGTGATATTACGTGACAAGTAAAACTGATAATCTTTAAGTGTTTTAGATGAGAAAACAGAGTGATAATACGTGACAAGTAAGGCTCATAACCTATAAGTGTTGTAGATGAGAAAACAGAGTGATATTACGTGACAAGTAAGGCTCATAACCTATAAGTGTTGTAGATGAGAAAACAGAGTGATATTACGTGACAAGTAAGGCTCATAACCTATAAGTGTTGTGGATTAGAAAACAGAGTGATATTACGTGACAAGTAAAACTGATAATCTTTAAGTGTTTTAGATGAGAAAACAGAGTGATATTACATGACAAGTAAGGCTCATAACCTATAAGTGTTTTAGATGAGAAAACAGAGTGATATTACATGACAAGTAAGGCTCATAACCTATAAGTGTTTTAGATGAGAAAACAGAGTGATATTACGTGACAAGTAAGGCTCATAACCTATAAGTGTTTTAGATGAGAAAACAGAGTGATATTACATGACAAGTAAGGCTCATAACCTATAAGTGTTTTAGATGAGAAAACAGAGTGATATTACATGACAAGTAAGGCTCATAACCTATAAGTGTTTTAGATGAGAAAACAGAGTGATATTACGTGACAAGTAAGGCTCATAACCTATAAGTGTTTTAGATGAGAAAACAGAGTGCTATTACATGACAAGTAAGGCTCATAACCTATAAGTGTTTTAGATGAGAAAACAGAGTGATATTACGTGACAAGTAAGGCTCATAATCTATAAGTGTTTTAGATGAGAAAACAGAGTGATATTACATGACAAGTAAGGCTCATAACCTATAAGTGTTTTAGATGAGAAAACAGAGTGATATTACATGACAAGTAAGGCTCATAACCTATAAGTGTTTTAGATGAGAAAACAGAGTGATATTACATGACAAGTAAGGCTCATAACCTATAAGTGTTTTAGATGAGAAAACAGAGTGATATTACATGACAAGTAAGGCTCATAATCTATAAGTGTTTTAGATGAGAAAACAGAGTGATATTACGTGACAAGTAAAACTGATAATCTTTAAGTGTTTTAGATGAGAAAACGATGAAATTTAGTCGAGTAGAAGTTAACACCTATTCAAGATTTTTTTTATTTATAATGGAAGTAATCAGTTATAGTATGTTCTTAAAGAAACTGGAGGTTTGGAAGCAAAACAAAACGTTTGTATTTGTTTGAGTTGGTGTTGACAGTTGTTGGTGACAGGCACAGTTTTTCATAAGCCAAGGTTTAGATCATTTTGGCCACTGATTGAATCTCACCAAGATGAAGAGGGTTTTTCATTAAGAATGTTTGTGATTAATGGTAGCTAAAAATATTTTAAACAAAAAGCTAAATTCAAACAGATTACATGAATATTAAATTTCTTTCTGCTTAGAAATATTTAAAAACTAAACCGATATTGTGGAGTGCTGCCTATAACACTTTCACCACTTTCAGTAGTTTTACAGTCCAGCTAACAAAAAATGGTATACTATAATGGCAGTATTACCGGTTTAATAGTGCTTATATTAAAATGATAAGATTCATTGTGACTTGACAGAGATGTACAATAACATTGATATTGATTTCATAGACTTTGTAAAGCTTTCAACAGGAATGTCTGGTAAAGCTGACAAAAATCTAATTTGTGTGACAAATTCTCTCTGAAGATGTAAATTGTCTTAATAAATCTCTAGGGGAAGTAAAAGCTAGCCATGTACAGGTTTTATTGCTAAATAAATCAGGCTTATTGCTTATTTCTTTAATTGTTTAAAAAAGTAAAAAAAAAACAAACAAAAAAAACAAAATAAACTTTAACTATACCTTAATACATGCTAGCAATATATCTCTTAAGCTTAAATATTCTTCTTGGTTTTTAAAACTGGGGAAGTTAAGTGCACAGAGTACGCTTTGAAAAATAAGAATAAGTTTACTCCTTATTTTTTATCAGATGAAAGCAGTAAATATTCTTCTTATAAGTAGTTGAAATGGTCATTTATAGCAATCCTAAAAAAGTTAGCAAATTAAAGTCCAAATGTCAACAGAAGCTGTAAAAAAAATGAACCTTTGTATTTGTAACCTTTGTCATTTTGTTTTAATTTTTTATCATTATGGTATTTATATATCTAGAGATGGTTTCAATTTTTTAGCAGTTTGTAGCAGATTTGTGCTAATATTAGTGTTTACATCAGACAGTTCTTGTTTCTGTACTGTTATAAACAGCAAAATGACTTTTAAAAAGGATAGTAATAAATTTACATACATAGAGTTCTACATGTTTATCACACTTTTTTTTTTCATTTGGTTAAGTGAAGTATTTCAATAGGAAATAGCTAATACAGTTACCCTGTGATTGACATTAACACAGCCTAATGTCTCATATCATATATCCTTGTGTCCTTCTATAAAAGCCATTGATTGATGTAGATTTCCTTGGCTTTGTTCTTTTTTATTAATAACAAGACAACAATCTAATTCTGTCAAGATTGTGTCCCTTGATTAGGACATTGGGGCCTAATGAATGTAAACTGCAAACTGTATTAAATGCCATCATTTGAAGTATTTTTTCTTCAGTTGCTACCTAATTTTTCTTGAACTTAGAATATTTTGGACCTAATTTAACAAAGCTACTTTTTATTAGGAGTCCATCATTTCTAAAATGATATGACTGTATTGCCTGTATGTAGACATTACACACACACACACACACACACACACACACACACACACACACACACACACACACAAACACACACACACACACACACATGACTTTTCCAATATATATATATATATATATATATATATATATATATATATATATATATATATATATATATATATATATATATATGACTTTTCCACTTCCTAATAGAGTAGACTACTGTATGAAATACAATAATCCTTACCTTTCACATATGAAGTACATTGTACTTTGGAACTTATTGACTTGTTTAAGATTTCAACAGCAGCACAGGCATTAGATATTGCTGGTTATGGCTTGATATACATATTCAAATGATATAACTTTTTATTTAGGCATACAGTTGGTTAGACATTTATGTGTTATTTTCAGTCTGATTCTTTATGGCAGATTTGATTGCAAACCTTAGAATGGAAAAAAACTTGAAAGCATATATGTTATACATACATGCATACATTGACTTCTGATTTCATTTACATGATAAAGAGAAACGTTTTAAGTCCCTGTATATTGTATAATCATGGTCGGTCACTAACATGTTATACATATAATAATGCACGTAATAATGCACATATTGCATTAACGGTTTTACGTTTTACAATATTGCTTGTTTATTTGATATTTCTCCTGAATGTATTTACTCGGAAGATTAATTGTTTGTCATGTCTTTAACTTTGTCATTAACTTAATTTTATACTGAAATTGATGGCAGCTAAATCCATAATCGTGTGTAAATTTTTGCCAGTGTGTGAGGCTATAATGATATTAGTTTTAAGTTAATCAGCAAATGTAAGATAAAGTTTGCTATTGAGGTCATTTGTATTGTTAATGTGTTCTAAATAATTAATAACAATTGTGCATGCAATACTGTCATTTCTCATGCATTTTCATATGAGATCATATTATTTGAAATAGAAAATTAAAGAGACATCTTTTAAAATTCTGGTATAAATTGCTATTAATATTAGCATTTAAAGAGACTTGTCTGCAGAGATGTCAACAGAAGCTATAAGTCAGCTAAAACAACTTTTTTGTACTTTGGTTGTCAGTGTGTAGCCATCAGTGTCATCGGATTATCAGCTACCTGTACTTATGTGATAAATACTGATAGATTCATTTACTGAATTTTAGATTATCGTTAATTTGTTTAATGTTACAATAAAGCATCTCTTTATGAGGTAGTCTATAGAGTACATGTACTAAGGTTTTCAGAAACATTCTCTGATTTAGAACTTATGATTACAGACATATATAAAAGACTTACACAGAACATTTTCTTTTGACCAGATGTTACCAGTCTTACTGTCTGATTCACTGTTATAACACTAGTTTTTGAGAAATCAAAAAAGTTTGTATCATGTCATGTACTGTTATATTTTGTCCTAATTAACCAACACCAAAACACATGCAATCTTAGCTCAATTATAAAATGCACAGCTTTTTATAATCCTTCCAGATTGAGTGTGACTTTTAAAACACTTTAGGTTATATGACATGATACAAACTTTTTTAATTTCTCTTCTAAAACCTTGAAAAACTAGTGCTACAACAGTTGTAAATCAGACAGTATGCTACAATGCTACATAAAACATGTACCACATGTTTCACTTTCTAATCAGCACTGTAATGGTTCCCTTTAATGCTTGGAGAGACTAAACTTTAATGGAGGCATATCAAGACTCCAACCATTCTTCAGTTGGTTAGGCCAATTCAACTTAATTGGTAGATTCTCATCCCCGCCTGCCGAAAATGTGCTGCCCCAAGTCATTTTATTTTCATTTCCCATCCCGGGCGTATTCAAAGTCTGTTCAGGAGTTATGTCAAGTCTGTGTCATTTCAGGAAAGGGTTTTAAGCACTCTCGTAAAAACTGGAAGTGTGAGTTTGAAATCAAAAGTAGCTTCATACATGTTATGGATAGAGCATAGTTTTCTTAATTTTGCATCTCGCCAGTGGTCCAAAAGAATTAGGGGCATGGTACGTGGCAAATATAGCAGACACTTAATAGTTAGTGGAGGTGTACCATAATTTGATAAGCTGCGATATAGACAAAAAAGGCCCTATTGCAGATGTAGATGTGTGAGAGTGCTAGTTTTCTTATAAAATAAAAAAAAACCCTCCCACCTGCCCTAAAATTTTTGTCCAACCTGGATGATAATCTACTATTTAAATTGAATTGGACTTACTACTGCCTACCTGCAACACATTTTCACTCACTTGTTATTTTGATTTCTACAGCTCTTGAAGTTGAACCCTATGTTGTGTTTAGCTTTTTTTCTTTATCATAGCAAACATGATTTATAGTCAATTTTCTAAGGGAGACCAAAATTATAAAGTACAGTGTTTTGTGACCTGGAATCGTTACTTTCATAGAAAGTTTGTTAAACCTAGAACTCCTGAGGATTATAACTCCATTAACCAAGTGTCTGGGTTTGTCTTAAAGCAGCATCAGCATCTCATCACAGTTATTCCTAGCTAAAATATCTGTTTAACAAATATCTCGAGGTGGAGAAATACTTAAAGCATGTGTTTGGTCCTGGAAATGATTTCATCTCTGTTGATTGTACAAGCTTACATTTGACTTGGCTTCTTAAGTAATTAGATTTCAGACAGTAATAACAAGCAATTAATCTAACAAAAATGTTTAGCCATAAGCACTTGGGGATAAAGATTGGCTAATTATTGAAATTTTATTTTTACGCTATTTTTCCAGTCTTCATACGTCTAAGCAAAATAAAGGTCTACTTCATTATTTTTATCAGATCAGATGAAAAAGATTTTCGGGGATGTAATTTTCAGCCTGTCATTCTATTTGACTGAAAGATAATAAAACTCTATTAGAGTTGAAAATATTAGCTTGCCCACATAAAATACAGAAAATCATTTGTACTATCCTCTGTATAGTCCATAACATTCAGATGTTTCTTTTTAAAAGTGTTTTGATTGGACTTGAAATTATTTTTACAAGGTCAAAATAGGCTATATAAGATATGCTGATCAAAGCTTATTTTTCTTAGTTTGTTGTAAGACCAAGGTTAAATCAAAAGGTCTCTTGTCAAAATAGTGCAAATGTAGACACATTGATTCAAGATTGTAGACTGGATTCTCTTTTCTTTTATGTTAAATTGTTCCCATTGTTGGAACTTAAAGTAAATTGTAACTGTTATTATATCTCAGTCACATTGTTATATGTTATTATATTCTTCCAGTAGCTGATAGGATGATGTATTATTTAGACATAGGATACAATGATACATCATCCAGGTATATTTCTACACAAATATTGGTTTTCAGTAGAAAGAACAATTGACTGGCACATGGTAATATTTTTCAAAATATGTCAAAGTCAAACAGCTAGGTTTTTTTTATTTAATTCCTAAAATTATTTAAAAGGTTGATGTGTACATCTTTGCTTTATACCAAGTTCTGCATGTGGAATTATTCTAGTTGAGGTGATTATCTTTAATATATATGGAAATAGAAAAAAAATTGTCCACGTTTCACCCTCTCTGTTTAAAAATGCTAAAAACAAAGAACAAATTCCAGCGTCTGGTAAAATTGGAAAAAATTCTGCAATATTCTATATAAACGGAGGTACACTTCTTATCAAATTTACATTTTGTGACAGAGAGAATTTAAAATATCATAAGAAGATAGCATTCTATGATGAATAAAAATTTATATCTTTTAGCAAATAACATTCAGAGTGAGGGTAGAATTGAAAATCTCATAATAAGCAGATAACATTCACAGTGACAGATACTGACTGAAATTTTGTGAGAAGCAGATAACATTTACAGTGACAGATACTGACTTTTAATTTTGTGAGAAGCAGGTAACATTCACAGTGACAGATACTGACTGAAATTTTGTAAGAAGCAGATAACATTTACAGTGACAGATACTGACTGAAATTTTGTGAGAAGCAGATAACATTTACAGTGACAGATACTGACTTTTAATTTTGTGAGAAGCAGGTAACATTCACAGTGACAGATACTGACTGAAATTTTGTAAGAAGCAGGTAACATTCACAGTGACAGATACTGACTGAAATTTTGTGAGAACGAGTAACATTCACAGTGACAGATACTGACTTTAAAATTTTGTGAGAAGGAGGTAACATTCACAGTGACAGATACTGACTTTTAAATTTTGTGAGAAGCAGATTTAAAATTTTGTGAGAAGCAGATAGCATTCACAGTGACAGGCAGAATTTAAAATCACATACAAGTAAGTATAGCAGCATTCACATGTTGGATTCACAAACTAAGTTGATTGACATCTTTAAAGGTATGAAGGTATATAGTTTGTGTGAATCATTGGAACCAGATACTTTTGAGATTTAGATATTACTTTATTTGTATAAAATAGTAATTAGATTATTTATTAATTAACTGATTTATTTATTTTAGCACAAACAACAATGGAAGATTTACAGATACGTCCACATCTTTTATTTGTTCATTCATACAAATCGCCACATTTCTGTGACTTCTGCGGAGAAATGTTGTTTGGTTTAGTTAAACAGGGACTCAAATGTGAAGGTAATTTTATCCTATCTTATCTTAATTAAGATCCTGTTTACGTTATCTCTTATGAGGAACTGAGTTTTCCAAAGTAAATGATTGGCCCAAGTTTTACGATAATTTTTTTTTAACCAAGATTTCCCTTAAGTTAAATCTGGCAAATTTGAAATCTTAATAATTTGATTATTTATGGTACAGATATATATAAATTTAAGTTGTCAATTTTAAGATCTCTACAAGCAAATAACATCTGTATTTATTGTTGTGAAAAATGTTCATGCATTGTTTTAAAAGAGATTGCTGAAATTTACTAAAATTTAAGTTTAGGAAAATCTTTGGAACTACCAGTATTGTGAAACTGAGCCCAGTGTCTGTTTATAACTAAGCCCACTAGCTTCAATGAGGAAAAATAAATTTGTCCCTTTTCTTTTTCACTTTTCTTTGACATCAAGTAAAATTTTTCCAGATCAAGTCAAAATCGCAAAAAAAAAAAAAAAAAAAAAAAAAACAACCAAACGCAAGAGTTCTGAAGATAATCCTGTCATTGATTAACTGTTGCAAGGTCAAGGTCTGAAAATTCTGCTATTATTAATTATCTGTTACAAGATCAAGGTCTGAATATTATGCTATTGATTAACTGTTACAAGGTCAGGGTCATGCTCTCATATGTTATAAACATAAACAGTTATTGATAATTTAAAGGCCAACACACAAATGAATTAAATTTTTATTTGAATATGTTAACAAGAAATTCAACAAACTTTGCACAATTTCTGTTTTTTATTTTAACTGGTTTTTTTTTTTAAATTTAATTTAAATAATTTTTTACACATTTACAGAGAAGTACAAAACAGCTTTAAAATACATTGCCTAGCTGAAAATTTATTATCAGTGTGGTCTTCAATAACTTATATTGCCATTATTAAGATTTTGGTGAATAAGTGTTAGATTTGTTTTTGTAAAACTCATTACAAATTAGACAAGTTATGCTTTTTCATAAGGAAGGTGGTGTCCTGGTAGGATTATTTCATGTTCTTTGATAAAAATGGATAATATTTTTAAAAAGAAAATGTCATATTTCCCTTTACTGATCAGCAATAGCCAGCTAAGCTTATGGCTTGCATAAACATAAATCCTAATTAAACTAAATTTGATGACCGAGGTCCTCATGGTTGCTGTAGATCCAGCATGGTCAGCTGAAATTGAGATGACCTCTAGTACAATAAATAGAAAAAAAAAAACAAATTACATTAAAAAGAAAAAAAATAAGTGAATAAATAAATTGATAAAAAAGTCATATCTGTTACAGGCTTTTTATTGATCAGTTTTCAGATTTGATTGATAGAATATGGAAGTCTAGCCATTTAATATATGTAACAGTTTTTCTGACAAATTTTTTGTTGATCTGGTTTTCATTAAGGTGTTATTTTTAACATGGTTCTTTCATAATCTTTCCCTCTGAAAATTCTTCACTAAATAAGAATAAATTTTGCAAGGAAGAACATAGTTGGTGTAGATTGAGACTTTTTTGCCGTATGGCCACCCAATCCAATATTGTCACCAAATAAAAGGTGCAAGTAGGAATTGTAGTTTTGTAAGTAGGAATTTTTCTCCTACATAACTTTAAGAATTTTATCATATTTTTACAGATTATGCAAATGAGGTAGTATTATAATCATTTGGTTCTTTGAAAATCTCTGAAACAATAGGCCAAAAAAGTGTAAGAAAAATCCTTGTTAGATGCAAATTAAAAAAAATTTGAAGTCTGTACTTCTGGCTAGAGATATTACAATACATGTAATATCTACTCATTACTTGTTAAAAAAATCAAAGAATTTGCAGCTTTGTAAGATGTAATGGTAAAGAGTAAAAGAACACATCATATGAAATAAACCAAATTGAAGTGAATTAGTTTGTTTAAAAGACTTAACATTTTTGCCATCTTGTCCCTAGGCCACAACTGCCTAGAGACTGTCATATCATTTTAAAATATTATGGTTAAATAATTGTAAGTCAGGGTTGGTTAACAAATAGAGTCATTGTAATTAAGGATATATTTTGTATATAGCCTAATATGTCAACAGTAAAATTGTCACCAAGCATTTTGTTTGTATTCTGTTTTAGGTTGCGGTTTAAACTTTCATAAAAGATGTGCCTTCAAAATACCAAATAACTGCTCATATGATCGACAACGACGACCATCAGCTAGTAGTATCTCATTCTCAATGCGTGAAAAACCTGAACTTTGTTCAGTAGAATCTCCGAGTCAGGTAGAGCCTCGTGTATCCTATGTAAGCTTTCTATATTGTACTTCTATTGTGATTTAATACAATGAAATCTTTCTAAATGATTTATATAATAAACACAAAGTCATGGTGATATAAGATTAATATAATGATGAAATGCTAAAATTGTCCATTAACTTCCTCTTTAGAAAAAATTTATTGTATGTGTTTTTGAATGCTGATTTTAAATTCTCTCAATTTTTGTCAAAAATCTTAAAATGAAATACCTTGAAAAGTGATATAGGATTCTATTAAGAGGGTTTTCATTGTATGTAAGATTGATGTAATACTTTGATATTGATTATGTTGCTATGGATAGTTTACTGTATATCCCTACTTTAAGAGGATCACCAGCTGATCTGAGTATTAATAAATTAACAACATTGTCTGATGGGTTATTTAAGTCAATGTCATTAGTTTTCTTTACATGGATGTTAACCTGAATCACTGATACTGACCACACACTGACCAAACAGTAATTAAATATTGGCAATTTAAGTAATAAATCTAATGTTTTCCTTATTTCAATGGATGCTGAATAATGGTTTGTAAATTGAATAAATTGATCAATGTGTCCAGTTTATGTTAGGGCCACAGATAATGAGCTGGACAACGATTTACTGATATATAAATCCATTTTCTTATTGAAATATAGAATCTTTTTAATTATGATTGATGGTCAAGGAATAATATTGAAAATTAGCCTTTTATGACAGAATCTATCTAAACAGAAAACCATCTAAACTGATGAATATCTTAAAATTAGCGACATTCATCTTTATATGTTAGTATATTTTATAGATACTGAAAAAAACAATAGGGCATTCGTAGGTTGGTTGAGTAATTACAATCTTATAGATCCACTCGAGCATATCTTAGTTTGAGAAAGATATTCTTCTTTACTTGCTGAAGGTTGAATATTTTTCAGGTACTATGGTTTCCTCTGCAATCCAAAAACTGACCACTTTGATAAAATTAAAAGAATTTTTGACTTGGGTGTAAAATATTATTGTTCAACACACAGCAGTTTAAGTAATATAGATCAGTATACCATAATGGTTTATCCAGGGACCAGTTCAAACAGCTAGGTTACACTGCATGTATTTTTTATCATTTCTGTAATGTGACCAACTCTTGGTGTTTATATATACTTCTTTTTCCTTTTTGTTTCATGAAAGTACAAGATCTTAAAGGATTATTTTTTATGTCACAATTATTTTTCGTAATTACCAGTTACTTTAGATATAAAAACTGATTGAAACATAAAATATCAGCCAGTCTTTTTCATCATTGTACTTTTACTTACATGACTTGCCTACATGAACTGTGTTCTCAAATTTTGTTTATGTCATTCTGAAATAATATGACAATGGTTTTGACTTGCAATTATGTTGTACATTTCAATTATAACCATAGAAATCTATTCTGGGATAATGTGAAAAAGTCCATAATTAAATATGCCTGGATGTTGATAACTATTATAAATGAATAATTACAGGTGTCAATTAGAATTCATTATTTTGTATTTTGTTTTGGTCATTTTGTGAAAAACATTATGAATTTTGTACATAACTAATATGTAAGAGTACAACATGTGTACTTATAACTGGTACAGTAAAATAAATTGTTAGTTGATCTATATCATCAGTAGATCTGGTAGTAAATTATCTAATACAACTCTACTGGTATATTAAACATACCTCTTAAATTGGCACATTTTGTGAACAGCAGTCATTTAATACCAGCAGGGCTCAAATTAGATTTTAAAACAGGGAGAAGTGACTTCTCCCTCAGCCAAAGTTAGGGAGAAGTTTTTCAAAACAGGGAGAAGTTTTTGCGCAACGCTATTCACGACATTGGAATTTCTGTCATCCTGTCGCGATCAAACATTTCATATCTTGTATTACACTATAGACATTGCAACATGCTGGTCCATCTTCAGAAATATGCATGAGATAATTTAATGTACTGTTTGAAAAAGATGTCAAAAACTTTGATAAAATCCTGCTTTTGGTGGAAAAACCCCTTTAACAAGGCGCACTTGAAATTGGAAGCAAAAGTGCTATCTTTAATAATTTGCTTAATTTTGTCATCAACTGGCTCCTTAATGTTAAAGTTGGCTAAGTTTTGGCTCATACTTCTCAGGAGCAAGATCTCACCCTGATTTTGTTACAATATTTTATTTATTTATTTATTTATTTATTTATTATAAATATTTTAAATATTTATTTATATGTTTTAAGTATTTGAACTCTTTTAATAAATAATGATATTAGAGGTGAGCAGTTTATAATAAGTTTAAATTTTTTTCATATGTAACATTAAACAGATATAAATTTTATGTGAAAGTAAATTATAAAAATATTGTTAAAAGAATTTTTATAGTTTATTTTTATTAAAAATAAACTTATATTTTCACAAAATAATATTCCTCGGTGTGAACGTAATTTTTGAGGTGTTTAAACTGGTTGTCTTATCTAAGAAAAGAGAAGAACCACCTTACATTCCAAAAGCATCACTTTGTTAAACTTTGACCTGACCAATGAAATATGTCGAATTCGTATGTTGGTCAAATGGCGGCATTGTAAACAAGTCCATCGGTGATGTCTCATTATAGTATGTTTATACTTGTGTTAAAGTTTATACAATGATTTTATTTCGAAAATAAGTTATCTGTCTTTGATATCACAGTGGTTTTAATCACTTTCAATTTCAATGAAAAATTACAGGCGCGATCCCATACAAATATCGCCGAAAATCCTAACACAAGGAATACTGTATCAGATAATCGATGTATACTCGGGCTGTAAAACATCTTTGATTAACTGCCTATTATCTTAGGCGCGTGGGAGAAGTCCTTTCGTGAAGTGTTAATCCGTTAATTACTAAACCAATCGGGATAATTAACATGCATCATGACACCTGTAAATCATTTGTTGACGGCAGCCCGAACACCTCGGATTTTATCGTTAAATTAGATAACTTAACACAACAGAGTTCCCGATAATGGGTTTCAAAAATAAGGGCGACTTCGACTTCGCTTTTTCGGGAATATAGGGCGAAGTTTTTTGAAACAGGGCGAAGTTATCGCCCAACTTCGCCCTTATTTTGAGCCCTGACCAGTATATTAAAATTTTTCAAAACTATTCTTATTAATTTCAAGTTTAATAAATGAAGTTGTTGACATCAGAGTGAATGGAATGGAATCTGTTGAACTAGCATAGGATTTTTGCATATCTAGTTGGGTTGCAGAGGCAATTCCATCAATTTACCACAGTGACACAAATTTGTGCTAAATCAAACACAAACATACTGGTCCATGTCCATATCACAATCCCAAAAACAAAGAAAAATTCTTCGAAACTGTCTACACACTGAAATGTTATTGACAACTGTCCAAATCACAATCCCAAAAACAAAGAAAAAATTTTGAAAACTGGCTCACACTGAAGTGTTATTGACAACTTTGCAACAATGATGATGGGAATACACACCATCACACAGGTATATTAATTATATTGATATTAATTACTGCATTTACTACTTACTATTTACAATAAGGTAAATGACCACCTGCAAATTAGACACACATTGCAGATTCTTTATTAGCTTTATTAGATTATTTATATCATAAATTGTATAAGAAACCATTGAGACAGGTACCCCCCCCCCCCCAAAAAAAAAAAACAAAAAAAAAAAAACAACAACAACCTCATTACCCACCAATTATCTATTATAGTTAAATTACTTGAATAGACAATTTTAAGTTACTGTACCTATTATTCATCAAGAAATAACTTTAGAATTGATACAGAGATGGTCAACTTTACATTCCATGTTAGATGTATGATGATACAGTTTTCAGATCTTTCTAAGATATAGTTATATAGTCATTTATCTTTGTGTAACTGATTATACTTGAATATATAAATGTAGTGGTCTAGGTAGCTCAGTTGTTAAAGCACTTGCCTAAAGTGTGGGAGGTCCCAGGTTCGATCCCTAGTCCAACCCTGCATTTTTTTCTCTTCCTGTAACAGTTTGGTGGCCAGTGTGGTTAATTATTAATGATTAATAATCTCTTATCTATACTCATTGTGATGCAAAGTAGATCTGTCAGATACTTTTATGGTTCATATATTTGTCACTGAAAAGTGAGTTTTTGGTATAACTTTTAACTTTTTTTTCATAAATAAGATAGTAGTTTTATTCTTCATGTTGTATGAAACATTGTCGTTTTTTTAAATCAAATTTAAACTTTTGGTATAACTTTAAACTTTTCTTCATAAACTAAATGTTACCGTAGTTTTATTCTTAATGTTGTATGAAGCATTGTCGTTTTTTATCAAATAAAAACTTTTGGTATAAATTCTAAGTTTTTTCATAAACCAGGTGTTAGTTTTATTCTTCATGTTGTATGAAGTATTGTTGTTGTTTTTTTCATCATTATTAGTATTATTTTTATTATTATTATGTTTTTTTTCTTGCATGTCATAAAGTCTGCCTTACCTTTTGAATTTACTTCAGAGTTTTGACTAAAAACAAGGAAGAATAAAAACCAGATTATAATACAGAAGTACATGTATCAGTTAATAAGATGCCCTTAGATGATACACATGTCTTAGCTGCTGTTCATTACAATAAAAAAAAGAAAGTGATGATGCCTATTTTTTAGCAAATACACTACCTAAACCCCTAGGCTAATAATGTACATCTCCCATTTCTAGAAAATGTCCTGGCAACTTTCAGTTTTAGAAGGGTTGCCAATAAGGGGGATTTTTTGTTTTAGAAATAAAAAAATCTGGACAACTTTCATTTCAAAAATAATTATGACTGACAAGAAAAATACTTGCATGTAAGAAACAAGGGCACTAATAAAAAATTTTAAATAATTAATTTTACCGGTAATACAAGTCCAGGTAACCTAACCCCTTTGTGAGCCCCACTGAGAGGTGATAAAAAAATCAATACTTCACCTTGAATAGCCGGACTTTTTGACAGTATTTAAATCTTTACCTGTAACAGGTTACTGTTAATTTAGGGCTTTATTCTGGATAATTGATGAACAAACTTTCAGAGGATTTTATGATCAGCTTCTAATTAACAGATTAATGGATTAATGATTGTCAAGTGTTTAATTTTATAAAAGAGAGTAGAAATCGGCCAAAATGTCTACTGTCCTGACTTTTCTATGTTAAGCAACTTAATTGCCGATTTACAAGTTTTCCATAGAACTCAAGAATTGATAAAATTATTTTTATAAGTTTTGATCATTATGTTATGAATTTTACCATTTTTTCAATGAATTTTTGTGGCCGTAGTGGCCGTTGTACACAAGTAATTTTTCCGACTAGGCGGCCGCTAGGGTGACCGCTGACCGCATCAGACAGGTGACCGCTCTACAGAGGTTTATTATATAGTAAAAATGTTAGGGACTGTTTCAGACTGACCGTTACTGACAGGTGACCGCTCTACACAGGTGACCGCTACCACAGGTTATACTGTAGATGTTTATAGTATCTTTATCAGGGAAATGTAGGTAAACAGTACACAATTATTTTTATGACTGATTTGTTGTCAGTACCATCAGTACTTTGATTCAAATTCCATGATAAAATGCAACAAATTATTTTTGTATGTTAAATTCTAATATTTTACAATCACATGCTGTACTCAGAAGTGATTTTGATCAGTATAACTTGTTTGATTTTATACAAATTTAAATATACATACCATATGAGTCCCAGCTCACAACAATATACCGGTAAGTCCCGTCTTCTCTTGTTAACCACCTCTATAGCTCAGTGGTAGAGTGTCTGCCTTGAGATCAGCAGTCTTAGTTTCTAACCCTGGTCTGGTCATACATAATACTAAAATTTAAAATACTTCTTCTTTTTGCTCAGCATTAAGATGTCAGAGTATCTACTGGTTCACATGGTACCAGGATAATATAACATAGGGAGTGATATGTTTGTCTGTAGTATTCTGACTCAGTGAGGTAGCACTTTAAACGAAGTCATCCTGAGTACTTGTTAGTACAAGGCAGACCATAAATACACTTTCTTATCAGAGGCACAATCAAACATATTCTTAGTTTAAGCTATAGAGGTTAATAAAATTGTTTTGTTTCCAAAAGCTAAAACAATTGCTGATCCGACTTTTAAACAACATTACAACTAACACATCATCTCCTGTTGGAACACATAACATAGAAACAACTTCATATCTAAGTAAATATTTTTGTATTTGGCAAAGAAAGTATCTGATATATATACATGTAATAAGGAATTTTTTCTGAAAACTTTTTTAAGTGCCCAGGCCTATGACTTAACTAACTTTATTTTTAGAATATTTTTTAAGTTTTAAAGGTTATTTTTTTTTTGTTTTTCAGACTCTAGCTGTACCTGGTCAGCCTTCCTTACCATTACAAGGAGAACCAAGAAGTAATCGCTCAAAGTCATGGAGTGGTAGACCAATCTGGATGGAAAGAGAAGTTCTTAACAGAATCAAAGTGCCTCATACATTTGCTATTCATAATTATACTCGACCCACCATATGCCAGTGGTGTCGTAAACTCCTCAAGGGGTTGTTTCGTCAGGGTGTACAATGTCAAGGTCAGTTTTATATGAATTGTTTATAAAAAAGTTACATTCAGCGTTATTTAATTTTTGCAATTATGAACATACTTTTAATTTCATATAAATTAGTGACAGTCATTGCAAGTACATATGTTATACATGTATTAATGTCTGGAATTGTTTAGAAAAACAAAGAATTCGAAGAAAACCATCTACCTTCTGGTAGTATGAAGACCAATACTTGTCAGTTCGTTAGCTTAAGGTTAGCAGTTTTTCCCTGTTGCTAGCTGAAGGTTAGCAGTTTTCTCCTGTTGCTAGCTTAAGGTTAGCGGTTTTCTCCTGTCACTAGCTGAAGGTTAGCTGTTTTCCTCCTGTCACTAGCTGAAGGTTAGCGGTTTTCTCCTGTTGCTAGCTGAAGGTTAGCGGTTTTCTCCTGTCACTAGCTGAAGGTTAGCTGTTTTCTCCTGTCATTAGTGGAAGGTTGGTGGTTTTGCTCTGGCACTCTGGTTTCTTTCACCTTCTAGGAACTGATCTTACCAAATATTAGTAGAAGAATTTTGACTGGGATATAAAATACCATTACTCCAATTAGGATCTACCTGTTCAAACCCAGCTGTTGTGATATGTGTATTAGGTATATACCATTACAGTAATAGATTGGTTTATTACATTTATATATATATTGTAATAATGATATAAAAGGCAAGTTGTTGTATATTTAATGATTTTTTTATGATTTCAGACTGTAAATTTAATTGCCACAAGAAATGTGTTCCTTTTGTACCAAAAGATTGCATGGGTGATGTTCCAATTATAGAAGGTATGTGTAACATGTACTTGTAGTAATAAAGAAGATTAATACTAACCATACAGTATTCTGTATATCAAGTTATTTTCAGAGTGCAAATATATATTGGGCTCAGTTTTTCTTGGTGAACCTTAGTTCAGTGATTAATCATTTTAACATCTATGGTACTTTACTTGAAGATCTATGGTACTTTACTTGAAGATCTTTGGTACTTTACTTGAAGATCTATGGGACTTTACTTGAAGATCTTTTGGTACTTCACTTGAAGATCTTTTGGTACTTCACTTGAAGATCTTTTGGTACTTTACTTGAAGATCTATGTTACTTTACTTGAAGATCTTTTGGTACTTTACTTGAAGATCTATGTTACTTTACTTGAAGATCTTTTGGTACTTTACTTGAAGATCTTTTGTTACTTTACTTGAAGATCTTTTGGTACTTTTTGTACTTTACTTGAAGATCTATGGTACTTAACTTGAAGATCTTTTGGTTCTTTACTTGAAGATCTTTTGGTACTTTACTTGAAGATCTATGTTACTTTACTTGAAGATCTTTTGGTACTTTACTTGAAGATCTTTTGGTACTTTACTTGAAGATCTATGTTACTTTACTTGAAGATCTTTTGGTACTTTACTTGAAGATCTATGGTACTTTACTTGAAGATCTTTTGGTACTTTTTGTACATTACTTGAAGATCTTTTGGTACATTACTTGAAGATCTATGGTACTTTTGGTACTTTACTTGAAGATCTTTTGGTACTTTACTTGAAGTTCTATGGTACTTAACTTGATGGTGAATGGATTCTCAAATGAAATCAAAATCATACTTTAGATCATAAAAAAATGCCAAATATTATTAGGCAATTTACATCGATAGTTTGAAACTGGAACAACATTGGTCATCATAACTGTAAATTTTTCTACTATCTAAGTTATTTAACAATAGAAATAAATGAAATAAAAAGCATTACAACCAAATACAGACCTAGATAATGTTATTTAGCATAAAATCATATTTCCTTATTTAAATTTTTATTTTGAATTAAACTCAAAATTGGAAATGTGGATGTTTTTAAGTTTTTACCTTTATGATTTTGCTATAATTTGAAATAATTTTAAGATATTTTAAATAAATGTAAATTTGGATTTATGTCATAAAACTTGCATTATTGCATCATAACTACGGTAGCATTATTTACTGATTTATGAAAGACAGAATTTGAATTACTTCCCCTTGATCATAGAAGTAACCTGTATCTCATTTCAGTTTTCTGATGTACAAAATTCTAGTTTTTATAGAATGTTTTCATTAACACTTCTTCCAATTTGAATTCATTACTAGAACAATTGTAATGCCTATGAAATACATAATCATTTGCATTGTTTTATTTATTTATTTATTTATTTATTTATTTATTATTTATTTATTTATTTATTTATTATTTTACTTTTTTTTTCTGAAGATGAAATATTAATACTTTTGCATGAAGATGTTAGAATTATATATTATCATTCTTCAAAGATAAACAAGCTTTAGTATGCTATCTTTGTTTCCTAGTACTAATACAGCAGAATTGACCATGGTACATGAGTAAACCTTGATAATGCCCTATCAGGAAATGTACAGATTTACACCATCATCTGTCCAGACTGGTTAAACTTTGTAGTCACAAATTGTTTTAATAATATGTACATGGAAAAGTCAAATAAAGTAACCACTGGTGTCTTAGGAGACTTGAACAGTTTTAAAACCTAAGTTTTTAATGTATTTATTTTTAGTACCATCAGATAGAGGAGAGTCAGAGACAGATAGCAATGTTGACACGGAAAGTACAGATATGACAGACGATATCTCACCAGAGGATGGCGAGGAAGAGCAGGATCATAAACCACCGTTAAGGTTAATCATATCAAAATATAAAACCATAATGAAGATCATGACTTCAGTCCAGTGCTTTGTCGTACTTCATTACAACAAGGGATTGTCATATCTAGCCTCAGGAAGCCCTGTTTGTTACAGATATATTTACAATCTAATTATCACTCTCAGTACGAACTTCTTTTGTCCTAATTATTTTTCTGTAAAAACATAATGTAATCAAATATTCCTGCGTCATTGCAAAAATTGCCTCACATTCTCAACCTGGTGATTAATCCTATTTTGTTGTCAAATCAAGAACTGTGCTAGTGTATGACATATGAATATTTGACCACAGAGCCTTAAAATATTTAAATATTCCAAATATAGAATCATTTGATATTCTAATTAATGGTCTTCTAATCACTGTAGTACATTTACAGATTCATGATTTACAAATTCTAGTTTTGACTTTAACATCAACAATAAAACTTCAACTGTTCTGTAATATTTTATTGATGCTCATTATGTTTTTCAAAAGTGTACTGTGCATGGACTAACTATAAATTTAAACCATTCCCTGGGTTAAATTTAAAAACTTAGGTATATTTTAGTTCCTGGTGATAAAATAAGAAAAAATTATTAAATTTTTGATAGTGTTTATAAATGCACAATTGCATGACTTTAAATTTAAGGATTGATGAAACATAGCCATGGTCCAATAGGAGGCTTCCACTGTAAACAAATTTATCCATTGTACTTTTTTGTAGCTCCCTAAAAATTTAAATACATTTCTCCATTTTTTAAAAAAAAATAATTAATATTCTTATTTTTTTTAAAAAAAAACATGGTTTTGGTTTGCCCCTGTCAAAACTGAAATTTTCTGAGCCCTGATTCAGACTACTACATTTAAAAATGCATATCTTTCTGTTTATGTTTGATCAAGGGATCAAGAACCTGAGAATCATCTACAGGTTTTTGCGAACTAAATTAAATGATAAGGTGTGTCCACCAAGAATTTTACCTGGCAACAAAAAATATTGAAATGGCTGCTTAATATTTAAATAAGTAGACATGTGGGTACCAATTTTCTAAACCCACTTGGATCACTGATGTAACAGAGATGCAACACATCACATTTTACTCCTTAATAGATTTGTATTACCAGTAATTGTTGATTAAACTTTATTTTAATATTCTGGTTCAATTAGAATTTAAATTTTTAATATTTCATTGGTTTTCCTTGATCGATAGTTTTTCTGTTGGTTGGGCAAAATTACAACTGGCGATTTTTCTTTTAAAAATTTTTTGTCTAAACACTGCTATTCTTAAAACCCTGATAATAAATCTTTTTACAGCCCAACTCAGAGTAGTAATATACCTCTGATGAGAATAGTTCAATCAATCAAACATACCAAACGTACGGGATCAAAGATAAAGAAGGAGGGATGGATGGTTCACTATACCGACAAAGATTCACAGGTAACAATGAGAAAACTACTTATTACAAAACAGGTCTCAGTGACCTAGTTATGTAACTTTACTGCTTATATGGGTCATAGTGCCATAAACATGTAGGTTCAAATCCTAATAAGCCAGGTTCTAGTGTAAAAAAGTTTTGTCAGTTTGTTTGTCTCATAAACATGTAGGTTCAAATCCTAATAAGCCAGGTTCTAGTGTAAAAAAGTTTTGTCAGTTTGTTTGTCTCTGTTTCCCCCCCCCCCTTGACCCTCTACCTAAAAAATCAGAAACAACACAACATACAAGGCCACTAATTATAAAAACTGTTGACTGCAGAACAAACTTTTGAATGTTTCATCATGATAAATAGTTCTCAAACAGATCATATAACTTGACTTTCTAAAACTTTGGTTGGAAAATTGTCATATGAAGGTATTATGGAAGAATTTTTCTTTTTTTTCAGTCTTGTTAGATGTGTAATCCTTTTCTATGCAGCTTATTTTGTTGTTATGTTGAGAGAAACATTTTTTCTATAATGCATTGTTTTTATTTTTTTATGTCTTTTAGAGAAAACGTCACTATTGGAGGTTAGACAGTAAATCTGTGACTCTTTTCCAGTCAGAAAGCACATCAAGATATTTTAAGGTAAATTTATATAACAACACAACGAGACTTACACTAAAGTAGACACATTTTTTGACAATATAATTTGTCAGGTCAAAATCTGGCTGTTTTGCCAGAAATACAATTTTTATGATTAACATGAGTGTTGCTATATGGTGTATTTTTTTATTATTCCTTATTTGATGTAATTTTTTTGCTTTGATTTAAAAAATTAATAGTGACATATTTTGTACCATTTATAATTGCCTGTAGTAAGACCAGATATTAAAGGTGATAATAAACCTCCAGTGTTACCTGTATTGATTTTTCATTTTCACATGCCATCACTTGTTGACATCTCACATTTTTCTTACATTTCAATTCAGATTTAATGAGTCTTGCACACAAAGTTGTTAATTAACGAGTCATTATTTTTCACACATAATCATAGTAGAGTTAATAAACTTAGAAAATGATAACCTTATCAAACAGTGACTAATAAATAACTGTCACAAGAAAAATGACACCAGGGTTTAAAATTTGGATGTGTTCTAGAAAAGTAGATCAAAATTGGGTTAAGCATGACTTAGATTTTACCTACAGACTAGATACTTTGATTGATTTGATTTGATAATGGAGTTTTAAGTCCCAATCAAGAATGTTTCACTTATATTGAGACATCACCAGCTATAGGTGAAGTGAAAAAACTTTTGGCCTTTGTAGTGTGCTTAGGAAAATGTGCAGGGAGCATTCTTTAATGTGCCATTCCTGTTTGACACAGGACATCAGTTTTTCAGGTCTTCTCGGGAGGACTCATTGACTTTAATTTCTAAATGTTGAGTGATTTGCAAAGTTATTACCAATTTTCAAGTCTTGGTCAGACCTGGCAAGGGTTCAAACCCCAACCTCCATAATATGTGCCAGTATATCATTTTCATAAACTACTTTTTAAAAATCTTTAGTTATTTTGCACCAACATGGTACCTAACTGCTTAACTTTATTGAAAGTGTGGTGGAAATATGAACAAAAGTCTAAACAAGATGTGAGATAAATATATATTCAAAGACAATATTTTTGACAATATATTTAACACATTTCAAATCAATTTTTTTATGTTTATCTAAAAATTGATTTATATTTCATTTGAGTGAGTACTTGTTTCATTAATCTACATGTAACACTATCATGTGACTATACTTACTTACTTTCTTTTTGTTTTGTAATGATATATTTTAAAAGAGAACTTATCTCCAGATTAGGGGCCTCAGTGGGTGAGTGGTCTAAAGCGCGTGCTTACAGATCACAGTGCCTCTCACCACCTGGGTTCGAATCCCATTTGGGACAGATCCTAGTGTGAGAAAGTTAGCTTGCCGAAGGTTGGTGGTTTTCTCCGGGCACTCTGGTTTCCTTCACCATCCCAGAACTGACTGCCTCGAAATAAGTGAAAGATTCTTGACTGGGGCATAAAACACCATTACTCCACTCCAATCCAGATTACTACTTACCATACATATTTTAAAAACATGTGGTACATTAATTACCTGTACAAGTAGACTGGCACAAAAAGCCTCTAGATTCTGGCGGAATTAAAACACCAGGGCACAGTTTCACAATCATTCACTCAATTGAGTGTACACTGAACTCAAATATTCCAATTTTTCTGATCAGTATTCTAAAAATTTAAAGATTTATGAGACAGTGTTTGTTTTATTTAACAAACCTACACTAAACAATTCAAATTCAAATGTAACATTAGATATTGAATTTTAACTGTGTGATGTCTTAAAAAATTGACAATGAAATATTCCCTAATTTGAGTTTAGTGCATATTAAATTGAGTGATTGTGAAACTGGGGGCAGAAATTTAAATTAGTGATGGAAATGATAACATTTAGAAAAGTGTAATTGGCACAAAAGGAAAATAAAAAAAAAAAATAAATAAATAATTGTATTTATTTGGCTTATGGTTTTTTATCTATCAATTTGGCTTATGGTTTTTTATCTATCAAACTTTTCGTACCCTAGTGTCACTGATGAGGAATGATTTTTGGAAATGTGCACATCTGGCACATCAAAATTAAGCAGGTATTTGTTACATATTTAGAACTTATTTTAAGAAAATGGCAGCTCTTTACCTTAGAGTGTTATTTGACAAGATTTTTTAAATTAAAAATTAAATCAGGTGAGTAGTAAAAGACCTACTTGCCCCTTCTTGTGTTATGTCTCGAACCTGAAGCACCTAGTGTAAGCTCTGCAAATTACTTCTATCATTTTCTGACAGATATTGTAAAAAGCTTACTTTTGTCATTTCAGGAAATTTTATTGACAGACATTGTAGCTATTGAAATGGCCAAAGTACAGCCTACAGATAATATGACCAAAGCCCCTTTTGTTTTTGAAATTCGCCTCCCGTCTACAACATATTATGTTGGCGAGGATCCAACATTTGGTGGAAGACAGGGTAACTTTGTTGTTTCACCAGAAAGTGGTAGTGGTCTAGAACAAGCCAGATACTGGGAACATGCTATACGTCAAGCACTCATGCCAGTCACTCCTACCACCAGTGCTAATGTTGTCGGAGGTATGTGGTTTGAAGTACATAACAGGAGATTTTGTGATTATTTGTATTATAAATTAAGCACTTATAATATTAGGTGAACTGTTTAAAAATGATCAAGATATATTTCAATATTAAATATTGTTTTAAGTTATCACAAATGGAAATGTCAGGGATATTTTTAAATTGAAAGTCAGTTTGATAAATTGATGGATGCAAAGTTATGACATTGGCATTTAAGAACATTTCCGTTATTGTAATCAGTTAACGTATTAGTCATATACATATTTGTGTGTGTGTGTGATTGGTCGCTTCTGAACCCAGTGATTAAAACCTCACAGTTGCTTTCAATGCTTAGCTGTTGTTCACAAATGGTGCTCGTTAAATTCTTAGTATCTTTACAATTTTTTATAAAACATGTTTGTTGTTAATCACATATTTATAGGCCAAGGAAAGGATAATGGTATGGTAGAGGAAGAAAAACAGGTAGTAAAACTAGTATGTTATCTTTTTATTTCTGTCTTTATCTGCTGCATATCTAAGGTTGACCAATGTGTCTAAGTTGTCATATAAATATAACAGGTGCTTCTTGTTTTTGTTAAATTACTGTTCAAAAAAAAGTAAAAAGATTATGATTTTTTTCATTTTTACATAAGAATTTCAGTTTATTACTTTCTTAAATTCCACATGTATAATTATAATTTCTTTCATAGACTGTTACACCACAATCTAAACTTTGACTGTAATTTTATTTTTTATTGTCCTAATGAAGGTCAGTGTAGACCGAAAATTTGACCAGACCCACTGCAACCCTGGATAAACAATTGTTAACAGACGATGGTGTTCAGCCTAATTATCCACTGTCTACATCACATTCTGCACCAACATCCCCAAGGTCCGCTTGTTAACTATAAAAGTGGCACTGCAGTAACTTCAAGGTGTTGGACTACACATACCCTACTAGATTTTTTTTATTATAAAAAAATTGACTAATGGTGCTATGGCAAAGATATTGAAAAAAACCTTTTGTATGCTGTTTGATTTATTTTCTGATTTATGCAGAATTATAACAAAAATAAATAAATTATATATTATTATTACTATATATGCATGTGTATACACATAAGTTAAAGGATAAAAAAAATTAAAAAGAGATCCATGATCACATATGAAATGTGTAACTTGGCCTCAAATTGGAACTTTTCGCAATATGCAGTGTCAATCAAAACTTCAGTATAGTGTTAAAAAGTATGTGGTAAGATGTCATATATGAAATTTTTCACATTTTTATCAAAATCTTTTCCGTCAAAAATTGGTGAATCATACAGAATTGTTAAAACCCCAGTAAGTATGTCATAAAACAATATTTAGGGATGTTATTTTTCAATTTTAAAATTAAAAAATAAGTTTGTTACAGCATAACATCAAAATTCAAGCTTTTTTACACAAATTTTGTGAATCATTCAAATCTCATAATAAATTTTTAGATAACAATATAAAAGTATGTTATACATGTATATTAAATTTGGAAGGGATATTTTAAATATTTAAATGAATAAATAAAAACAACATTGATAATAGCAGCATGTTCTAAAAATCTAAAATTCTTGGCTTTTTTAAAATCTATCGTTTCCCAGAAATTGGTCTTTTTTCAAATTTCAAAAAGTTTTAACCAAATATATCCACCAGTATTAATGATGACTTCCGTACACTTTTTAGGTTAGACACACAAAAAAAAAACCCTCTGTACCAAATAACGCCATTGCATTATCTATGATTATTGATAATGATGTAAGTTATTTATAGTTTTGTTGCACTCCTGTGTAACTTCTAATCTGCAGACTGACTTTGTAATTTTTCTTGTTAAGTTTTGAAGTAAAGGACACATAATTATAGAATGTGTTTGGTATCGTTAATTTTAATCTGTTTTAGTATATATATTAAATTTGAGTAATATATAGCATTTGTTATATTTTATTCAAGGCCTTTAGGCTTACTGGAAGTACCAGCAAGAAAATAAAGATTAAAGAATAATAAATAATAAAAAAAAACAGGCAGTTAAAACATATTGTTGACTTTTGCATTTTATAGACATTTTTGTAAATATATACATGTATGTATACAATATATGGTACATTTTCGAAATATTTATATTTAAATCAAAACCTCTTTTAATATTATTTATGTATTTAAAATAATTCATTAATTGGTCAGCCTTAGATGAAAATATTGCTTTTGATATTTGTCAAGGCATTTATCAGATGCAGCTACAAAACCTGAGCATGTAGTCGCTACAGGTGAAAGTTGTTAATTATTATTATGAATATTATTATGATTATTATTATTATTATCATCATCATCACCACTACTACAGCAAAACCTGTCATATTGGACAACTGTTAGAAAGATAATAATATATATCTTATACAATTTGTATTTTACAAGTTCTGTTAACGGCACCTGTCCACAACGGTCAACTTTTTCCAGTCTCTTTAATGTCCTTTATTTACAGGTTTTACTGTGTAGATTATTAGTGTTGTCATTACCTTTTTGAATGGATTAAAGAATTTTTTGTTTATAGAATATTTGAATAGAAAACTTTCGAGGAAATAAAATTTTAATATTTTACACCTTATAAAGTAAAATTGACAACAGTAAAATGCTGTTAGGGGCTGGATGTTGAGTAATATTCATCTACAACTTGATATATGTACAGATACCTTGTTAGCTAAACTATATGTATGGAACATCGTAATCACATTTATTCCTTAAAGTACATTATCGGTCGTTAATGTACTTTAAAGAAATAAAAGTGACTTTGGCGCACATTAAGAAAATGAATGAATGGAATTTCTACTTAACGACCATTAAAGTACATTATTGGTCGTTAATGTACTTTAAAGAGTAAAAGTGACTTTGGTGCGAAAATGAATTAATAGAATTTTCCCTAACACGATAATGAATATTACAAAACCCATAATGAAAAAAATACAATTAAGAGTATGTTATTTTACTGCTTGATGTCACATTTTTAAATTATTAACAGTCCTTAGATGTTTGATTTAATTTACATTATCATTTTATCAATTTTACATACATCATTAATAATAGGTGTGGAATTTTTTGCCTAGCACCTTAGTTTGAATCCTACTGAAACGGATCCTTGGGTGTAAGTTGTCAGTATACTTGCTTTATAATGGTCAGTGATTTTTATACGCCCGTCAAAGACGGGGCGTATTATGGGATCACCCTTGGCGGGCGGGCGGGCGTCCGGGCGGGCGTCCGGGCGGGTGTCCGGGCGGGCGGATGGGCGGGCGTACTGGCGGCGGGTTTGTCCGGCCCATAACTTTGACATCTATGGTCAGAATGACTTGAAACTTGTTATGCTTACATACCATGATAATGCGAAGTGCAGTGCACAGGAACCGTAACTCTAGCTTCCTTAATTTTTGAGTTATTCCCCTTTGAATGCTGTTATCATGTTTGGCCGGATCATAACTTTGACATCTATGGTCAGAATGACTTGAAACTTGGTATGCTTACATACCACGATAATGCGAAGTGCAGTGCACAGGAACCGTAACTCTAGCTTCCTTAATTTTTGAGTTATTCCCCTTTGAATGCTGTTATCATGTTTGGCCGGATCTTAACTTTGACATCTATGGTCAGAATGACTTGAAACTTGGTATGCTTACTTACCACGATGATGCCAAGTGCAGTGCACAGGAACCGTAACTCTAGCTTCCTTAATTTTTGAGTTATTCCCCTTTGAATGCTGTTATCATGTTTGGCCATATCATAACTTTGACATCTATGGTCAGAATGACTTGAAACTTGGTATGCTTACTTACCACGATGATGCCAAGTGCAGTGCACAGGAACCGTAACTCTAGCTTCCTTAATTTTTGAGTTATTCCCCTTTGTGTGCTGCCAGAGTGTTTGTCTGCATTATAACTTTGAAACCCATGATTGGAATGTTTTGAAACTTGGTATGTTTACTTATCACAATGATGAGAAGTGCAGTGCACAAGAACAGTAACTCAAGCTTCCTTAACTTTTGAGTTATCTCCCTTTTAATACTACCCGCATGTTTGTCCGGATCATAACTTTGACACCTATGGTTTGAATGATTTGAAACTTGAAATTTTCTTAACACAGTGATACAAAGTACATTGCACAAGAACTGTAACTCCAGTTTCCATAATTTTTAGTTATTCTCTTTGATCTCAATGTAGAGAATTGCAGTTCTTAAGAAACATAATTGTTTTTATCATAATTTTTGGTACTTATATAATTATGTCCAGGGCATATTTCAGTAATAACTGAAATACAACTGAGCTTATAATGATATCACCTTTAGCAGGCATATAGTTAGCATGTTTGTCTTGATTACAATGTGGACATAGGCTTATAAGTAATATGTAAACAACAATTGTTATTGTCTCAATAATTACTATTGTTTTTTATTGTACTTGTTGACTTGTACACTGCATTTTGTATCATTGTGATGAATAATTGAATTGACTTATTGATTATGAACAGCTCATATGAACTGTATAAGTCCCTTTACAGTTCATAATAAACAAAATATCCACATAAATGACTTGCAGATTTGACGGGCGTATCATGCTCTGCCATGCGGTGCTCTTGTTTTAATAGATACTCTAATTTCCAATCCATAAAAATGTCAATAAGCAAAATTATCTTAACCTAGACAAAAAACTACATTATATTTTAGACACTGTATTTGATGAGTACCTATCATGAACACAATGTTCCTTTCTAAACTGAAATATCATGATATTTCATAAGCATGGAAATTATACAGAAAAATATTATAGTTTAAAAAAATGTAATTTAGGAATACTATGGTCATATATAAATAAAAATGAAATTTTCAAGTGTCTGGACAGATATGGGGTGGTTGTGGTGTGAAATTTGGAGCATCATTTAACAAGAAAATCCAATGTATTTGAGAGAGAGAGAGAGAGAAAGAGAGAGAGAGAGAAGACAGAGAAGTGGAGTAATGGTGTTTTACGCTCTAGTCAAGATATTTTCACTTATTTCGAGGCGGTTAGTTATGGGATGGTGGATGAAACCAGAGTGCCTGTAGAAAACCACTGACTTTCGGCAAGCAAACTGGCAAACTTTCTCACACTAGGATCTGTCCCGAGTGGGATTTGAACCCAGGCAGTGAGAAACAATGTGCGCTTTAGACCACTAGGCCACTAAGGCCCCCAGAGAGAGAGGCTTACCTTGCTCATCCATCATTCTCTTGGAAGTGCCTGACCTGAAGAACAAAACCGTTGTTTTCTTAGGTTAAGCAAAGCACGAGCAATCAGAAACAGGTAAATGAAAGGACCGAACGACGATGCAAAGATCCATGACTTTTGTTTTGTCAAGTTTTAATTTATGAAAGGTTGACCCTTTGTCTAAGCAAATACGATGTATTTGGTAGATATTGTTTGTATATTTGGGAATACTGAATTGAATAGACATATCATAGTGTTTATATGGCTATATACGGAACCCTCCTTATAACGACCATGTTTGTCCCAAAACAATTTTGTCTTTATAAAGAAATTGCTATTGTAAAGTAATAATGACATAAATAATGAGTTTTCTCCCCTGAGAAATCCAGGTGCTTCTACTACATGTACTAATTATAGGGATATTTTGACCAATTGTAACAAATAAAAAATACTGAAAATAAATTTACAACATTGATATTTAAAATTATAGTAAAGTTCATATATATTCTAAATTTGAAATGTTTCTGAAACTTGAATTTTCAAATGCATGAGTGGACATACACATCCAAGTGATCAGTTCACATTAAAATATTCTGAATTGGATGTTTTAAACTCTAGATCAAGAATATTATTGGCAGATTCATAGTCATAAAAACAATTTGGAATTTTGGAATTTCAATCAATCAGTCACTAGCTTTAATTGCATTGAAAAATAACACCAGTTTTGATTTGGTTTAATGATTATCCTATCACTATACATTTTATTAATGGGTTGATTAATTAGCTATAAATCTCTTAATCGTGTCACTCATGGTTCATCATCCTCAGGTAATTAAAACTTTAGTTAAACTACTAGTAACACTCATTTCTCAGGTGTGATTTTTGTCACACATAACTGAACCAGCTAAAAGTTTAAATTGATGTTTTGTCATTGTGAAGAATTTTTTTATATGTAAAATTCACATTTGTTCCCTAAATTCACTGTTGGTGCTGGAAGCTGTAAATGTTGTTATGAAGAGGGCAAAATGCACTGTGCATGTTCGTTCCCTCAGATTTTTGTTGATAAGTGTAAATGTTGTCGTAAAGAAGGTCGTTATTGAGAGGGTTCTCTGTATACACTTACAATAAGTTTAAGTGGGTCTGTAAGAAAAACACTTACATATGCTATAGAACCTGTTTTTTATTCATGATATGTTAAAGACATTACTTCATACAAAATTAAAAAGCAATCAAATAAATATTAGAAAGTTTCCCAAAATGAACTATTTGAGAACAAAGAAGTATCGAAGGCCATTTCTAATTCATTCTAACAGCCAATGAAAAGTTATAATAACAGAAGAGTAAGGGAGTACCTAATTAACTGACAAAATATGCATTAACAGTTAATTCATTTTCGTTAATGTGCACCAAAGTCACTTTTATTCGTTAAAGTACATTAATGACCGTTAATGTACTTTAACAGTCGTTAATTAGAAATTCCCTTAATTCGTTTTCATTAATGTGCACCAAAATCACTTTTATTTGTTAAAGTACATTAACGACCGATATTGTTCTTTAACGATCGTTAAGTGGAAATTCCATTAATTTGTTTTTGTTAATGTGTGCAAAAGTCACTTTTATTCCGTTAAAGTACTTTAATGACCATTAATGTACTTTAATGAAAAAATGTGATAATAGCGTTCCATATATATGAATTGAAGTCACTTTTGCAAATGACACCCCTTAAAGTTTTTGGGGTCAGATTTTTGGGGTCACTGTGGCAAAGTTGTGTAAAACATTGATTTGTTCATCATAGCGTCTACATTCAAAATTAACTTGGACAGATTTAATTGAGAGGAAGATTGTCATTCTATTTGTGGAATGATTTTCTTTGCCACCCCAGTTTCCTCTGCAATTTCAGAAATGACCCCTGAAATATAAGTTAAAGAATCTTAATTTCAGAGTTAGACCCTTGTTATTTCTATACAATATACAATTGTATAGAACTTATTTTTATTGGAAATGATATAGATTTATTTGACATTTTCCATTAAAACAATACCTGTATATAACAAATATGACCAGTTCATATGATTATTGCTCACAATACCAATGATTAAAAACCAATGTTTAAATTATAACTACCAGTAGATAAAAACCAGTTACAAACAAACAAAAAAAATAGTACTTATGTTTGAAATTATTTTTGATATTTTAATGAAAATAATTCATACTATCATATCTGTAACAGTAAATGTTTCTTATCAAGATTTTCCTGTTCACATGTACATTTTGCCGATAATCGGTATTTACATAGTGCTATTATAAATATTACTTTGCCCCTTTATTTAAGATCCTTTTTATTTGGGTTGGTGTCCATATCTATATACAGCTTTAGGTATCCTTTTTTCTATAAATTTTGTGGCAAAATTTGCTTTACATGGTACTTTTTCTATTACTTTTTGGTAAAGGCTTTTTATTTAGAAATTGATATTGTAATTTTATTATTTTTTTAATTTTATTTCTTTTTTGTAAATTTTATAAGCATGCAGATTTATTTTAATATACTTGTACCTGGACAGTTTAATACTGTCATTGTTTTTTGTGGTCGAGAGTCCTAATACTCAAGAATTTCAAATTTTCATAAAGACATCGAAGTTCACTGTTTCTTAACAGTAATTAAGAGGATGTTTCTGATGAAATAAAACAATCAAATGTCAAGTGTTTTAGCGATGGCTTTAAGACCACATAAGTGAAATGATCGACCACCTGTGACCAACACAAGGTACTTACTTCTTAAAGGGATTAAACATGACTAAAAATGATCTAGATTCCATATACTTTTAATTTCTAGATAAGTCTTTAAAAAGTCTGATACAAAATACCTTATTTAACCAAACAAATATTTCTGGTTCTTTCAAATTCAGTTATCTCAAATTTATGAATAAATCAAATTATTTTTTGAGTGCTTAAAGATTAGATCAATTGTTTTCATTGTCAAAACTCCATAAGACCAGCCTGATCTGAAAAAAAGGTGACGTTTTTGATGTCTTTTGCCACATTTAAGCAGAAGGCAACATAAGTGTCAGATTGAAAATAGGCCTTTGTAGAGTCTACATTGTTGGCTAAAACTCCATTTGATTATCATTAAACAATCTAAATGCCTTAAACTTTGGATAAGTCCTAACAAATTTAATCTAATAATGACATTAAACTGTAATGGAGATGATCAGTCTTGGCATTATTCTCGGAATTTCCAGCTTAAGGCCAGTTGTTGAATTTTTCAGTTTGCTACATAAACAACAATACATAATTCTTCCAAATATAACACATTGAGAAAGTTGGTTTAAATATATCAGAATTTTTGGTATAAATTAATTTATTGATCAATATCGGAGAAGATTCTACTTGTTTTTTTAGTTTAAAATTGGACCACATCCTGTGGAACTACTAGGCTAAGTTAACTTAAGTCCATCCAGTAGATAAATGCATAAAAAGTTCAACAGATCTACTGAGGTTAACCCATCTGATGATCTGTCATACCATCTTAAGGAGAGTCTTGTATCCTCTGCCACTTCAAATCACAAAAACTGGGATAGTTGTTAGCCTTACAGAGTCCAATTTGTCTCAGGATGTCTTTGAAAGTAGATTGGATAGTCTAAGTGATTTTAATTTCAAATAAGTCTTGAAATTTCTGTGAAAGATGAAAAGATTATATTTTTAGTGTGCTAGCAGATGGTCATGCAGACTGACTTTGTAAAAGTTAATGGTTTTAAAAGTTACAGACTTTTTTTAAAAAAAAAAAAAAAAAAAAAGCTGTGCATATGTGACAATATCTTGTGAGGCATTGCCTTTTGGGGTCATTGTCTCAGAGATCAAGGTCACTGAGACAAATAGTATTAAGATATTAAAAAGTCTTGTTCCTGGAAGGTGATGATTTTTTTAAAAGCTGCATTAAGTTTTCTTATGCAAAATATATAAACAGTGTGTTTTTCTTAACTATGCCTCTCAAGTAAAATGTAATACTTGGTTCCATGATAAAAGCTTTACTTGCATTGAAATATATAGGAAAACCTAACGCTAGTTTGATCTGTCAAAGATCTTATTTTAGAATATTGATCACATGATTCTTTATTGAAAACAGAGCAATGTCAACAAACACAGCAAAAGAGCATGTGTTCAAGAGAAATGCAGCCACACTGTCATGCATATCCAAGCCAAACTGCTGTTTTATTTACAGTCATTTGTCCATCTGAGCATGACCGATTCGAATCCTTGGAGTCAATTTTTCCAAGTTGATCCTTTTTTCAGAATCGGTTGTGGTTTTTGCATGAACACAATTTTTTCTTTCAATGCCATTGTTTACTTACATGTAGGACTTTACACATGCCCTTAACTGCTAATTAACATTTTATTAAGTTGCCCCAATCTATTAGGATTTTCATTTATCATGGGCTTAATAAGAGTCAATGAATGAATGGCACAGATTGTAATAACAACCAATTTATATCGATAAAAAAATATTTTTTGAAAATTAAACTTTTTTCATAATAATGGGTAAACTTAATGCAGCTTTAAAAGTATTTTAAAATTTTCAAAATGATTTTGTATTAAATTTCAAAAAAAAAAACTTTTTAGCTTTAAATTGCTATATTAAGACTGTTTGAAGAGATAATGACATGGGGTCTTTCAGTTCCATGTTAGTTTTAGAATTATTAATGACAATATTGTAATGAAAACATTTTTGTGTTATTACAGGATATCAGCCAACTTTACCAGATATACCCTGATGATGTGCTTGGATCTGGTCAGTTTGGTATTGTATATGGAGGTGAGTACACACTTGGGTATACTTGTGATGTCTTAGGATCAGTTTGAAAAAGGGTGGATCATTTGTTGCTGTTTAAGAAATCTCTTTAGGGTTTGAATTTGAATGGATCTTTTGTGGCTGCTAGATGCATTACTGTAGTCTTTGAAAATGCATGGATTGTTTATGGCTGCTTAGGACATTTCTGCAGAGTTTTAAAATAAATGAATCATTTGCCTCTGTGACAGGCATCGCTTTGGTGTTTGAAAATGTGAGGATTACTTGTAGCTGATACAAACTCTGTTTGAAATGAGCTGAAATAAGGATATTTTCTACAGATTAAACAAAGTTGATCGGTAGTTATTAGACAAATCAAGCCTTTTTGGATATACTGTCAAATGCTAATTGGCTAGCAACTGGTCATGATATTTTTGACCTTCATTAGAAAAAGAAATAAATAAAGTCTGTGACTTTTATTTAGCACTCCAGTTATTATTTACATTTATTCAACATCTTTTTGACATATTATAAAAACATTTTAAAGTACTAGTTAATAACTTAGATTTTTTTTTAATTTTAGGAAAACACAGAAAAACAAACAGAGAAGTTGCCATAAAGGTGATAGACAAACTTCGATTTCCTACTAAGCAAGAAGCACAGCTTAAAAATGAAGTTTCTATATTACAGGTAAATATTTACAGGTAACACATGATTAAGTAAAAGTCACTATTTTGTCTTAACTTTTTCTCTCTCAGATATTAATCTTGAACTTCCAAGTCTAAATCGAAGTCATTATACTAAGATTATTCTGATAAGAACTTTTGCAAAAACTGGTGAAAAAAAGTTTAGTATCTTTGGATTGATTAGAGATACATGTAATCATACAGTCAGTCCTTTAGATGTTCATCCAGTCAGTCATTTAGATGGTCGTCTAATCAGTCACTTATTTGATCATCTAATGACTGAGGTATTCATCAGTTTATTCAGTGAAATGTTCACCTAGTTAGCTATTGAGATTTCCATCAAGTAAGTCACTGAGATATCAATCTAGTAAGTCACTGAGATATTCATTTAATCAGTCACTGAGATATCCATCTAGTCAGTCACTGAGATATTCATCTAGTCAGTCACAGATATTCATCTAATAAATCACTGAGGTATTCATCAAATCAGTCACTGAGATATTCATCTAATCAGTCACTGAGATATCCATCTAGTCAGTCACTGAGATATTCATCTAATAAATCACTTTGATATTCATCTAATCAGTCACTGAAATATTCATCAAATCAGTCACTGAAATATTCATCTAGTCAGTCACTGAGATATTCATCTAGTCAGTCACAGATATTCATCTAATCAGTCATTGAGATATTCATCTAGTCAGTCCCTGAGACATTCATCTAGTCAGTCACTGAACTGTTCATCTAGTCATAACTAAATTACTATGGAAATATTAAATATTTTTTATGATTATAGACAAGAATCATACGACTTAATATGAAATGTTTTTTCATTTGATTGGAGTTGTTCATCTAGTCATGTACCATTTTAATATATATATATATATATATATATATATATATATATATATATATATATATATATATATATATATCTTCTGTTTTCAGAATTTACATCATCCAGGTGTTGTTAATTTAGAGAAAATGTTTGAAACCAGCGAAAGAGTAAGTGTTAATTATTTAACAACTGATAATGTTTAAAACCAGATGAAGAGTAAGTGTTAATGAGTTAATCTCTCAATCCTGATATATAATAAGGACCAAACTTCTATTTACTTAGAGATATTCTAGTATGAGGAAGTTTATACTTTGCTTGCCAAAGGTCAATAAAATTCTCTCCAAGTTCTCTGGTTTGCTCCACTAAGTAAATGATTTTGACTGGAATATAAAACATTATTCCAATCAACCAACTTGATGTTTTAATAAAATATTCAATAGTCCAGAATATTTAAAAGTATCCTGCTAAATATCTTAAAGATAATCATGTTTTCAAAACTGTTCATCTAACAGTCTGTCTACTTTTGTGAGAGATCTAGTCAAAAGAATACATTAAAAAAGAATTATATTTAATTGAAAATTAAATCATTTTAACTTCTTAACACAGCAGGAGATAGAATTACCAACTTCTGTAGTGATTTGGGATTTTACATGTCCAAGTGAATAGATTTTGATAATTTTAAAAACTGATATATACAAAACAGATTAAAGCAACGTGTGGGAGTCACAAAAAAAAAAGAAGTTAATTAAAATTAAAAAAAAGGGGGGGGGGGAATCAAGAATGAAATTTTTCAACAATTTTAAGATCTTTTTAAAAAATGGAAATAAAATCCTTTATTTTGATTTTATTTTGTTTTATTTTATGAATAGATATTTGTTGTGATGGAGAAACAGAAAGGAGATATGTTAGAAATGATATTATCTAGTCCTAGAGGTAGATTAAGTGAACGGGTTACAAAATATCTCATTTCTCAGGTAAGTGAACAGGTTACAAAATATCTCATTTCTCAGGTAAGTGATGGGTTACAAAATATCTCATTTCTCAGGTAAGTGAACGGGTTACAAAATATCTCATTTCTCAGGTAAGTGAACGGGTTACAAAATATTTCATTTCTTAGGTAAGTGAACGGGTTACAAAATATCTCTTTTCTGAGGAAAGGGAACAGGTTACAAAATATCTCATTTCTCAGGTAAGTGAACGGGTTACAAAATATCTCATTTCTCAGGTAAGTGAACGGGTTACAAAATATTTCATTTCTTAGGTAAGTGAATGGGTTACAAAATATCTCATTTCTTGGGTAAGTGAATGGGTTTCAAAATACATGTATCTCATTTCTCAGGTAAGTGAACGGGTTACAAAATATCTCATTTCTCAGGTTAGTACAAGTCAATAGGTTTTAACACTTTTTTTTTTTTTTTTTTTTTTTTTTTTTTTTTAAATTAATTACCGGTAATATTTATACTTGAAAAAGTTTCCATTGATCAAATTATGAACGTTTTGCCTTTTTTTTATGATGATTATTTGATTATCTTGAAAATGGATTAAGTTCTAATCCCACTAGTGATAGATCATGACGTGGGAAGGGGTGTCAATTAGCAATTATTTCTGTGGATTTCTCCAGGTACTACAGTTTTCTCCACCATTCCAAAAATGGCCAGTTTGATGTAAGAGAAAATATCTTGACTTTGGCCTAAAATAACATCACTCTACTCCAGTATTGAAAATGGATATTTTCTTGAATACAGGAAGACATTCTCTGTTGATTAATCTGAAACGGTTTAATTCAGTCTTTATTAAGTAAACTAGGTTACAAGATATTTAATATTTCATACATGTTTAGACTTAAATAATTAACTATCAAACATTACAAGCAATATAAGTCAAATCCAGTGGAAAGCAAAGCTTTAACATGACTTAATTATTTATTTTTCTTGGGCCTTGTTGGCAGGATGGTCTAAATCATGTAGATTACTGGGGTGCCGTTACTCCACTTCACTCTTTGGTTTTATGATAGCAATTATTTTTTTGATATATTTTATTTATAATACATATAATTTTGTTACTTGTAGATTCTTGTAGCCTTAAAACATTTGCACTCCAAACATATAGTTCATTGTGATCTAAAGCCAGAAAATGTATTATTAAGTTCTGAAACAGCATTTCCACAGGTAAGACTGACTTCTGATAAAAAACTGCTACCATAATTTATGGAAAGAAAAAAATCTGAAGGCTAAACATCATATAGCAATAAGCTGAATGGTGTATGAAAATACTACATGTATTAATATCATTAGCTGTTTGATTTAGAAACAAAGAAAAATTTTCATGCACTTTAATGCAGGAATTTGTTTTATTATTTTTAAAAAAATGAGTTATTTATTGTTGTTCCTTAAGATCAAATACATGATACAGAAACGAAAATCTTTGTAAGGTCTTAAGTGAACCAAAAATATTTGAACCATTGAAATGGAGGTTTATAAACTTCTTAATGACCTGTAACTTTCAGATCCTAAAATGAATACCGGTACATGCATTTGTCTTTATCATAATCAATCTCGGATCTGTTTGTGTTTTAACACAAGTAAACAATTAAACACCCAAAAATAAGGTGCTTCTGTTTAGCCTTAACTCAACAAATCTCTTATAACATGTATATCTAAATTTACAATCCAGGGTATGGTATTTTTCAGCCATAACAAATGTAGTCCATCTGATGACATAGTTCCAGATAGAGGGTCAACAATATCCCCTGTAGTAACAGAACATGATGACGACCTAATATCGTTTATTCTTGATCATTTTTATTTTGAGAGAAAACATCTAGGAAGTCACTAGCAGTGTGCAAAAAGAATCCTTATTATCATTTTATCAATTTTTCTTTAAAAATAGTTTGCCAAATCAAAATGAAATCACATTTAGGAATTTAATATGATAGTTTGTCTTATAAATGTAACAAAGTTGTGCTATTTATAAATTATAAGACTTATTGTTACAGGTTAAATTATGTGATTTTGGATTTGCACGTATCATTGGTGAGAAGTCATTCCGACGTTCTGTAGTTGGTACTCCAGCATATTTAGGTATGCAATACTGATATCAGTACTTAGAATTAATCTTAAATGTCATTGCAGGGTTATATCTAGACAAAACTTGGTTCTGCTTTTGTTTTCTAGCAAAGACCAGATTGGTTTAAAAAGTTTTATTCACCAGTTAAGATTACTGTGACTTTAAAATGGTAGTGGGCCTCGGTGGCCAAGTGGTCTAAACCACACACTTGGGGATCACAGCGCCTCTCACCGCCTGGGTTCAAATCCCACTCAGGACAGATTCTAATGTGAGAAAGTTTGTCAGTTCGCATGCCAAAGGTCATTGGTTTTCTCTCAGCACTTCGGTTTCCTCCACCATCCCAGAACTGACGGCCTCGAAATAAGTAAAGGATTTTGACTGGGGCGTAAAACACCGTTACTCCACTCAACTCCACTCTAAAATGGTAGTGGTAATGAAGTATAAAGAAAACAAATTACCTTCAGCAAGTATTAGCATAAAATACTAAGAATAAAATTGGTCTATAGTAACATTACACCAACAATCTGTAAAGCACCAGTTACGATTTTGGCGGTGATACTCAGTCTCAAAATCCAACAGATAAGGAAACAGTTCAGGATGTGCAGTAAAATGGATCAGTATTTCCATAAGAAGTGATTACCTGCTTTTTGATTGTGATGCTTCATTGAGTACACTTAACATTTCTCAGTTGAGAGTCATGCAAAGAGGAGATTAAGTTAATATCAGTCATTTACAGATATATCTAAATTTAGTTATGTTCCATTCTTTTTTATATAAAATAAAACAAGGATTAGACAATACAGATATTAAGATATAAAAACCTGTAATTATACATAACAGTAATTATACAGTATTCTGACATTGAATATACTTTATTTTTTGTTCATTTTAGCCCCAGAAGTATTAAAAAGTAAAGGTTATAACAGATCGCTTGACATGTGGTCAGTGGGCGTGGTTATATATGTAAGGTAAGTTCTCATTGGACAGCGGGTATGGTTACATGTACCTCATTAGATAGGGGTTGCATTATGTATGCCTTAGTTGATTCAGTTGGTTACTTATTATAAATCATAGCTTTTTGTTTCATTTGTTTTCATTGGCTAGGCATGTGTGATTATTTTCACCAGGAGTAATTCTTTTTGAAAGTGGGTGATATTATTTGTGCAAGAGTTGGGAGTGTTATCAGGTGATTCATGCCAAACATGTGTATGTAAAAATTGGTAATAGTTTTGTAGATATGTAATAATTAAATAAATATATGAATGTAAACAATGTTGTATTGTTCATTTAAATTTTAATGCAAACATGTAACAACTGTATGCTTTAGTTTCATACTATCATGAGTATAAAATCTGATAACTGTATATCCTAAAGAGTTGAATAAGATTCTTTCACTATATTGAGGAGATAAGATCTAAAATAGTGAAGAAAACCAGAGACCAGGAGAAAACTGCTGACCTTATGCAAACGACCAACAGACTTTCCCATACCAGAACCTGTCCCAGCAGAATGTATATCCTGAGTGTTTCTTGTGTAGAATTTCTATTTCATTGTTTAACATGAATGTAAAAATGATGTGAAACTGTCAATGTAATTTTCTATATTTTTTAAATCTGTAGTTTAAGTGGTACATTTCCATTTAATGAAGATGAAGAGATTAGTGACCAAATACAGAATGCTGCATTTATGTACCCACCAAACCCGTGGAAAGAAATATCACAGGAAGGCATGTATTTTTATTTAAGTCTATTTTTAACTTCTTCTGAATGCCATTTGTTTCATGTCAGATGCCTTAGACATTATTATTTCTTTACAATAAAAATTTGGCAGGAATATTTATAATTTTTAAAGGAAAATTTTGCTTCTTTTTTATATGGTATGATGATGGCTTGTTGGCTGTTATAATTTTCAGCTATTTATAACAATATACATTTTTATATGTTACTATTGAATATTTGTCGTGAATCTGCTTTGTTCTAATGTATAATTAAGGCCTTTTAAAGTGGTAGCTCACTGGCCTCAATTGTCACAGATTATCATGATCACAAACCTCTCAGTCTACTACACTGAACAAAACACAAACTTTTTTTCACCTGTGACTGACTGGGTTTGAACCTACAGTGGCGAGATACAAGATTTAAGTATGAAAGCCATAACCTCATTGCCACTGAAATGTTATGATTTCTTTCAGGGTGCCAAAATCCATAAATGTTTTTCATCTTATATTACACTGCATGTTATTTTAAGAGTATAAGTCACAACATACATGTACTTGTGTAATTGGGTTCATTTTTGTACCATGTGATATCTCATAAATTCTGTGCAGAATTACTTCCATTTCATATCGAAACATATGCTTAATTCTAATTTTTATTGTCTTGGATAATGTTATTTCAGAAATTTTTCACAGTTCTTAACAATTTATGAAATATTGCAAGGAATATGAATGAGCCATATTCATATACAATGTACATGCATTTCAAACTACAATTTAGTGACTAGCATATAAAGTTAACAGAAGTATATATTATGTATTTGTCTGTTATTTGTATTAATACAACCATTGTGTCAATCATTTAAACATGTCTAAAAAATTTAAAAGCTATAAAGTTTTGAAAATTTATAAACACAATCTCTTAAATAATGCTAATAATATTTTGCAATATCATGACAAAATGGCAGACAGTGTTGTTGGTGAAGCACTATTTATACATCTCAGAATATAGACAATGCTTGTTAAATGATTGCTCCTGAAATTAACTATTACAGTAGCTAATTTTGAAGAGTGCTTATAGCCTTAATCAGAAGGTACTTTCGTATTTCGACTAAGTCAGAAAAATGGGTTGGGACCATTTTGCACATGTTTTCCTCTTATTGTTCTGAGAGCATGTATGCATAGGAATTAATTTCTGCAACTAAACCAGTAATCCTGTAATAGTTCTTGTTATAATTATACATTTCATATTTAATTATGTATATAATGATATATATATAAATTATGCATATGCTTTATCAGAACAAACTATGCATGGATAATTTTTGTATTCTATTTACGATATAATGCATGCACATGTAAAATTTTATTTCCTTTCTGTGTCCTGTATGTGGTCTCTATGTGTTTTGTTTTTGTATGATATGTGTACATGTGTTCATACTTTATATCAGTGCTTTATATTTATGCATATGCATGCAAGATTCATCACCATAAATCAAAAATGATTACTACCTTATTAGTTTTATTTAACAATATATATACAAAAACGTATAACAAATAACAATTAAAATCGCTGTTATTAATGACCAACATTGGTCAGTATTTAGGATGTCACTGGCAATGATTAATTTTAAACAGTATTCAGTCATCTCACTGATTGCTATGAATAATGACCATCATTGGCCAGTTTTCAAATAAAATTATGTACAGGCCATTCCCTGTATCTTAATAATAGATGTACTAATGTCAAGTTTCAGATGACTTTTCAAATTGTTCTAATGATAACAATGTGATACTTTTATTAAAAAAATCATTTAATATATAACATTCACTTCACCACAATTTTCAGTTTTTCAAGAAATGCATTTCAGCCAATTGAACAATTGACCTACGATTTGAATATAATCACATCTTAAAGTCAAAGTCAGCTATCAAAAGCTGTCTTTTTTATCTGACCCCCCCCCTCTCTCTCTCTCTCTCTCTCTCTCTCTCTCTCTCTCTCTCTCTCTCTCTCTCTCTCTCTCTCTCTCTCTCTCTCTTTCTCTCTCTCTCTCTCTCTCTCTCTCTCTCTCTCTCTCTCTCTCTCTTTCTCTCTCTCTCTCTCTCTCACACACACACACACACACACACACACACACACACACACACACACACACACACACTTTAACAAACCCTCACACCAGCCAATTTGGTTTTTCTCCTGGTTAAAATGATTTCTTTGACATCAAATTGTGGAGAAATATATTTTTTATGGCAAACGTAAAGTTGAATTTATTTTTAAGTTGGTAGTTATATGTTGTTATGCTTGTAGTAATATTTTCTTTTATTCCAGCGCTGAGCTGTTTAAGACATATATTTAATACAAATTTAAAGGAACGACCTACTGTGGCACAAGTTATGCGACATCCTTGGCTGGTTCAGGTGGCTATTAGTCTTATTTTGGCAAAATGCACACATTTAGTTATCTGCTTAATTATTAGTGCTTGATTGCTTCTTAATTATGATATGGTGAAATAGTCTCTTAGTAAACTGATATGGATTTTAAGTTTTTAACTGGAAAGTACATAAAAAGTAATCACTACTGTCATTACAAACTTTACTTTGAGGAGTGCCCCTCACTGTCTTAGGTAAAAGACTCACTAATTGTAGTTTTAACAAAGTTTTATGTGGCCAAAGGTCATTCGTATTCATTGAGCATTTTTCCAACATTTCCAGAATTGAATACTTCAGTAAAGGTGAAAGAACCATGACTGGCATAAAACACCATTACTCCATCCTTTATTTTAATTGAGCTTTGTGTCAACCATTGTGTCAATCATTTAAACATGACATCTTTATGACATCGGCACAGAGATGTATTGTTAAGGTTTCTGTATGGAGTGGATGTACAGGTGAGCTACTATGGCTTTGAAATCTGACATCTCCTGTTTTTTTACATAATTTCTTTAAATAATGAATTTAAGAGTGTATGTACATTTTGAAATTTTTGAAAAGTATTAAACAGTCATTTTTTGGTTACTTTAGATACTATTTCACCATTTCTTTTATTGACCAAACTATATATTTGCTGTATGAGCCACATAAGCATCACTTCCTGTTTATAACAACTTCCAGCCTTTTGGATGCAGCTACCTGTTAAATTGATATATCTGCATTGCAGCTTCTGTGTTTAATTTTCTTTTTTTTTTTTAATTTGCAGTGATTATACTAATATAGTTTTTTACATCTCAGATTCACAACTCATTGATTTGATGTCCCTTTATAGAAAAACCCCTAAAACCCAAAATCTGACTTAACCAAACTCTCTGGAAAAACTGCGGCACATCATATTAGTCCCATTTACCATTTTCATTATATTTTTGAATTCTAAAGCTGAATTAATTTTGGGCAAGATCCAATGTGCAGGAAAAATATTATTAAGCTATTTCATTAACATGATTAAAGGGAATGAAACAAATTTTGATTGACGAATACATATAATCATCGTTGATAGCAGACCTAATAAAAGATTGCCAGTAAAAAGTCACAGTTTGCAAGCAAATTGTGAATAAGATTATTTCTAAAACTAAAAATTTTATTGACAATAAAAAACTAAAATTTAAAGATACAAAAATGAAAATTGTTTGTATAATAGAAGGTAGTCCTACCGAGAAAATGCTATCACTAATTAGATAAAATCGGTCTAATGATGATTTAGTTAGAGAGAATGGGATGACATTAAGGAGAGGCATCAGCCAGAATCAAACTGCAAAATCTAAATATTACTTCTCAGAAGCTCATTAAGTTTTCAAGAGTTACTTTCCATAGAATAATAAGTTTTACCTTGGTAAAACCTGAAAATGAATCTTTTGAGTTAAACATAATGGAAGGAAAACACATGTTTGAGGAAATTAAGCTTTTAGCATAGTAAAAATAAGAGGAAATTGTTGAAAAAAATTGTATCTGTTACCAATCATTAACTATTTTAATATTTGATGGGTCATTTAACTACAGTCTTGCAGTTTGTTTTAGACATTACAGTTCTCTGTACTCTAAACTTGATTTATAGCAGCCTGAGTTTCGTGATGATGTAGTAACAAATTTTCCCACACATTCTTAACTGTTCTGTCCAATATATCATTTAGAGACATTTGGTATGATACAGCCTCCAGAAGGAAGGAGGGCCTTTTTTATCTGCAGGGCAGTCCAATGCCATAGCCAACACACATTTTCATGATGAATGCAGCATTTTGAATAACATTTGGGGTATCATTTTTTGAAAAAAAATTCATGGCATTGGTCATGTTTAACTTAGCTTTATTACAAATTTTGATTGTAAGAGAAACTTTTCCAAGAAACTAGATTGTTTCATGGCATCAGATGTTCTGTAGAAATAATTGGGGTCTTATTGTTCCATGCCAAATGCTTCTCAGTAATAACTATCAGGTAGAAAATGATTGACACATGTATGGTAGTGTTAAGTATAACATAATTCTAATGTTTTCTCTTTCAGGGCACATCAGTTTGGTTTTTAATTCACTTTTCATATAGTGATTGATGACTAATATTAATCCTGATTTCACAATCATTCCTTAACTAAGATTTATCTTGACTTCGTAAAGTTAAAGAATCTTTAATGATACTTTGTACTTTCAACACATTTATTTTTTTTTTTTTTTTGTATTTTTTATTTTTATTAATTAATTTTTTTTAAATTTTTTTTTTAATTTATTATTATTATTATTATTATTTTTTTTTGGTAAAACTGAAATGTATAGATGTAAGTTAAGGGATTCTCAGAAATACAGCTAACAGTCTGAATGTTTGAGCAAATTTTGACGATATCCTTAAATCACCTGAAAAAGAAAACTCGTGCCTAATTATTTTCATATTTTTCAGATTTCCGACAGGAAAACCTTACTTAAGGAATGTTTGTGAAACAGGCACCTGTTTTTAACTCTTGCACTAATTAATTGATTAATTAAATAATTATCTCCTCGTTACAGTTATAGACCTCATCAGTAACCTCCTTCAGGTCAAAATGCGTAAAAGATTCACTGTGGATAAATCTCTGTCTCATGTTTGGCTTCAGGTGACTTCTTACATATATTATTTTCTTTCCTTCAATGTAAATGCAGTATAATTTTCTTTTTTGTTTCACTTTAAACATCAACTGCTATGATACTTTGTTTGTATATTTTTAGTTTTCATTCTTTCTGCTTTATCTGGTCATTTATTTTATTCCTTGTTCTACTTTTAAAAATATTTTATTTGTCTTATTTAAAAACCAGTATTTGTCAACTAATCTTTAATCTTTTCTAGATAACTCATATTTTAAAAGTTGAGATAGAAAAATGTGTAAAAAAAAGTTTGTATTTTGCTTACAGACCATTATCTATAGCTGTCAGTATTTTATTTATGTAAAGAAATGTAAAACAGTTGTATTACGATCTCCTTGGTCCAGGTTTTAACACACATTGGGCCCTGTTTGGGAGGGACACTAACGAATCCAGTGTTTTTTTGAGGTACACACATGCAGGTACTAATGTACCATGCCAGGGATCTAACAAGCTACATTGGTGATAGTGTAGATCTTGTATTTCAACTTTCTAGTTTAGTAGGGGCCTTGATGGCCGATTGGTCTAAAGCGTGCACTAATGTATCACATTGCCTCTTACTGCTTACATTCAAGTTCCACCAGGGCAGATTCTAGTGTGAGAATGTTTTTCAGTTCACTTGCCAAAGGTTGGTGGTTTTCTTCAGGTACTCTGGTTTTCCCACTATCCCAGAACCTACTGCCTTGATATAAGTGAAAGAATCTTGACTGGGGCGTAAAACACCAATAATCCTCCTCATTCCTTGTTTAGTATTCATAGTTTCCCATAGCTTTTAAATGACTGAAAACTTTTCTTTCACAGTATCACCATAGCTTTTAAATGACTGAAAACTCTCCTCTTTGCTTATAAAATGTACCACATTCCATTTCATGTTTTTAATGTTACAATTTCTACTTTCTGATAAGGTTCAAGGTCACACTGAGTCCTCTTTATACTCAACTGAAGATACAGTTTGAAAGTATAAATTTTTAAGGTCACATTTATTAGCATAGATAAAAAATTGTTAGATCATCATTTAAAATGCTTGAGGGTCACGGTGCCGTTTCTGTTTAGTTATAGTTTTAGTTATAGAAAGTTTGAATATTAGTGGTTTTTTCGAGATACTTTGGTTTCCTTCAAACAAAATCCCAATTTGCAGTAAATTTTGTGGTAATCACAGATGGGCATAGCAATTTTCTTTTACAACTAGGCTTTTCTATAACAATTTTGCATTACTGCTTCTGTTTCTAGAAAGATAATTTATTTTTTTTGTTTTACTTTTTAAAGAAACTTTGATAGTAAATACATATATATCATTATTATTGTAATTAACACTGTTAATTTAATTTATTTATTGGTTTGTTTATTTATTTATTTTTATTTATTTATTTATCTTATTTATTTATTTATTTTTATTTTTTTATTTTTTTTGAATAGGATTACCAGACATGGTGCGATCTCCGTAAACTAGAACAGGCAGTTGGTCAGCGTTATCTTACTCACGAATCTGATGATGATAGGTGGGAGACCTTTAGGCGGGAACGAAATCTCAAAGTGTGGCAAGATATTGGAATGAAAGGTGTGAATGAAACTTATAACTTAAGTAAATCTAGAAGTGATCGCAGCAGTACATGTGCTTCTTGAAATCAGATGTTGTTCATAGGATATTGTGTTGTCATGGAAACAGTATTGTATCATTATGGATACAGTATTGTTAATGTTGTGAGACTCATGAAGTGCCACATCCTGGAATAAAGTATTAACAACAAATACTTGAGTACACTGAATTAAAATGTGGTATTTCAGATGCACACATTTTCATTGATATTTTATGTGGCATTTCTGTCATTTTTGTCAAATGCACATTCATGAATTTCTTTGCAGCATTTCCAAAGATTTGGTCTAAAATAAACTATTTTATGTGACTTTACTTTGATACTATTTTTCTAGTTGTGTTATGTGGACACATTTCATGCACTGTTTAACTTTTTAAACAGATACACTTATCTTTGTCATTCTTATTAGTTCTGTACAAAAATTCATGGAGAAGACTACATTCCTTAATCTACAATCTGGAATTATCTCCCTTGAACCTGCAAATTAGATTGTCAGAATGTCTGACATTTTATAAACTTTGGCATAATAATTATGACCGACTTTCAATTTTGGCCTACAGATATGACTGCCAGCCTGTTTGAATCTCAAAAAAATTTGTTCTAGAAATTATTTTGTTGCAAATTTGTTATTATTAAAAATGACATGAAGTTTTGTTGACAGAACACTTGCACACACAGTCTTTAATATATTGTTGTAATGTTATTTTGCATATTGTTTTTTACAAACATTTTATATATGTTACACAGTTTTGTGGATTTGTCTTCCTGATTATTGTTGTAAACAGAGGCTCCTTATAACAAGGAAAAATAACATCTTGCTATATGGGAGTATATGTATAATAGTGGAATATTGATTACTTAATTCCTCTTAAAAATATTTATTACTTAATTCATTTTAAATTAATTTTGAAATAAATCAGGAAAATAAATACTTAACTGTTTAACTTTTGAGTTTTACTCCCAAAAAATCATTGGTTTGCCGAAAATTTTTATAAAAATGAGCAAACCATTATGAGTTTTGTGGGAGGAATATTTAAATTTTTCATTGTTATATTGTATAGATATTTTATACACTTATTGTACTTCTTATGAAGAATGTTTGAATGGTTAAATATCAGCAAGTATTTTTAAATAATAATTTCACCTCATGTAAGTTTATAAAGTGTGATTGCCAATGATCTGAATATGGCAGTTTTGTCATCCGAGAATTACGCTACGCATATTTACATTTACTTTTGCTTTGTATTCTTTATCATATTGTTACATTTTTCAGGTATAAAATGATATGCAGTTATCGCCCTTTTAAGGTACAAGGGCAGGAAAACACTGTTATCACTTATAAAGTACATCTTTTTAGGATAATCCTGAAAATGCAGTCATAACACCCCAATCCTCCCCAACACACACACACACACACACACACACACACACACACACACACACACACACACCTTAATAGTAATAAAAATGAAAAACACACTAAGGTTTGACATTGTTTTATTTGATAACTTACCGGTACTCCTAAATGATAATGTAAATCATTCATTTTCATTGAATGTTAAATCCCATAATTTGACTCGATATTATCATGGAAATATTTCCATATGACACTGGAAGATACCATATCGTGTGTATCACTGTACACAGGTAAATCTCGTCATGTAATAATTCTAAAGGTCAAAATTTTACCCACCATTCCAATAAAACCACCAAATTTAAAAAAAGAAACATCCGTGAATTGTTTATTGACCATTTTTCCATCACTGAAAAGTTTACCACCTTTTGTTGATTTTTTAGCTCACCTGAGCACAAAGTACTTAAGTAAGCTATTGTATTCAGTCTTTGTCTATCGTTAACCATCATTTCATTATAAAGGTCATAGTTTTTGTCCTGTCTTCCTCAAAACTAGCCAAGGTGACCCTCCACTTTGACAAAAGTACTTTGATCAAGGTAACTTGGATTTATTTAAAATTTCACAATACAGTTTTGTCACTAAAAGGCATTACTTAGTTTTACCCAAATTGTGATTGTTAAATCCTAAATGTAAGTCATTCTCAGGTGAGCGTCTAGGGCCTTCATTGTTCTTGGGTTTTTTTTTTTTTTTTTTTTTTTTTTTTGTCACTATATATTATGTAGATGTTCAGTCATAGATAAATGAAATGTCCTATATTGTTGTATCTGGATTATACCATGTTAAGTATGAAAGGGGTTTTAGATTGTTTGTGTTTTACATATCAGCATTAACAATGATATTATCTACAACATTTTTGCATATCCCACCTATTTGTCACTGACATTATACATGTATGTCCATTGTCAGGAACTTTTTTTTTCTTATGATGAAAATCTCCCAAGTCCTTGTAACATTGAACCACATTGTCAGAATAATAGAATTGTGAATTATGAACGAGATTTTGTACTGTTCTTTATGAAGGAAACTCAATGTACACAGATTTCTTAAATTAATATATGCTTGTAGAAAGGGGTTTAGGTAAACATTCAAAGGTCAGATGTTAGCTAATACCTGTACCTATTTTTCTTGGAAGAATTAGAGATACAGCATTCCACTGGGGAGAGCACAAACATTTGGTGTTGATTCTTTGCAGTGACATTACTGAAGGGGTAGGTGTACAGGTGGCTTATACTATTCTTCCAACACATTTTCTAGTTGTCAGCTCTTACTAAGAATAAAGTAATGAAAAAGTCATGAAGATTATTATTTTTCTATAACATCTATGTCTTCAACAAGTTAAATCTACACAGAACTAAAGGTGCATGAACTACTGGAATCTATCAACAATGCATCTTCTAAAAAGTCCTGTCATGTGACCGAGGTTCATAAACACTGGGAATTTGTATGCAAAATGTATCTTCTTAAAGGTCCTATCATGTTACTGAGGTTCACAAACACTCTGGATCTGTATCCAAAGTGCATCTTCTAACAAGTCCTGTCATGTGACTAAGGTTCATAAACACTCAGGATCTGTACCAAAAGTGCATTTTGTAACAAGTCGTGTTAAGTTACTAAGGTTCATAAATACTTGGAAACTGTACCCACAGTGTATCTTTCAGTAAGTCATGTTATGTGACTGAGGTTGATAAATACTTAGAATCTGTACCCACCTTGCATCTTCTTACAAGTCCTGCCATGTGATCGAGGTTCCTAAACACCTGGAATCTGTACCCACAGGGCATTTTCTATTAAGTCATGTTATATGACAGAGGTTTATAAACACCTGGAATCTGTACCCACAGGGCATTTTCTATTAAGTCATGTTATATGACAGAGGTTTATAAACACCTGGAATCTGTACCCACAGGGCATTTTCTAGTCTTGTTATGTGACAGAGGTTTATAAACACCTGATATCTGTACCCACAGTGGTTCATTAGAAATCATGCCATATTATTTTACTAGAAAAATTTTGTGATGTCCAGAAAATTATAATTACATATGGCTTTAAATTATGTTCATCACCAAAACATTCATAATCCATAATTTGATGTACATTACATACATCATGGGTTTGTTTTAGGTCTTATGTCATGTTGCTGGAAACATTATCATATCTAGATACAAGTACAATGTACTAAATCAAAGCTCACCCATTAAAATGTTTGACCCTAATAATTTCTTTTTTTTACTTTTGGAAATATTGATAAAAAGATAATCAAAATATTTAATTAAGGTCATCAGTATCAGGTTTCAGGTATTTCTTTTGCTTTTTTTTGTCTTTTGTAAAGTTTTATAGATAAACCTGACCATTATTTAGTATTTTTCTAAGTCATTTTATTTTTTACAGTTATATTTCTATGTTTGTGATGATGGTGTAAGAATAATCTGCTTTTTATGGTAGTCATTTTACATAAACCTCTAGCTTTCAAATATCCCTAAAATATGACCAATATATGGTAAAATTCTGTCTTAACCTAACCATTTCATAAACAAAAAAAACCTTGTATAGAGTCATCAGGCCCTGAGTATATTGAATCCATGTCTTTGGGGGGGGGGGGGGAGAGAGAGAATGAATTCTGGAAAAAATTTGAAATTATAGTAAACTAATCTCATTCAATTCCTCTCCCTAACAAAAGTTTTCAGCTGAATATCTATAAACGGTATAATTGATACAGTTTATGACCATGCACTTCTGACTGGGACACAAGGAAATACTGTGAAGAGAAAAATTTCTATAAGAATTTCCATATCTTTTTTCCTTTCCATGAAATACTTTTTTATGCAAGTTGTTTGTAATTTTCATGTGCAAAGTTTATTATGGTCTTTCTCAGTTTTGATGTTTCCAAAGTTAATGCTCTTACTCTCACTTATACATCAGACTGATTTATCAGTAGGGTACTTAATTAAGTTGTATGGGTTTTCACTGCAACCCAATGGTTGACCTTATACCCACAGACTGTACTTGTTTTATCACTATTGTGTTTGTATAAAAATGTTTTACGTGTCAAATTGGGTTCAGCAGAAAAAAGTTGTCAAAGTATACCATATAACTCTTGCTCACAAGGTGTGACAAATACTTTTAAAAAGCTTAAATAAGCTGAAATAATGATTTTATTTTTCTTCTTTTTCAATTTATAAGAGCACTATATCAAAACAATATGTCTATTTAGAGTTTAAGACCTGAAGTACTGAAAAAAAAACAAGCAATTCCACCAAATAATCCACATAACAATCTTTGAAAATTCCTTTATCCACTTTATGTAAATGAAATAAAGCAAAGCAACTAAAACTGGGTAGGTAGATATTATCGTGTGACATACACACCCACTTTCCATTTGTCGAAAGTCATAGGTTTGTATTTAAAATGGCTGCCATTGTTTTGTATTGTCTTGTCTGGGGACCATTGTTTATTTATCTTTAATTGTTGTGTTGGAATAAAAGAGTTTATAAAATTTAAATTTTATTAAAAAATGATATATACCATTTAAAAATTTTATATATAGATTCTAATGTTTATACAGTGTGTGTGTGTGGGTGTGTGTGTGTGTGTGTGTGTGTGTGCCTGCGTGTGTGTGAAGGTCTTAGTCTTGTTGGTGGACCAGCTTGCTGGTTTTTCTTTTTCCTTTTTTTTTTTTATCTCGTTATTAAATGCATCTTGAGCCAATACAACTGACTGAAACTTAAGATCTAAAATAAGGTTTATATCAATACACCTGCACTATCTGTAATTTGTGAATTCAAATTTTTTGGTACCAGAAACATCAGTTTGCAGTGTCATATGATGGAATAATGTAATTTGCCAGCATTTAATGTCAATACCTCTATCTGTGCAGAATAATTTCGAAAATGTTTATTTTTAAAATATAATGGCAATATTTATTTTTTAGCATAAATATCGTTTACTTTTATTTGAAGCTTTTTTTCAAGAGAAGTGTTGATAAACTATAAATTAATCCCAAAAATATTGTCATTTCTTCAACAGTTAGGATAGTGTAGTAAAATGTATAATGTGGACTTACATTTATCACTGTGTTCAAGTATTGGTTATTAAATTTTCTCATCAGTTGGATGATTCAAAAGCTCATGACTTAACAGTTTTATAGAAAGATGAATGTTAGAAATAATAACATTGAGTAATGGAAATGTCCGCTACTGTAATTATATCTAGATATAAAGTCACAGATTTTAAATTCGACTTACAGTTTTTTTTATAAAAATAATTTAAAAAAAAAAACCCTAAAAATAGAAAACAAGACTGAAAGATGAGAATAAAAGTTAGAATTTGAAAATCAGTAAATTTTTCAGTATGCAAATTAAACGTATATTTTATTAAGATGAATGCTGCTATATTGTAATTTGGCTCAATTATTTTCCCTAGCTTTCATAGTTTTAATGATATTTTTGGTATAATTTCTAATAGACTACAAATATTTGTATACATTTACAAAATTATACTTTTAAAGTGTTATTTTGAGAAATTGAGGCATTAAACTCCAATTTCATTCATTTTTTTTATACTTTTTAAATGTTAAATGGTATTCTAAAGTTGCAACCTGGCTGATCAATTTGGAATAAATGAAATACTGTAAACACATCTGAAAAATTTATAAATTAACATTCCTTCAGAAAAAACTTGAAATGCATCAGATTTTGAGTCAATTTTTTGGGATGTCCTAGTGATCAATTTTGAAAGTAAGAAATAAAACACTACAGCTAAATTCTAACATCTTGATATCCTTAATATTTGTGAAAAGATGCAAACAAAATTTTGCTTTGAATATTATTAGATTTTTTTAAATGGTACAAAATTATTTGAAAAGAAATTCTATCCAAATAGATGAGTCTGGTAGCAATGTTTGAGAGGGCTTCCATTTGGTGTTTCTATGTGACAGTACAGCATTATGTGTCTGTCAGATGTTGTTAGATGTTATTTACTTTTTATAGCTACACCTGTCACAATTGGCTTGATGTTATTTATAATGTTTTATTTGTTTTTACTTTATTCTTCTCCATGCACAGAATTCTCTCTAAACATTACTTCTAAGATAATTTCTGGTTTCAAAAAATTTTTTTAATAGATGTAACATCTCAGTACAACTGGGTATTTTAAATTGATATAGACATTTATTGGAAATGACAATGAATTGTTTTTCAAACTTATAACTGTGTTGTAACCATTACTGGTAACTCAATCTTCTCTACTTAATATTTTGTCAGTTCACTTGCCGAAAGTCAATGGTTTTCTCCAGGCACTCCGGTTTCCTCCACCATTTCATAACTGACTGCCTTGAAATAAGTGAAAGATTATTGACTAGAACGTAAAACATCATTACTCCACTCCACTAAATTGTAATTTTTTTCTTAATTGGTAATAAAACAAATAAAAATAAATTGGAGGCAAGGTGCACTTAGCAGGTTACTTCTTAATATATACCAGTAAGAGAAATAATCTTAATTAAAGGTGATATAAGATTCACTGATGTTTTAAGTACATGCACAGTATTATGTGAGATTTTATACCAACTGTAAATATAATACCAAAATATTTTTATTTCACTAAAGTAAGTACCGGTAATAAATTATACTATTGTGTGCAATGGTGATGTACTAGGTACTAGTGTAACTGTTTCAATGACTATTCCATTGTATTCATAAACTATCCCCCCTCCCCTTAAAACAGCATTATCGCCCTTACCACAGCGTTGCACAGGAAATCTTATTTTTACATTTTACATTTCACATGTTATCAGTATTGTCTGACATGGTGCTGTAGTAAAGTTATCTCCCTTTTTCACTATTCTTCTGTCTTTGTGTATCCAATCTTTCCCATAATGATTTATCACAATGGAATCATTCTTGTACTTTGTGGTAGGTACCTCGTAACAACTGTAAAGAACTATTCTATCCTTGGATATGGAATCACATAATTATATGATTTCTGATGAAAAAAGTTGTATAATTTTCAATAAACAGCAAGACCTATAACTCCAAACATATTACTTAATGAGTATCACATGGTGCACTAATCGCTTCCATTTCCTATTGTTATTATTATTGTGTATTATTGTTTCTGTTTTATATATATATATTGTTTGTAAAATAAGCTGGATACATACTGTCTAGTTATATGGTATGCAATATTAAATGTACAGTATTATTATTATTATTATTATTATTATTATTTTGTGATGATGATGTTATATTGTCTATGATCATTTTTATATGAATTGTCTTTAGATAAAAATTTTGGCAATTAAAGATGGTTTGAGGTAAATTTCTTTCTTCTTTCTTTATCAAGAGACTAAGTGGTCACACATGCCTAGTTATCTACTGTAAATCAGGAAACTTCCTAACTTCTCAATATATTCACATTTTTTATTTTCATGCCATCAGGCCTCATTTTTACAGCTGTTCCTATACTAAGATTAGTCAAGGAATATTTGTAAAACGGGGGCCTAATGCTGAACATTTAAAATACAAGTAAATCATATTAAATTTAAATTTAAATTAACTTGATTATTTTTGGTGGATTTATACGGAAAAAAAACTGACAGGAAAATTCCTAATTTCACAGATTGTTTAATTTCATTCTTTCCTGGCATGATAAAAGTTTATTATACATGTAGTTTATTTAAGGTTTTGTTTTAGCTCAGCTTTACAAAAAAGAGCTCGAGTCATCAGCCTATGTCAGCATTCACATTTAGTTGGTTATTTGATCATATTGTTGGAAAATGTAAAATTTTTATTAAAGGTTTTTGATTGAGCTTAATGTGCAGGCTATTTACAGCTTTTTGTTTCAGACAACAAGAAATTTCAAATTCATGGTTAATGAAGATCAATCTGTCCACTATACATCAGTTATATAGACCTTGATTGAGAAACATTGATTGTTCTCAGTTCTAAAAAAAAAAAAAGTTTTACAAGGTGCTCTAAAACATGCATGCACATTGTTTAATTTTTTCAAAAATTTTCTTACATGGTTATTTTGATAGTGTTCAAATGATTTTATCTCAGTTCTTAGCATTCTGTTTATTTTAACCCCCCCCCCCCCCCCTTTAAAGGACTTATCACCAAGAAATATTATCAGTGATGATGAAATATTTCTCAGCATGGCCAATTTTCATGGATTGATAATTAACTGTTATTAATTAAAGGTTTTGAACTATAGTAAAATGGTAAGATCAAGGAACATAATTATGTAATAAATTACTGATATCACTGCAAAATACTACCTTCAGCTGTACTTTGTATCATTTGTACACGATTTTCATATACATGTACTTATATTGATGCCCAGTATAAACAATATTTAACTTTGAACTTTTAAATCAGATGCAATTGTTTGACCATGCTGTTTTATTATCCTTGTATAGTTCTTATCAAAAGACATAATGATTACCGTCTTGACAAAGTCAAATAACAGTACACTGAAAATAAATTTAAAATTCCTTTTACCAAGCCAAAAATGCTTTTACAAATTTATATGGAGTTTTGACCAAAAACTTTTTAATGTTAAAATCTGCACTGTTCCAGATGAAGACTTAAATAAAGCACTTAAATGAAGCAAGCACTAAGCAAAATGCATTGAATTCAGTGACCTCTTCACATTCATAATCATGAATATTTATACAAATATTCAAAGTCTTAATCAAAGGATGCTTTCATTGGATTTGGTTGATCAAATCATAATTGAAAAGATATGCTGTCAATAATATTCAGATGAAGATTTTGGTTATCATTTAGCAGTCTTTGGCAAATAAACTCACCAGATTCATCGGTAAAAGCCTACTTTAGATTTAGATTATGAAGTTCTTATTGTTCCATTTTGCTGAGACCTAGGCTGGGGGATTTATTAGAGGGGCACTCTCATGTTTAAGGATTCTTTAAGCTTCATTTCTGTTGCAAAGGATCTTACCTGAAGTATTATCCTCATTATTTATTGAACAGATTCTCTGACAAGTCCTTAATCCATCATTATAAATTTGATTTTAACTTTTTTACTTTGCAGACTATAATGGTTTCTTAGGGGAAAAAAATTATTTTTTGTTCTGTAATTTGTACAGTCATTAAACTGATATGTGTATCATGCCTCATCCATTTGTTGTCATTTTCTCAATTGTTTTGGCTGATGACAATCATACAGGTATGGGGAAGTTTGTCAGTTCATCCCACCAACCCAGAAATGACAATCTCAATATGTGATAGAACCATGACAGGCATAAAAGATCACTAGGCAGCTCACTAGTTGTAGATTCTTTATATTACAGTTGGACTCTTATTCTGTCATTATGACCAGTGTTTTAAGTAGGATGATTAGATCACTTCAAAGGAAGCAACTAGGTATTTATCATTATGGCAGATGACCATTCAAAGTCAAAAGTTTTATAATAAGCAGTCTTGTTAGGGGTTTGTCTTGGATATATTTTCTCTATTTGCACATTCGTGGTTTCTCTAGCTATATGGAATTTTCATTTATTACATCCCAAGCATACAATGGTTTCCTTGAGACAACAATATGTTCTGTCACTCTATATTTATCGAGTTTTTTTTTTTTTTTACAAGAAATGTTCAAAATTTTTCTTTTTCTTTTTTTTTTTTTTTTTTTTTTTTTTTTACCCCCCCCCCCCTCTTTCTATCTTTACTTCTAATGATATTTAATTTTATTTTTAGATGAATGAATGGCTTCATATTTTATGAAGTTGATGTGGTTTAAATTTGAATTTTGGAAAAGATGTCATATAACTTCAACTTCAATGACATAAGGGACATACAAGGCTGAAATTAGTGAAAGCAGAGTTTTAATTTGGATCAAGACTCCCTAGAAGTTAATTTATAAATATGGAAACAACTTTCAAATATTGAATTCAATCAAACTTTGTATTCAAAAGAAGCGAAATATTTTGAATTGAACGAATCCTCCAGTACAGATGTAAGAGGTTTAACAACTTGACTGAGCGAACTGTTACTAAAGATGAAAAAGAAACTCAAAAGGTAGATTACATTGTGAAAGACCATGATTATAACATCTGGTAATATGAGTTACCAAAATGGCTTTGTGATACAAGCCAAGCCTGATTGCAGAGACAGCTAGGCATTATGGGAAGGTTTTCTGTATTTTTGATGGGCCTACCAAGAGATGGTGCAGGTTTAAAAAGAATGAATTTGTTACCATATCTGCCAAGCTTTAGTATAAAATTGTTACTGTTTTTTTTTTTTTGTTTTTTGGTTCAAGCTTCATTAAAAATTGTTACTATATCTGTGAGGCTTTAGTACCATTTCTGCAGCTACTCTAATCATCATGAACATAGCAACCAAATTTCATACAATCAAATTAGAACATTTCATTTTTTTATTTTATTTTACATGTATTTGCATATTAATAGAAAAAAAATGCAAAAATTATATACATGTATAATATACATCAATTTATTTTACTACATATATTTGTAGAATTTTGAGATTCAGCATCAGATGACTTGACAGTGGATTATTAGGTTTTCTGCACATGTTTAAGACTTATTTTTAAAATGATTTGATTATCATCAGCCATGATTTATTTAATCACAGTCATTAAACAATGCAGTCAGTACTAGTTATGTTGTAGTCTTGTGATCATTGGGCTCCAAACAACTTTGAAGCTTTCATACAGATTTTATATTTACTGTTGGAGTCCTGAGTTCCTGCAAAATTATGCAAATCTTTCATAGAAATTCCAAACATAAATTAAGTTTGATATTTTACTTACTTGAGTCTAATTGTAACTGAAAATTGCTATGTTATCTGAGGTTACCAAAGAATATATCTGTAGAAAGAAAACTGTTGCTGCTATCAGGGGTTTAAATGTAAAAGTTGGCGACATTTACACCAGAAGTGATGCTTTTATGATGCATTATGTTGTATGTGCAAAAGAATCTACTGTATGCCTTGTTTTTCAACATGTAACATCTCCAAAAGAGCAATTTTTTACCATGTGCAGTTATATGCCATGGTAATTGCAGATGCACATAGCAATTTTCAGTTGTGGCTAGGCTCGAAGTGAAAAATAATGAAGTTAATACAAGATGGTGACATAAAAAGATAAATTAAAGGATGCACAAGTTCAGTTAATATTCCCCCCATATATATATATATATATATATATATATATATATATATATATATATATATATATATATGACATGATTGCTACAATACAGAAAGTTCCAGATAAGCAAGTTAACTTATTCTTGAATACAAATATTACAATTAGTTGAGCAGTTTCTTTCATTTTATTATTATTGTTATTATTATTAACATACATCTAAGACAGTGTACATAAGTTTTTGCTTTCACTCTAAGCAGTTCAGGAGTGATTGTTTGCACAAGCACATGTGAGCAACTGTTATCACTATTGTAAGGTTGTTCACCTTAGATTTAAGATGGCGTCCCTTGGACAATGTTTACAAGAAATGTTTTTAAAACTTCTGAAACCAACATGCATTTCAATATATATTTCAACATAACTGTATGGTATCTTTCTAGAAGGGATCTGAATGAAAGAATTAGTTAGAAATTGTGTACAGATGCCCCATTTAATTCATATTTTGACATTTTTTCTCCAGTCAAGTATCGGTGTCCAAATCTAAGGGAGATTATTTTTAAAGCATCTTGATAATTATGATGACACAAATTCAATGTGATTGCTGGCAACAGTTCGATAGATATGAAAAATTGTATGTGCGAGGGCAGTAGAAAGTGACCAGTATCTTGAACAGGCCTCTAGAAGCCAGATAATCTATGCTTGAAAATCTGTACATGGATCTTGGAGTAGTTTGAATTTCAAAAAGTCTGTAATCTACAAAGATCTTCTGATTTCTGGATTGTCTGCATTTATAATTTTACAGTCACAAACCATGCCATTATGAAATTCCGCCTCAAAAAAAAAAAAAAAACAAAACAAAAACAAAAAAACAAAAAAAAACAAAAACAAAAAAAAAATAATAATAATAAAACTCCTAATAAATGTAATATTAAACAAATAAATGCAATTTACAATTTGTTGTATGTGGGTGCATTTTGAATTGCAGTTTGTTTTCAAGTCTTGGTATTTTTCAACCTTGGCCAGTCATATTCTATAGCTTACACATTGAACTTACAGATATAGAAACAATTACATATATGTAAATTTATGATAAATGTAGTAAAACAAGTGATATTTGTGGTTAAAATCTTGTCGACTATGCTTAATTGCAGGTCTGTTATTATTTTATACTTTTGTGTTATTTGTTAACAAGTAGAATTCTATTTCCTCATTCAATGTCTTGCCATATAGTCACTGTGATATTTACCTGTTTATAAGTAAATATTATATTTATTATATTATACAAATATCAATATCTTGCCATTCATGATTTTGTCTAGTTATTTCAAACATTTTCTTGGTTCTCAAATAATGTGAAAGTGGAATTCTACATCCAATCACCTAATACCTCATAGCGATTGTGCAGGACAATGTATTTCTGTTGACAATGGAATCACATATCACAACAATTACCAATAATTACAACGGTTTTGGGGATATTTCAGGCGTAAACATTGTCCATTTCATTCCACAAAATCATTATGAGGTATTGATCATGTGGTACACTGGCGAGTTACATTTAGCACTTACAAAAAGTCGACTTACAGTATAATTTTAGATAATATGATTTGTTTATTATCTACATGTTACATATATTTATTTATCCAGTGAGTGTATAATTGTATCAGTATGTTGGTATATATATATCATGTATGTTTACTATCAAAATTTGACATGGTAAATGATTTTTGTTTGGTCAATAGAATCTATATTTTATTCAACATGGATGTGAAAAAATCTGTTATGAACTAAACAAGAATGTGTTGTAAATTATATATGTTGCCTTCATCCCAACTTGAGTATCTACCTTATTTTCTTTGAAACACCTAATGATTATTTATTATATAAATTAGAAAATGCCTCTAATACACATTACAATCACAGGCATAATAGAGCAACTTTTTGAAATTTAAATGAAAACATAACATGCTAAAATCTGGTGTAGGGTCAACTTTGGGAAGACATTTGACTCAGACAAATCATGGAAGGAATAGCAAACTTTATAAAGAAGTCCAAGAAGAACTTTATGGACAGAAAGCTTTAAATACAGAGGTGTTTTTTTTTTTGTTTTTTTTTTTTAATTTTTGTTAAAATGAGAAACAAATGGAACTATAAATTTTGTATTAATGAACACTTAATAGAGAGAAGAGGCTATAGCCGGATGTAAACGTATCTTTGTTTTGTAATATAAAGAAATTGTGGATATAATTTTTTGAATATCAGAGTAATTAAGATAATAGACTCAGGATACAAAGGTTAAGGGCTCAAACACCAGTGTATCTGTGTAATTTACATGTACATGCTTGCTTAAACAAAACATTTCACAGTGTTCTGTATGCCAAGAGAAATACTGGGATCAACAATGCAAATGACTTGCATCCCATAAAATAGATGTGCACTATCAGTCTACTTGGCAACATTAAAATACATGACCAATGTAGCCTTTGGCCAAAAAAGGGCCAACAGCATAAGCTTGTTAATTTTTCAGTACATCATTTAGTTTTTGGTTATCTGAATTGAGAAATATTGTCATTTTTGATTAGGAAGTTTTCAGTATTTAATTTTTGGTAAACGTAAGGAATACATGTACTGTTTCAATTTTTTTTTTTTTAATTTGATTTACTTCGTTAAAAATTAATCTATTGTGATGAATTGATTAAAGATGTTCATTTTGTCTCTTGATCAAACTTTGCTTTAACTTTTAAATTTTGATTCAATATTTGTCACTATTTTTTCATGCAAACTTTTATGTGCTGAAAATAAATCTGAATACATATTGTGAATTAACTTTGAATGTTGCTTTGTGTTTTTTTTTTTTTTTTTTTTTTGTTAATTAAATTACAGTCATTTACAATACAAGATTTTTGCAGTTTTAAAGTATATAAATGGACTATCTTCATGTAAGTTTCTGCCTACCTCTATGTCGAGGTTAATGCCAATCTTTATGTTGAGGTATAAGCCCATCTTTATGTGAAGGTTTATGCCAATCTTTATGTCAAGGTTTATGCCCATCTTTATGTCAAGGTTTATGCCCATCTTCATGTCAAGGTTTATGCCCATCTTTATGTCAAGGTTTATGCCAATCTTTATGTCAAGGTTTATACCCATCTTCATGTCATGGTTTATGCCCATCTTCATGTCAAGGTTTATGCCCATCTTTATGTCAAGGTTTATACCCATCTTCATGTCATGGTTTATGCCCATCTTCATGTCAAGGTTTATGCCCATCTTTATGTCAAGGTTTATACCAATCTTCATGTCATGGTTTATGCCCATCTTTATGTCAAGGTTTATACCCATCTTTATGCCAATCTTCATGTCAAGGTTTATGCCCATCTTTATGTCAAGGTTTATGCCCATCTTCATGTCATGGTTTATGCCCAAGGTTTATGCCCATCTTTATGTCAAGGTTTATGCCAATCTGTATGTCGAGGTTTATGCCCATCTTCATGTCAAGGTTTATACCCATCTTTATGTGAAGGTTTACACCAATCTTCATGTCAAGGTTTACACCCATCTTCATGTCAAGGTTTACGCCTATCTGAAGTAAAGGTTTATGCCCATCTTTATGTGAAGGTTTACACCTAACTTCATGTGAACATCTTCATGTGAAAGTTAACGGCCATCTTCATGTGAAGGTATACACCTATCTTCATGTGGAGGTTAATTCTCATCTTCATCTGAAGGTTTAGAAAGATTTGGAAACAAATTTCCAATCAATTTTAAAGCTACAAATGAACAAAGATAACGGCAATGAACATCATGTTTATATCAGCAAGGTTGTCCTTTTTTCTTCTTCCATGATTTGAGATTGTTAATATTTACCATCTATTAATTAATCTCAGTTGACTACACCATGTCTACAAACAGGTTAAGTTAGTTCGTAAGAGCAGTTGTCAGAAAATGATATTTTTCCATTATCCTAATTTAAAATTAACAAAAATGTATTTGTTGTAATTTCACTAAGACATCTTACTTTAGGATTGAAAATAAAAACTGCTTATCATTTTTTGAAAAATCTTAGAAATTTTGGATTTAAACAAACATTGTTGGGTCACTCAAAACAAAAAAAAAAACACTAGTAACTTTAAGAGTTGAAAAGTTTACAAATGCACAAAAAATAAAATAATTTTAATAAAAGATTTTCAAGTAATTTTTTTAAGAACTGAAAAATTCAGAAATGTTTATTTTACTTGTTTTTAAAAATGGTTGGTTAACTGTATCTGTTATTGCATAAAATGATATCTGTAGTAGATTTGTTAAATTTCTGTTCAGTTGTTAAGTTTCTGTTTGTTTTTTTGGTTTTTTTTTTATTTGGTGGGGGGGGGGTAATGATAATGATCATCTTGACCATGTGTACATTATAAAATATACAAATAAAATAACAAAATTTCATATTCTTAAAAATAAACAGTAAAGACTCTATTAAAATTGACAGGTACATGTATTACAAATAATGAAAAATTCCTTGGAAAATTGACATTGAGATTCCGACATTCATAAAAAAAACAACAACATTTTTATTTAATACTGCTTTAATACAAATAATAAACAAGAGACCCATAAGAGCCTGTAATGTTCACCTGGCTTAAAAGTAGTGGTAGTCTTCAATATACTTTTTGTTATTACTATTCTAGTAAATATGATCATCTTGAATGCCAATAAGAATTTGAAAGAACAAAGTTTGATATATTTCACCTATAGACTTTCTACATCAAATATGTCTCAAACTGTTCCCTCACTTTTTTGGAGATTTTTTTTTAAAAAAAAAAGTAAGCTAAAAATAACATCTTTTTTGCACAATCCTCTAATTAATAGTCAATGAAAAATTTTTGGTAATAACAAAAAATATGAAATGGTTATACATTAGTTTCCTTACACCAAATTTGAACAAAATCTGTCAATACCAAAATTGTAATCTGCATTAATAGTAATGGCAAGTTGGCAACCATCATGGACATAAGATTTTGGTTCGTATGAACAAACTTTAAACTACTTTACATCAGTCCCTTTTACACCAAATATGCCTGAAATTGGTCAACTTCTTTAGAATTTTTTTGAATTACCGGAAATTGGCTTAAAAAAAGCATCTTATTTGCATATTCCACAAAAACAAGCCGAGTAAAAAATGCATGCCTGATACAAATCCAATGATTGTACTAAATTGCTATAGAACTATATTCTATACCAGTAATTTAAAACAATGAAAAGTTTCTTGGAAAAAAGAAAACAACTTTATAAAAGAAATTGGTTGAAAATAATAAACCTGTCTTTGTATATTTCTGTTTTAAATACTAATAGTACTATTTGTAGTGGCAATCATGGAAACAAATGGCATTGATATGAACTAATTTTGATCTTATCTACTTGGGGACCTTCCACACCAAATTTGGTTACAATTCCCCCAGAACTTTCAGAGAAATAATGTAGATTAGAAATATAAAGACACATGGGTACATACACACCTAGCCATGATGTAAGCTCACACGACCTTTAGTCAGGTGAACTTAAACTTCAATTAAAAGAACAAATAAAAAAATATAAATGTCCATTTGACATTTTCTTATATGACAAAAACTATAATATAAAATGACAGTAATAAACAATAACATGAAACAATAAATTGAATTCAAATATAAATATATCTGTTGACTCTGACATCAAAATCAGAATATACAAATTTATTCTCTGTACTAATATGTATGCCAACAAAGTATGAAAAAAAAAAACTGACATGTTATAGAATTAAGTTGTTAATTTTTACAGAAGAATCTGTAAAGCAAGATCATCCATCAGATCTAAGAATTATCGTCTTTATATATATTATATAGACTTAATGGTCTTTCTCTATATGTTCTTTCAGATGGAATATGAAATATACAAATATTTAACAAGGATCTTAATGAGCATTTGCCTAAAATTTCTTCTGGATCAGAATGTCTCAAAACTTTTGATAAAAATTTACTTTATACTACGTATAAGTAGTTAAGTGATACGATGTATTAAGTGTTGATCACATGATCTAAATGTTTTTGTACATTATGTGGATGGTAAACATAGAAATATTTAGAATATTATTGAAATTTATTTTTGACCTCAAAAATTTTGATAAATAGTAATATACATGTACTTTATATAATTTTTTTTACTTAAAAAAATTAAATTTGTTCAATGTTGTCACATATCTAAATAATAATCTAGGCAGGTTTTAATTTTTTAAAAAAGTCTTTAAATGTGAAAACCCCAGAAAGACCACCTAGACAAAACATAATCAAAAGGTTATCTTTAAGAATTGAAAAATACATGATGTACAGTTACAAAAATACTCAAAAATATTCAGGTTCCTTATAAATTAAAACACTTAAAGTTTACAGAAAATATGGTTTTTTTATGATGAAAACATTTTACACCTATTATAGTTGTATCAAACATCAGCAAATGTATTCAAAATATCATCATTATACATGTATGTTCTGGTAGTTTTCTGAAACTCCAGTAGACCGTTTAGAGTAACACTGAGTATATAACCAGGTACATAAATAACAACTTTTTAACCAGGTACAAATATAAACGAGTTATCACTAGCACTTGATGTTTTACGAGTTCTTACAACATCCACACTAGTTTGCATACTAGGTTCTTGTGCTAACCCTTTTTCAATTAATGCCTTTGCTACACTAATGTCTTCAGGGCCAGTTGTGTCAAAAATTTCCATCCATAAACAGCCATTCCATGATCTATAAACAAATAACAAGATTTAACACCAGTCAGCACAAAATAACAATAAAGGAAAGTGAAGTTCAGTAAACCAGTTCAGTTTTCTTCTGGTTCTGATTGTTAGAAAGTAGCTATTCATGTAAGAAAGTGACATACAGTGAACTAGTTCAATGGGCCGATAACACTATCGAGTTAAGGCCCCTGATCCGCTAGAGGGATACTACTTCTGGGGAGTTCACGGTTGTAAACAACTTGGTTGCTACTATCTTTTATCTATTAAATGTCTGGTGTTTCAGTTAAAATACATCGATTGTTTTATGTAAAATGGTCATATATATGAACTTTGAGGATTTTTTGTTACTAAAAGCATTTTATTTTTATCTTCTCTACTTGTCATTAAATCAAACAGTGTAAAAAACTGATTTTTTGCAATCAGAGTTAATGTCTATGTTGACTTAATTTTGACACTTGATCAGGTAATAGGGGAGGTCTTGACCTATGGAACTGAACATATATTGCATGCTTAAAACTTATTTATGTATACAAGATCGTCTCGGGTACAAGGATACAACCATTGATCTTTAATTAACATGTATATCGACAGGTGAATATACTCAGGTATTTGAAGATACCTGTGTATATCCACACCTTGACATAGTCTAATATACACACTTATCCGGACTTTCTTTACATCAAAGGTTTTCATTTTCCCAAACTACCTTGAAAATTTTTGACACTTGTATATTTGATGGAAGGAAATTGTTTACAGTAAACAACCATAATTGGTATTCAATTTGAGATAATCTGAACACATTTCACAGTTACTAAGAGCCCGTTTGAACAAATTTGATAATTATGCAAGCCATGTTAATTTATTGTTAATATAAAAATTCAAATTAATTTAAAAAAAAAAAAACAATAATTATTTATCCTTGTATCAGTCATAATCACTATGAAACCTTTTCTCTCTATCAGTCATAATCACTACCAAATCTTTTCTCTCTATCAGCCATAATCAATACGAGTCCTTTTCTCTCTATCACTCATAATCACTACAGGTCCTTTTCTCTCTATCAGTCATAATCACTACTAGTCTTTTCTCTCTATCACTTAAAATCACTACGAGCATTTTCTCTCTATCACTCATAATTACTTTAAACTTTTTTCCTATTATCAGTTATATTCACTATATTCAAATATTTTCAGAAAATAAGCTTTCATTTTAAATCTCTCTCTCTCTCTCTCCTTTAGTAATAAATTGGCTTCTATTTGTTTTACTTGAAATGTTTTCAAATTGTTTTGAAAACCAATCGTTATGTTTTCAAAAACTGTGATTATAATAATTATTGCATGTTGTTTTAGACATGTCGCTTGTGCTGACAAGGGTTAACATAAACTTAAATAATAATAATAAAGGAAAAGATAAATAAATCAAATCATAATACAAAAATTAATTGTATGTAGCATTACTTTTTGATTTTATTGAATTAAGTAATATTTTCCTTACTGTGGATCGTGTTAATAAATAGGACACAAGTGTTTTTTTTTTTTTTTTTTTTTTTTTAATTTATAATTTTTAACTGTTTTCATGTTTAATATTACATATTGTATCTCTCTGGCATCAGTAAGTGTATAATAATTCTCATTATTATATGACTATGATTCTTTCTATTGGTCGTCATACTGTCACGTCATTAAATATTTTGTGTATTGCTTGTCTAAATGCATGTGCGGTCAATAATATGAGGTCCGGACTGGTTCAGACCGCTCAATGACGTCACAACAAAATTATCCAATTGTTTTCTTTATTTACTCCGTTGAGTTGCTCAGTCATGATGGAGGAGACAGAATTTTGTGTATTGTTTGTATTGCATGGAACCTACTTAATTTCACTTGAAATAGGCAAATAGTTATTTGTCATATAATAAAACAATTATAGTCTTTGAATGAGGTCAATACATGGTTCTATAGACTTGATGCAACCAATATTCACCAAGGCCTTCATAATACTTGAAAATGAAAAAAAAAAATACAAAAAGATTTTCGACATTTAATTCTGTAATATTTTTTATATACACCAAAATCCAAGTCAACCATATATTACTTATATCCAGGTTACGCATGTATGAGACCGATAACTAAGTATAAATTCACTATTTACAATAACAATTGAAACATATGGTGATTTTTCCCCCATTTTATTACGGATAAATTCTATGGGCAAACCCTCCCCATTAACTGAGCACGTGTCCAGATAAGGTCAACATACGCATCGTCAAATCGTATAAAATTGATTTTTAACACTGTAAAATTTCAATGACAAGTAAAGATAATTAATTTTAAGTAAAAGATGTATTTAAAACAACAGTCCAGTCTATGTATTACTTTTACATAAAAGAATTGATGCATTAAAACTAATACACCGGGCATTTAATAGATACATACATGTAACAGTAGGAACCAAGTTGTTTACAACTGTGAACTCCCCGGAAGTAGTAGCCCTCTAGCGAATCAGGGGGCGACAACTCGATAGTGTTATCGGCCCATTCTTTTCCCTATTCTGTTTGAAAATGATCTCCAGTAAGTGGAGCTAGGTTCAGTATACTAGCAACAGGAGGAAGGTACAGCAACAAGCAAAGATATTGCCACAAACTAAAACAGTAATAAATGTATGATCATCATAATTTCTTTCACAAAGATCTATTGCAAAGTATGTGCACAAAGTTTTAAATAACAAACATGATTGTTGTCATTTAAATACAAAAGACTGAATTTCCTCAAATGCGACAAAGCCATTTTAAGTAATTGTGAATGGAAGCAACTCTGATTAGAGATTATATTTAGTTTTTAAGTGGAATTTAGAGATGATTACCAGTGATCACAATTATGATATGCGATTAAAGATATACCTAAAATAAGTTTATTAGTTCACAAGTGTGTCTGATGCTGGCTCTGACAGCTGCCAATTTATGCTTAAACTGACTTGTCAATGTCACAAAGCTAAAAGACTTGTCAAAATTGTTGCAAATTAACACCATAGACCATTTTGTCAAAGGCACAAAGCTAATCAGTAAAAGCCTTAAAAAAACAAGAGTGCCTAAAAAGGTGATTTATCCAAAACCTTTTCTTACATACAGTCAACCAGTGCAAAACCCAACCAGAATGATTTTAAGCATGTTGTCTTAACAATTTCTGAAATTGGTATGTGAATTTACTAACCTTTGTTTGACATGAGCCACCAGTGTCTTGCCATCCACCAATTCTCTAAACGTTTGTCTGAAGAACATAAACCATAACTCAATTATTACTTCTCATTTAAAGATAAAATCTGTAATTATCTAATGTATTTAAGCAACTTTTTAATTCCATACCCTCAGCATACATGAACACACAAACTGTCTTGTTGACATTTGTTTTAATTAACAACAGTCTTCTGAAGGTGTTTATGTACATGATAGAGTGGTTTCAAGAACTTATTTGACACGAGTTATTAACGAGGTTTACAATGTTATTCTATTATGTGATTCATTATCTTATTTATTTTCAAACAAAAGAGAAATGAGAATAATTTGCATATTTATAAATTTATAGATTCTTTATGAAAGCAGGCATCCTTATAAAAAGCACTGTTTTGTCAGTCATTTGCAAAGAAAAAATAAATTTTATGAGACCTCGGAATCCAAGATGTGCTATCATAAATGATAAAGCTACCTTAATAAGGTTAATTTAACAAACATAAAAACTCACCTTGCTTCTTTTGACCACTGCTGGCCAACTGGTTCAACATCTAGAAGAAAACTTTCAATGGCTTGGAATGGCAGATGTAAAAATTCTGGTTCCATTTGTCTAATAGTTGTTTCAGGTACCCACTCTCGGTTACCAAAGTCTACATAAAATACCTGTAATAGATACACAAGTGTATACCAATTAGAAATACACAGATATACAGAATGAAAAGAAACACTCAAGATACTTCACAGTGGTACAGCAAAAAAGTTTTCAAAATGCAATAAACCTGTTAAGATTTCAAGTTTTTTTTTCCATTTTAACCAATTCATGATTGTATATTAATATGGTTTTCCCCATTTTTTTAACAGCTCAATACATATGTAATATAATTTTAGCGTAAGAAATAAATAACTTGGCATTTTTTAACAACTGAAATAAGCTAACCCTGATTTTACTTAAACTCTATCAACATCTGTGCCCTGTTCTTAATTACCTCCATATCACAATCATCTGGACTAACTTGAAGCAATCAGCACACCTGAAGTCAGGTGTAACACATCATGTCTCACTATACATGTATACCTGTACTCTATCTACAAATCTATCTGCTCTATACCACTGACCATCTAAACTAAATGTTGATGCCACCAGCTCACCTGTGTCCAGTACTTCGAGTTCTACATCACTGACAATCTAAACTAAACCTCGATGCCTTCAGCTCACCTGGTGTAACACATTATGGTCATTATACTATACCTGTAAAATTTCTTCACCTGTATCCAGTACTTGAGCTCTATATCATTGACCATCTAAACTAAACCTTGATACCACCAGCTCACATGTAGCCAGGTGAAACACATTATGGTCATTAAACTATACCTGCACTCTATCTTCAACTGTGTCCAGTACTTGAGCTCTATATCACTGACCATCTAAACTAAACTTTGATACCACCAGCTCACCTGTAGCCAGGTAAACACATTATGGTCATTATACTATACCTGCACTCTATCTTCAACTGTGTCCAGTACTTGAGCTCTATATCAATAACCATCTAAACTAAACTTTGATACCACCAGCTCACCTGTAGCCAGGTGAAACACATTTTGGTCATTATACTATACCTGCACTCTATCTTCAACTGTGTCCAGTACTTGAGCTCTATATCACTGACCATCTAAACTAAACTTTGATACCCCCAGCTCACCTGTAGCCAGGTGAAACACATTTTGGTCATTATACTATACCTGCACTCTATCTTCATCTGTGTCCAGTACTTTAGCTCTGTACCACTGACCTACTTAACTAAACCTTGATACCACCAGCTCACCTGTAGCCAGGTGTAACACATAATGGTAATTTTACTATACCTGCACTCTATCTTCATCTGTGTCCAGTACTTTAGCTCTGTACCACTGACCATCTAAACTAAACCTCGATGCCACCAGCTCACCTGGAGCCAGGTGTAATAAATCACGGTCACTAAAGTTTTTTTTACTGTAATGCTCACTGAAATACACAAGTAACTAGTAATGAGAAATAGATACAAGTTTCAAAAATGATTGATCACTACACCTAAAGCCATCTTCATAACAGGGTTAGCTAATGAGACATGGTTTAGTCACAAAATATTTCTTCTATAGATAGCAGTTGTTCCGAGATGGTGAAGTGAACTGAAGTGGCTGGAGATAACAGTTGTTCTGAGATGGTTAAGTGAACTGAGGTGGCTGGAGATAGCAGTTGTTCTGAGATTGAGAGGTGAACCAGAGTGGCTGGAGACAGCAGTTGTTCAAAGATTGTAAAGTGAACTGAAGTGACTGGTGATAGCAGTTGTTCTGAGATGGTAGAATGAACTGAAGTGGCTGGAGATAGCAGTTGTTCTGAGATGGTTTAGTGAACTGAAGTGGCTGGAGATAGCAGTTGTTCTGAGATGGTAGAATGAACTGAAGTGGCTGGAGATAGCAGTTGTTCTGAGATGATAAGGTAAACCGAAGTGGCTGGAGATAGTTGTTCTGAGATGGTGAAGTGAACTGAAGTGGCTTGAGATAGCAGTTGTTCTGAGATGGTAGAATGAACTGAAGTGGCTGGAGATAGCAGTTGTTCAGAGATGATAGAATGAACTGAAGTGGCTGGAGATAGCAGTTGTTCTGAGATAGTAGAGTGAACTGAAGTGGCTGGAGATAGCAGTTACTCAGAGATTGTAAAGTGAACTGGAGTGGCTGAAGATAAGAGTTGTTCTGAGATGGTGAAATGAACTGAAGTGGCTGGAGATAGCAATTGTCCTGAGATGGTGAAAGCAAACTATAGTGGCTGGAGAAGAACAACCAACCTTTAGCAGGGCAAAATAATAAAGAACCTGGTGAAGCAGACTTAAATACCTCATAGAATGTAACAAATCCTCCAAAGTTTCTTCATGTTCTTCCTGGGAATTCTCTTGTCCATCTAAAAATAAATACCATGGTTTTTACTTACTTTTGAACATTTAATTCCACAATCACATACATGTATATACTGCATAATTTATGAGTGAACTTGTTAATATTTAGCTACACTGGTAGTACAAAAATATTTGAATCACAATACCATTTTGTTCTCAGGTCTGGTTAAGTTTAAGTTTTAAGTTTTTGTAATCTGCGGTCTCTATCAATATGTCCTTATCAACTATACAAGCATCTTGTTTATTTTTTAAAGCATTTTCTGCATCATGTTCTTACTAAGTAAGTCAGCAGATTTAAATGTCTCGCCTGGTTAGTTTTTGATCGAGTAGAAGATACAGTCAAACTTCGATTATTCGAAGTTTAAGGGTCTTCATTTTAGGTTCGAATAATCGGGGGGTTCGAAAAATCGAATAAGTTAATTTGAAACTTCAAACCTCGATCCACTGTATGTTATCTTAAGATACAACAGTATTCTATTGCACATTGAAAGTGTTTTATTGGTGTCAGTCTATAATGAATAATGCCATGACCTATTATGATTAATTTAATAAAAACAGAAATATTAATTTTATTTCTATAAAAATAAAAAATTAATACCATCTGGTACAAAATCAAAGATGCGTGGTAATACATACGACACAGTAAGAACAGCCATCCAGATAAAGTACACCTTCTTTTTATGCACGCAATACACGTTTTTATGATTTTACAGAATTTTAAACAAAACGAAACAGAACAGTCTATAAAATTTCTAAAATTGAAATGTGAGTAAGGCGGAAAACTGTCTCTGTCAACTTTATTACAAAATAATGATTTTTTTTTAATTCCCCGACTAGGCTATATAAAATATCAAATTAATATTCAGATGCCGTTTTTAAAAAAAAAATTATGATGGTAACCGTGGTCAACAGAATTCTTTTTATCGTTTACTTGAGATACTCAAGCGATACGCTACACACGTGCAGCTCATTTTCTATTACCTGGGATTATAATTACTGTTTGATTGAATAATTACGATTAATTTTTGCGACTGATGATCAACAATGCTTACAATGGACAATACATGGCGTACGCATGTCTACAAAATGACCATCAGTTACGCTTGGGTAACATAAACGGGTAAAGGTGAAACCATACTCGTTTGTATTAAATTTTACAGGTGAGAGTTGTTTCGTTTTAGAAATGAATAAAAATGTCAACTTCGAATTTTTGGGGGTATATTTCTACTGAAAAGTCTAACTTAGGACTCAAATTAGGTTGAAATAATCGCGGGTATTCGAATTTTTTTAATAAGAAGTTATAGTGCAGGGCGGTCGGGACCTACGGAGAACTTCGAATAACCTAAGGTATTCGAATAACCGAAGTTTGACTGTACATAACTTTAACATAAACTTTCACATTTTGACATGCAGACCACTGACGACACAGGAAAAGTGACACCTAAGTCTTGCCTTATGGTGATGCCAGGCTCGACAAAAACTGATCTAGGGACCATAACTCTGTAACAATATTATATGGTTGCTGTATGCAACACATCACTTTGATATGATGTATATGTATCCCAATGGAAGGAAGAAAACATGGACTGACAGACATGTTGAAATACACAATGAACTCTAACCCTCTCATTACAAACATTAGGAACACACTGTTTTTGCTGATAGTGTTCAAAGATGCAGGAACAACAAAATCCAAAACACAATACCATTTTAGATCATACCTTCACTAGCTCTTTCTTTACTCAGAATGTCAATGGATTTATTGCCCCAAGGTAAGATAATATAGAAATGTCCTGGGTTCATTATGGTGGATATTTCCATGGCAACCCATGACCCTGCATCTGGTAATAGTTCCTCTTGATGGTCAATGCAGCCACCAAACACAGGCTCTGTGTCTAAAGTTATGTAATCTGAAATCAAATATTTGTAATTTTTATGAAACATTAAACAAATCTTGCCAGTGAAAATATAACAAGAGGCCCAATAGGGCCAGTATCGCTCACCTAGCACACCCTTATTTTGTTCTTCGCTTTCTCTTTTTAAATATATCCAATCAGTAAAATGTAAACAAACTCACTAGCAATATCCTTATTTTCTATTATTTCAAGCACTATTTATCATAAATTTCCTTTCAATTGGCCATGTACTTTGAGAAGATTTAGGCTGTAATAGACCTTTTTTTTCATGTTACATAATTATTGCAAAAATTAAAAATTTTACAGAAAAACCAATAACATAAGTTTTATCCCCCAACATCTAGTTTCTATGTTTCAAATTTCAACAAAATCAGTACATAAATAAACCCATAATGGCCATTTTTTTATTTTTGCTATTTATATTAACGGCAGCCATCTTGGATTTTCGACAGACATGTCGGATACAATTTTGAATCTATACCACACAAGGACCTTCCACACTCAATATCATTTCAAGTGACCATGTACTTTCATAGAAGAAGATTTTCGAAGATTTCGGCTGAAAATAAAACCTATTTGCATATTAGGTAATTATTGCACAAACGAAAAATCGTATGGAAAAAACCGTTATATATGTTTTATCCCCCAACATCTAGTTTCTATGTTTCAAATTTCAACAAAATCGGTACATAAATAAACCCATAAAGGCCATTTTTAGTTTTTTGCTATTTATAGTAACGGCAGCCACCTTGGATTTCTGACAGACATGTTGGATATAATTTTGAATCTATAGCACCCAAGGACCTTCCACACTCAATATCATTTCAATTGACCATGTACTTTCAGAGAAAAAGATTTTCAAAGATTTCGGCTAAAAATAGACCTTATTGGATATTACTTAATTATTGCACAAACGAAAAATTGTACAGAAAAACCCTTTATATATGTTTAATCCCCGACATCTATTTTCAATGTTTCAAATTTCAACAAAATCGGTACATAAATAAACCCAAAATGGCCATTTTTAGACTTTTGCTATTTATAGTAATGGCAGCCATCTTCGATTTCTTACGGACATGTCGGAAACAATTTTGAATCTATACCACAAAAGGACCTTCCACACTCAATATTATTTCAATTGGCCATATACTTTTAGAGAAGAAGATTTTCAAAGCTAAAAATAGAACTTATTTGCATATTACGTAATAATTGGAAAAACTAAAAATCGTACAGAGAAACCTGTTATATATGTTTTATCCCCCGAGATCTATTTTCTACCATTAAATTTCAACAAAATCGGTACATAAATGAACCTGTAATGGCCATTTATCGGTTTTTGCTATTTATAGTAATGGCAGCCATCTTGGATTTAGGACAGACATGTCGGATACAATTTTTAATCTATAGCAACTAAGGACCTTCCATACCAAATTTCATTTGAATTGGCACATTGGTTTCAGAGAAGAAGATTAAAGTTTACGGATGCATGGACGCACGCACGCACAAATTAGTAATTTTCAAAGATAATTAGCAATTTAAGTCTTCTTTTGCAGCTGTGACCTTGACCTTTCAACATATGACCTTGTATTATATGTCAAAATGTATTATATGTCAAAATGATCATTGTCCCAATACCTACAATACTCTAATATACATGCCTATACAAAAAGTTAGTAGTTTTCAAAGATAATTAGCAATTTAAGGCTTCTTTGGCAGCCGTGACCTTGACCTTTCAACATATGACCTTGTACCATATAACAAAATGATTGCCATGTCAATACCTACAATATTCTAAATACATGTCTATACAAAAAGTTAACAGTTTTCAAGATAATTAGCAATTTAAGTCTTCTTTTGCAGCTGTGACATTGACCTTTCAACATATGACCTTGAACCATATATCAAAATGATCGCCATGTCAATACCTACAATATTCTACTATACATGTCTATACAAAAAGGTAATAGTTTTCAAGATAATTAGCAGTTTGTCTTCTTTTGCAGCTGTGACCTTGACCTTTCAACATATGACCTTGAACCATATATCAAAATGATCATCATGTCAATACCTACAATATTTTAACATACATGCCTATATAAAAAGTTAGAAGTTTTCAAGATAATTAGTAATTTAAGTCTTCTTTTGCAGCCATGACCTTAACCTTTTAACATATGACCTTGAACCATATATCAAAATAATGGTTGTTGCAATACCTACAATATTTTAATATACATGCCTATACAAGAAGTTAATAGTTTTCAAAGATAATTAGCAATTTAAGTCTTCTTTTGCAGCTGTGACCTTGACCTTTCAACATATGACCTTGAACCATATATCAAAATGATCGTTGTTGCAATACCTACAATATTCTAATAAACATGCATATACAAAAAGTTAATAGTTTTCAAGATAATTAGCAATTCAAGGTGTATTTTGCAGCTGTGACCTTGACCTTTGAACATATGACCTAGAACCATATATCAAAATGATCGCCATGTCAATACCTACAATATTCTACTATACATGTCTATACAAAAAGGTAATAGTTTTCAAGATAATTAGCAGTTTTAGTCTTCTTTTGCAGCTGTGACCTTGACCTTTCAACATATGACCTTGAACCATATATCAAAATGATCATCATGTCAATACCTACAATATTTTAACATACATGCCTATATAAAAAGTTATAAGTTTTCAAGATAATTAGGAATTTAAGTATTCTTTTGCAGCCATGACCTTGACCTTTGAACATATGACCTTGAACCATATATCAAAATAATGGTTGTTGCAATACCTACAATATTCTAATATACATGCCTATACAAGAAGTTAATAGTTTTCAAAGATAATTAGCAATTTAAGTCTTGTTTTGCAGCTGTGACCTTGACCTTTCAACATATGACCTTGAACCATATATCAAAATGATCGTTGTTGCAATACCTACAATATTTTAATAAACATGCATATACAAAAAGTTAATAGTTTTCAAGATAATTAGCAATTCAAGGCATATTTTGCAGCTGTGACCTTGACCTTTGAACATATGACCTAGAACCATATATCAAAATGATCGCCATCTCAATACCTACAATATTCTAATATACATGCCTATACAAAAAGTTAATAGTTTTCAAGATAATTAGCAATTTAAGTCTTTTTTTGCAGCTGTGACCTTGACCTCTGAACATATGACCTTGAACCATATATAAAAATGATCGTTGTTGCAATACCTGCAAAATTCTAACATACATGTCTATACAAAAAGTTAATAATTTTCAAGATATACTGACAAATACATAATTTTAAGCAATTTCCCCACTCAGTACCTTACCATTTCCCCATTTTGAGCCCAATGGCTACCATTTGTGCAAATCTGAAACTACATGACATAAGGATGTTATAAATGAAATAACTAAGGTATACCTCTTGTAGATTCAGAGGAGAAGATTTTTAAAGTTTTTCACTATTTCCCCCCTTATGGGGCCCCAAGGGGACATAACTCTTTCATTTGCGCAAATCTGAAAGGACTTCACCCAGGCATAATGGTTACCAAGTTTCATTAAATTTGGCCCAGTGATTTTGGAGAAGAATATTAAAATGTAAAGTTTACGAACACACGCATGCAAGCACATACACACACCGCATCACTGGCTAATGCCAGGTGAGCTAAAAACCTGTCTTGTCACTTTCATAATGTTTGTCTATATCACTGTTTACTATTTCAAAATGACACCAAACCATAACTTTTTCTATTTAGATGATGTGCAATTTAGCCATCATACATTTATTCATTTATTATAATGCAAATGTTAAAATGTTAAAATCTACAAATCTCTCTCTCTCTCTCTCTCTCAAATAATAACAGGTATATAAATAATGAAGTTCGAATAAAAAAGTCAAAGTGCAGGGCAGTCAGGAACTACTGAGAATTTTAAAAAACATAAGGTATTCGAATAATAGAAGTTAAAATAACCGCAGAAAAAATAACTACAAACAACAACAAAAAAATACTATAAAAATCTTTGTTTTTTCATACTCGAAAACATTTAATCTTTCAAAGCTGCTCCCATATATGATATATTCATCTTTCTCTACACAAGAATGCATTCAATAACAAATATACATACCTGATGAAGTCTGGACATGTCGATATGGACATCTTTCTCCTCTCCAGCAGGTATTATTTTGAAAGTATTTACAAATTCTCTTCTCATCTTGAGCCTCTATAAAACAATATGTACATGAACAATGAAATACCAGACAAGTAACCAAGTAAGACCTTTATCTTAAACTGCTGTAGAAAAAACATCAAACATTGTATTTTAAAAAGAAACAACATCATGTTTCTTTTATAAAAGGTAATCCATGAACAATTGTAAAGTACCCTTGACAGCCTACCTAGCATTTAAACAACAGTTGTCAAAAGACAACAGCTTGCACCCCAACATACAAAGTCATGGCAGTTTTTATTTGATTTTCAGATTTATGTTGCAATTTATTTAGAATTATCAACAATACTTGGTTCAAAAGCCAATTTGTGTGTGGTGTAAACTTTTGTCAAGTTGGCAACAATTCTATAAAAGTGATTCATCCTTCTTCTTTTCAATTACAGTCAAACCTGCCTTAAAGGCCACCTCTCTATAAGGGCCACCTGCTTATAAAGGCCAACAAAATTCTATCCCAGCTGTTCTTTATTCATACTAATTGAATTTGTATATAAAGGCCACTTTTACTGATTCCCATGGGTGGCCTTTATAGACAGGTTTGACTGTACTTTTAGTGTAAATAAATTTTCACTGTTACATGCAGACCTAATTACATTTTGTTGTGAAAATTTTTCTTTCTATTTTTCGAACTCCATCTTTGGCCTTCAACCTCTGCAGTTTTATCACAAATCCTTTATGGTCCAAGATATTATCTGTATCAATTAAGTGATAATTAATTATTCATAACATGAAAACTTCAGCATTAAAAAACTTTTACAATGTGACTGTTTGACTTTTACTTTGACCTTTGACCTAAGCACCCAGGCCAACCAACAAACTCTGACACAGACCAGAGGCGTGTTCAAGACACTGGTCACATTCCACTGCGCTTGTGAATACAATTTTTATGTCTACTGAACAGAGGCGAGGACTCATGGTGAATGTAAAACATCATAATCATCTAGATGCTTTAAAAATAATCTCCCTTAGAATTGGACACAGACACCTGACTGGAGAGAAAATGTAAAAATATAAATTAAATCAGGGAACTGTTCACAAGTTTTAACTAATCATATCATTCAAATCCCATCTAAAAAGATATACACTTGCACTGAAATATAAAATAAAATGCATGTTGGATACAAAATTTATGTACGCCATTTCTTATAAACTTTGTCCGAAGGACGCCATCTTGAATCCAAGGCGAACAACCTTACAATCGTGATAGCGGTTGCGTTCGTGCACTTGCGCAAACAGTCATTCCTGAACAGTTTGAAGTCAATGCGAAAGTGTACAGTCTATCTTGAACAGGTCTCTGCTTGTCTAGTTTCTAAATCACTTCACTGAGGTTTTCACATCAACAAAGGGGATTTCTATCTTTCCAGAATTGATTACCACCAATCTAGATTTTTTTTCCCATGTTCAATGAAAGAATAACCATTGATAAAAAGTTTATCGTAATGATTTATGTAAAATATAAACTTTTTAGACATATGAGAAAATGTTTACTTACTGTATCCAACTGTAGCTACACCAGCATCATCAACATCCACTTTGTAACTATTTCTTATAGATAAATAATCTTCCATCATTGGATCCCAGTTTAGCATTGCCTCTGGACTAGGAGGGCTGTCTACAAATGTATAATATATGTTCATGTATATGTTTACACATTAAAAATCAGTTTCAAACACCTTGCTATTAAATGAAAATACTTCTGAGTGATATAAAACAAATTGCTCCCCTTTATCTGCCCATTCGATCCATCATAATTTCTACTTTAAAAACATCACTTCAGCTGTTAATCATTTTGTGCTTGTGTCATTGTGTTTGTTACAAAAATTTCAGTATTTTTATTTAGAGTGGAACATAATGTACATGTAGATGGTGTTTTCTACCAAATTTATTTTACTCATCTAGGTGATCAGTTCAAAGTTCATTAATGGTGGCAAATCCAAATTACCAAAACTAGATATGTTTCTTTGAAACAGATGTGTCGCCTGACACTGCATAAAAATCAATCAAAGGGAAATAATTCAAAAACGGAACAAGATAGAGTTGTGGTTCTTGTGCACTGCAATTTCGAGTCATTGACAGAAACATGTACACCAAGTTTGGAGTCATTTGAACATACTTCACCAAAGTTATGCTCTATAAAAAATCAATCAAAGGAAAATAATTCAAAAACAGAAAAAAATAGAGTTGCGGTTCTTGTGCACTGCACTTCGAGTCATTGCCAGAAACATGCACACCAAGTTTGGAGTCATTTGAATGTACAACACCAATGTTATGCTCCGGACAAGGAAATCCGGACGCCGCAGACGCCGACGAAAGTAATCCCTATATGTCGCCTAGTCAGGCGACACAAAAACCACTGACCTTTGGCATATGAACTGAATTATTGGTGACTAAAATATCAAGAGAACACTAGGCAGTGAATAGATTCTTAGGCAGACATCTCGGACCACCTGGCCACCAAGGCCGCTGAAATGGCTGAAATAATGGTCATCTGTCCTCAGGTGTAGTTACAGAAACTTAATACCTATAGAATGCATTTACAGCAATGGTAGGCAATGCTTCTCCTAGCTACACCTATAGTCTAGCACCTGTAGGGAATTGGTTATTAACTCCACAATGAAAGGATTCTTAACATTATCTTTCGCTTGGTATTAATTAAAAAGGATTCATTGCCACTCCAGCAGACGCAAACCTCTCCTTACAATCTTAATAATATTCAACACTCAATCTGTTGAAAGATATATTACCTTGGTTAGTATGACTTGTATCAATCATAGCTACTCCAGCATGTATCAAATCCATGTTAACACATATCTCTTCACTTCCTGTATTGTCTACTAGTAGCACTTTGATTGGATTATTATCCTTCTCTGGTATTCTACAACAGTGTGACAGTTATACCAAATGTGAAAATACACCCAATCAAAAAAAGTCTTACATAACTGTATGGAATAAAAAGAATTCTACCTTTATTGTCAAAACACAATGATTTTCCAGGATAAATTTGGAATTTACAATTATTTGGAAAGATGAAGCTTTTTATTACAGAGGAGTGCCCATCTAGAGAGCAGAGGATTGAAGGTTTCAAACCCTGGAATATAGCGAAAACATATAGATTTTCTATTTAAATATTAAACCAAGTTTATTTATTGGATGGAGGTTGAAATTACATTATCAAGTGACCTCATGTCAGGCAGGATATTGTAGTGCATGCATTGTGATATGTCAATAAAGTTAACCAAACATTTGTTCTATTTATGATTTAAATTTTTTAAGTATAATTTTAACCTTCCAATATGAAGAGCATCCAGTGAGTATACTCACAATTACAAAGCCTAAACTCACAATACAAAGCTGTGCTCAAATTACTTGTATAGAAGTTTGATTTTTAACTTTATATATTTTTTAATGTAATTTCTTTGTCTATTACTTCTTATTCCCTTTAGCTTTATGTAAATGTTTATTTATTGTGCATAACATACATGACAGGTTTTTAACCAAACAAACTTTTTACATGACAAGTAGCTACATTTACCAAGTCAATGCTTTCCTGAAGATATTGTTTTACCATTCGTCTTTGTACCTGAAAATGGATAAATTATCACAATCACATGACATGGCTTTCAAATCTCATTTAAAGAAGAAAATCAACCTACCTTACTTTATTTAAGTTCCCTGATACTATTAGCAGATCATAGAGTGTGTCAAAATTTGTCAAAGAACAAAAGGCACTAACAGCATCAGCTGACCATCCAATAACAGGTGCTGCATTGTCCAAGTTGTCCTTGTGCTGAATACTTGGTCTAATGTATGCCAGTCCACAATGAATGGCTAGTGGAGGAACATTTTTATACTCCTCCGGCAAGGGAAATAATCTCTTCTTTTTCACCCATTCATGATTGCCAAAGTCTATATAAAATACATGAAAAGACTGTATACTTGTATCCTGTTGTGATGGAGATAAATTATCGTCTGGTGAAAAATGTTTTACTTCTGTAATAAGAACACGGTAATAACAGTTGTCATCTGAGAACTGAGCACAACATAATTCATTTACAGCTGGCAAAAAACTTTTTGACAGTTTTAACAATTTCTTTTTAGATTTTTGCTCAAAAGTTTTATTTAAACTTTTCATCATTTTATCCAATGTACGACCACTAAATTCTGTACCAATATGAACGTAAAAGCTATCAGGTGATTCAATATGAGATAACATGACCTTGTGACCTTGATTATATAAATATGATAATTCTTCAGACTGGCCCCCAAAAGATAAATCCAATGGTAAGTTAACTGTCTCACTCTCAGTTGATAATGATGAAACTTGATCGTCACTTACTAATGCAGAAGAAGATATATTTTGTACTTTTTGAATATTTGTTTCCTCGATAGGTTTATTTTCCTCACAAATATTGCTGTTGTTATTGTTTATATTCCTTTGAGAATCAGTATTCAAATTGTTTTGATTCATGTTCATATTATTCTCCTTTAAAGAACTGTCCTTTGGATTACTGTTATACTCATTTTCTGAATTTATAGATTCAGCCATTTGTAAATATGATTCATGGGAAGGTTCACTAGATATGCTTGTATCAGATTTAGGAATTTTTTGTTGTTCTTTCTTTACATTATCCAAGTCAATGTCTAATTTTTTGCTTTTATTTGACTGTATCTTGCTTTCTTTTTTAGGAGACTTTTGTTTCCTTTTGTTTGTATTTCTTTGTATCGGTTTTTCAGTTTCATTCTTTATTTCCTTCCCACTGTAATTTTTAACATCAATTTCTTTATCTCTATTGTAATTCATATTTTCTTCGTCTGACTTAGATCTAGAATTTCCATTGTCTGTAGCAGGCATTTTAGATCTAGAATTTCCATCTTCTGAAGCAGACTTTTTAGACCTAGAATTTCCATCTTCTGAAGTAGGCTTTTCAGACCTAGAATTTTTATTTTCTGAAGAAGTCATTCTAGATCTAGAATTTCCATCTTCTGAAGCAGACTTTTTAGATCTAGAATTTCCATCTTCTGAAGCAGGCATTTTAAATGGTGATTTAATTGTATCTGCTGGCATCCCTAGTAACTGTAATTGTTCACCAACTTCTATCTTTTTTGCACAACCCTGATTAACTAACAAAGAGAAAACACTGACTTGTGTAAAAGAGGGCTGCATAAAGACCTGACCACCTTTCAATGCAGGCATTGGAAAATTCAAAAATAAATCAATCAAATGAGGAAAATCTGGGTCTTTACTATGGAATACAGGAATACAGTTAAACTGTTGATTAGATACAAACTGTCTGAAATACAAAATATCCCCTTCAGTCCACAGTCCATATTTATTAGCTGGGGCTACCTGAAACAAAGAGATAAAAATTCTCTTTAGTAAACATTTTCAGAGACGCCAACCCTTAACAGTGTGAAATAGTAATACACAGCACAAAAAAAGTTAAATGAGGTTGAAAATAGTAAAATATTTTTTGTTTATTTTACATCAACTTTGGGGATTTATTTGTAATAATTACGCTAAAATCAAAAGACTTGGCATCCCTGCAATAATATTACTTTGGTAAATCTGGAAATTTTCCAAGTCACTTTATTTTGTTTGTAATTAGAGGGGAAAATATAACATTTCTTGTGGGAAAAATTATCCAAAATCAAATCATACTGAGCTAGATTAATCTCTGTACTGATAATGTTTACTAGTGCTAAGCTGATCAGTAACTCTGAAACAAACTTGTACACTGTTAAAATTTTTGTATCGGTAAATATTAATCCCCTGGGTAAATGATTACAAGTGTATGCAGTGATTTTGCTATGGTTTTTAAAAACTACCTTCTACCTTTCAGATTGGGAAAATTTGGACCCTTTTTATGTCACATATTACGCTCAGAATTATGAAATTCATTGCAAAGATCTTATATTGGGACAATATCTAACATTTTTTGTCTGTCAGAACAGTTTTGGACAACTGAATTTAACTTTAACTATTTGATTGTGTGTCACTGTTGCCTTTTGGGGAATTTAAGTTGTCAAATTGGGAAATTTTAGTATTATTTCTCAAGGGGAAACTACCTTTATTCGGTAGTAATTTTAGGCAAACAAAACCACTGGTATGTGTCATCATTACACATGCAAAAAAAAAAACGAGGGCCATGAAGGCCCTGGACGCTCACCTGAAAATGATGTACACTCAGCTTGATTTTGGCAAACTGGAGCCTCTATTTTTAAAAGAGATTTTTCCTTTATTTCGACCTAAGATGACCCATATATAAACTTGAGCTAGCTTTTGTAAGGAGGATCAATCTCGGCAAGTTTAATGAAGATTCGACTAAAATCTGGGCCTCAGATGTGTTAACAGGGTTTTTATATAATTTGACCTCACGATCTATTGACAAAACAGAACCAGAAAAAAAAACTTCGGCTAGCTTTTGTCAAGAGGATCGTTCTGACTAGGTTTGATGAAGATTGGACAAAAATTGAGCCATCAGACGTGTTAACAAGGTTTTTCTATTATTTGACCTAGTGACCTACTTATTGACCCTACATGGCCCATATACGAATTTGAGCTAGCTTTTGTCAAGAGGATCATTCTGACTAAGTTAAATGAAGATTGTGCTATTATTGGTTTAGGAGAGTTAACAAGATTTTTCTATTATTTGACATAGTGACCTACTTATTGACCCAAAATGACAAATATACGAACTTAAGCTAGCTTTTGTCAAGAGGATCATTCTGACTTTGATGAAGATTGCACTTAAATTGTGGCCTCAGATGTGTTAACAAGGTTTTTCTGAAATTTGACCTAGTGACCAACTTATTGACCCAACATGGCCTATATACGAACTTGAGCTAGCTTTTATCATGAGGATCATTCTGACTAAGTAAAATGAAGATTGCACTTAAATTGGGGCCTTAGGAGTGTTAACAAGGTTTTTCTATTATTTGACCTAGTGACCTACTTATTGACCCTACATGGCCCATATACGAATTTGAGCTAGCTTTTGTCAAGAGGATCATTCTGACTATGTTAGATGAAGATTGCACTTAAATTGGGGCCTCAGGAGTGTTAACAAGGTTTTTCCATTATTTGACCTAGTGACCTACTTATTGACCCAACATGGCCCATATACGAACTTAAGCTAGCTTTGTTCAAGATGATCAATCTGACAATGTTTGATGAAGATTGCACTCAAATTGGGACCTCAGGAGTGTTAACAAGGTTTTTCTATTATTTTACCTAGTGACCTACTTATTGACCCAACATGGTCCATATACGAACTTAAGCTAGCTTTGGTCAAGATGATCAATCTGACAATGTTTGATAAAGATTGCACTCAAATTAGGGTCTCAGGAGTGTTAACAAGGTTTTTCTATTATTTTACCTAGTGACCTACTTATTGACCCAATATGGCACATATATGAACTTAAGCTAGCTTTGGTCAAGAGGATCAATCTGACAATGTTTGATGAAGATTGCACTTAAATTGGGGCCTCAGGAGTGTTAACAAGATATTTCTATTATTTGACCTAGTGACCTACTTAATGACCCAACATGACCCATATTTGAACTTGACTTAGCTTTGTTCAAGGTTTTCATTCTGAGCAAGTTTGAAGAAGATTAATCAAAAACTGTGGCGTCTAGAGTGTTAACAAGCAAAAGTTGACGCACGACGCACGAAGGACGACGGACGAAAACTGATCACAATAGTTCACTTGAGCACTTTGTGCTCAGGTGAGCTAAAAACACACACACACACACACACACACACACACACACACACACACACACACACACAAAACCAGTCAACATTTATATAGCATGCAGTATACAGAAAAAGAATAGAGGAAGAAAAAAATATAAATGTATCACCTTGGCAACAGCACAACAAATTGCCTGGGTTGGTAGTACAGAAAACTCTACAGGAAGTTCCCTCAGATCTGTACACTTTCTTCTTTCTCCATTACCATAATCAACAAACACTACATCAACAGACACTGTCTTATCCTTACCTTAAACAGAACAGTATAATAAACAAAGGTATAAAGACCATTAATGATTAGTACCTTAAAGTCACAAATATTCATGGGGGTTAACTAAAACGAACAGTACAACATACAAAAGTGTAAAGACCATTTATGATAACCGGTAGTATACATGTACATCTTTATTACACAAAAGTTAGTCTTAATTTTGTGAATTAAGATTGTTCAATCAGAATATTTGTTTATAGTGTGGAAAAGAACATTTATGATTATTGCTTATCAAAAATGTTTACAATTTTGTTTGTTTTTTTTTTTTCTAATTTGACCTAGTGACCTATTCATTGATTCAACATGTCCCATACACAAAACTGAGCTTTTGAGAAGAGGATACCTTTGGGCAAGTTTCATGTAGATTGGGTAACAATTGTGGCCTCTAGAGTGTTAAAGATGACACACAATGGACAATGAATGAGGACCAACCACAATAGTTCCCTTGAGACTATGTGCTAAGGTAAACTAAAAACAGTTGTCGATATAGAACAGTGCCAACAGTTAAATGTAAATGAGCCCAACATGCTGATAAATCATTGGACAAGATGACAAATTAAACATAAAATAAATGAAAAATCTCTTATTTTGGTTATTTTAATAATAAAAGTAGTCAACAATGTTGGCCATGTTTGTCAGAGCAGTTGATGGGATTTGTCAGATGTCAAATTATATTGAAACTACTGTAGTCATGTAATTATTCACAGATCTTTGGCAGCCCGACTGTTATAACTACCTGGTAACCAGCATATCTACTTTAATTAATAGGGAAAGACTAATCAAGTTGTTTTACATCAATAAAATACTTTTTAATTCTTGTTTTGAAGTTTTTATAGTAAGAATATTATTTGTACATGTATTTACATGTATTTCATATAAAATACACATTTTACTGAAATGTGTAAAAGAAAACCTGATCAGTAGCAATCTGATTAGATGATGATGGTAATATGAAATGTCAAAGACCTAGAATGTAAGTATGTCTCCTACTTTGCTACACAGGACATTCCTACAACAAGAGGCCCAAAAGGGCCTGTGGAGCTCAACTGACAAAAATGGTTCTTGTGCCTCCATTTATATAAACTCGGTACAGGGACTTGAGCTGATGTAAAATGCTAAATATAAAAGCTGTAGGCCTTAAATTTGACTTCCCATATAAGTATACGTAGATATATGTGCCCCTTGGTGGGACCAAAAATGGCCCAGGGGCCTTTATTTGTACAAACCTGGTAAAGGGACTTGAGCTGATTATGAAAGCTTTAAGCCTTACATTTTCAGAGAAGATTTTTAAATTTGATTTCTCATATATGCATATGTAGATATATTGGTCCTTAGGGTGGGACCAAAAATGGCCCAGGGGCCACCATTTGTACAAACCTGGTAAAGGGACTTGAGCTGATGTTAAATGCCAAATATACAAGCATTATGCCTTACAGTTTCAGAGAAGAAAATTTTTAAATTTGATTTCCAATATATACATATGCAGATATGGACCCCTAGGGTGGGGCCAAAAATGGACCGAGGGCCACCATTTGTACAAACTTGGTAAAGGGGCTCAAGCTGATATTAACTGCCAAATATGAAAGCTGAAGGTTTCATGGTTTCAGAGAAGAAGATTTTCAAAGTATATATCTCATTATAAGCCATATATGCATATGCAGATATATGGACCCCTTGGGTGGGGCCAAAAATAGACCGGGGGCCATTATTTGTACAATTTGGTAAAAGGGCTCAAGCTGATATTAACTGCCAAATATAAAAGCTGAAGGTTTCATGGTTTCAGAGAAGAAGATTTTCAAAGTATATATCTCATTATAAGCCATATATGCATATGCAGATATATGGACCCCTTGGGTGGGGCCAAAAATGGACCAAGGGGCACCATTTGTACAAAGTTGGTAAAGGGGCTCAAGCTAATATTAACTGCCAAATATGAAAGCTGAAGGCTTCATGGTTTTAGAGAAGAAGATTTTCAAAGTTGATTTTCCATTATAAGCTATTTATGCATATGCAGATATATGGACCCCTGGGGTGGGGCCAAAAACAGACCAGGGGCCACCATTTGTACAAACTTGGTAAAGGGGCTCAAGCTGATATTAACTGCCAAATATGAAAGCTTAAGGCTTCATGGTTTCAGAGAAGAAGATTTTCAAAGTTGATATCTCATTATAAGCCATATATGCATATGCAGATATATGGACCCCTGGGGTGGGGCCAAAAATAGACCCGGGGCCACCATTTGTACAAAGTTGGTAAATGGGCTCAAGCTAATATTAACTGCCAAATATGAAAGCTTAAGGCTTCATGGTTTCAGAGAAGAAGATTTTCAAAGTTGATATTTCATTATAAGCCAAATATGCATATGCAGATATATGGACCCCTTGGGTGGGGCCGAAAATGGACCAAGGGCCACCATTTGTACAAAGTTGGTAAATGGGCTCAAGCTGATATTAACTGCCAAATATGAAAGCTTAAGGCTTCATGGTTTCAGAGAAGAAGATTTTCAAAGTTGATTTTCTATTATAAGCCAAATATGCATATGCAGATATATGGACCCCTGGGGTGGGGCCAAAAATAGACCGGGGGCCATTATTTGTACAATTTGGTAAAAGGGCTCAAGCTGATATTAACTGCCAAATATAAAAGCTGAAGGTTTCATGGTTTCAGAGAAGAAGATTTTCAAAGTATATATCTCATTATAAGCCATATATGCATATGCAAATATATGGACCCCTAGGGTGGGGCCAAAAATAGAGCGGGGGCCACCATTTGTACAAACTTGGTAAAGGGGCTCAAGCTGATATTAACTGCCAAATATGAAAGCTTAAGGCTTCATGGTTTCAGAGAAGAAGATTTTCAAAGTTGATATCTCATTATAAGCCAAATATGCATATGCAGATATATGGACCCCTTGGGTGGGGCCGAAAATGGACCAAGGGGCACCATTTGTACAAACTTGGTAAAGGGGCTCAAGCTGATATTAACTGCCAAATATGAAAGCTGAAAGCTTCATGGTTTCAGAGAAGAAGATTTTAAAAAGTGATTTTCCATTATAAGCCATATATGCATATGCAGATATATGGACCCCTGGGGTGGGGCCAAAAATAGACCGAGGGCCACCATTTGTACAAACTTGGTAAAGGGGCTCAAGCTGATATTAACTGCCAAATATGAAAGCTTAAGGCTTCATGGTTTCAGAGAAGAAGATTTTCAAAGTTGATATCTCATTATAAGCCTTATTTTCACTTTTTACGAAGTATGACAGAAAAACGCTAAAAACGCGTAACCTAGTTTTTGACAGAATTTCACGAAATGTACAACCTACAGGTTTAAGGGTGTCTAGAAGTTAAATATCAAATCAGATATTGCATATAACCTATGGTTTCAGAGAAGAAGCTTATTTTAGGTTTTTTACATTCTAGCTCGCTGTGACCTACTTTTGGTTGCCATGGAAACCAATTGTACAAATTTTCATCTACTCCCTCTAGGGATCATTCCTGCAAAGTTTTGCTAAAATTGGCCCAGTAGTTTCTGAGTTTTTGCTGTTAACGGACGGAGGGACGCACGCACGCGCACATCATGCCATAAGCTCATCTGGCTTTAGCCAGTTGAGCTAAAAACTGGAGGGGGCCTCGGTGGCTGACTGCTCTTAAGCCAAGCTTATGGATCACAGTGCCTCTCACGGCCTGGGTTGGAATCCCACTCGGAGCAGATCCTAGGGTAAGAAAGTTTGTCAGTTCACTTGCCGAAGGTTAGTGGTTTTCTCTGGGCACTCTGATTTCCTCCACCATCTCAGAACTGACAGCCTCGATATAAGTGAAAGAATCTTACCTGGGGCATGAAACTCCATTACTTCACTTACTCCACTCCTACACAAAGTGGAGAACATGATAAAGGTAAATCCAGTAAAACATCTTACTACCTGTAGCTAGCAGGTGAGGAAGAACCAGGTGTTATAATCTGGACTGTATTGATAACTTTAGCGTTGTCGTAGACATTATCTTTAGAAAACTTTAGTTACTAGACTGGACATTTGTTTCCAACGTGATTGACTAACAATAAGTAAATGCTGATATAACTTCTTACTAACAGGTGGGGAAAGGACAACACTAACCTGGACTGTAAACATTGGTCACTTTAGCTCTGTAGTAGACATTATCTTTTGAAAATTTTGCTAGACAAGACATCCCTTCTACTGGCTTTTCAATGTTTTTGGCTAGTTTCTGGATCATAAAATGACTGAAAAGTAAATTGTATAAAAATTTCACATTATAATTCAAACATGGAAATTAGAGAAATTATATCAAATAATTCAGGATTTTTAAATAAGATTCCAGGAATTTTTTTTATCATTTTACAGACATTTGTATCAGACAAATAATGCATCTCAAATTTAGGCATTAGTGGTGCAAACATACAATATTTCAATAGAAATATTAATAAACACACACACACACACACACACACACACACACACACACACACACACACACACACATTGTAAATGATTTCATGTCAGACAGTATTTTCTCAAAATCTTGTTTTCGCAAAATTTTTCAAAATGTTGTAAATTTCTTCTGCATAGTATAGCATAAAACGAACTTACATGTTAATTTTCATGTCAAAATTTAAATACATACCAAATATCTTCCATTAATTTATTCAAATCTGTTCCACAAATCTGAATATAAAACTTCCACGGACTTCCTGGTTCTGTCACCTCTACTACAGATATACTTCTCTCTGGTAAATCCACCGGTTTTAGTTTTGGACCTAATCCATAGCTATCCATCACATCAGGATCTCTGAATCCACCAGAGGCCACATCACTTAATGATTTTGTTGATCCAAAGTCTAATGATTTATTGTCCTCTCTATTAACATCTGTTATTGCTTCAGAAGGTAATTCTTTCACTTTGTTGCAACTTTGCACCACAGTATCTGATATATCTCTCTTACATTTTCCTTAAAGTAAGTGTGTATATAAGAAACATGGACTTTATAGATAGGTGGTCTTCATACAGAGGCAGTTACATGTGTTATATTAGAGAACAACATCATTTTTTATAACTATGGACCAAAGAAAATAATATATCTTAAACTTTCTGATATCTGGTATTTTGATAACTTTTAAAGTTACATAAGTAAATTCAAATAAATTGAATAAAATCAATAAATTCATATAAAAAAGACCAATCAAAAAAGTTTGATATAATTTTTAAACTCCTGATATAATTTAAAATTAAATATCAAGTAAAATTTATTCAAAAATATTCAGAATGAATTAAAATAGTAATAATGATAATACCCAAGATGATAAACCTTCTGTTTGAGTCACTGTTTGTGACAGTGAATTTTTGCAAAATGTTTATAGAAAATCCAATTAACATGATTAAAGCTTGGTATTGTTCACTTACTTGAGTCTAGTCATAACTGAAAATTGCCATGCACATCAGCAATAACCACGATATATTTCTTTAGAAAGGAAAATGTTGCCGCTATGTGGATTTTACATGTTAAAAATGGTTATGTTTACACCGGAACTGATGTTATTGGTAACACATTATGTCATATTTGCAAAAGAATCTATCATCTGCCTTGTTTTTTTAACATGTAAAATCCATGTAGTAGCAAAATTCTAATGTTTGCATAATTTTCCATGGTAATAGCAGATGTGCATATCAACTTCTGATTATGACTAGACCCAAGTACATGTATATGTAATTGAAAATTACCAAATTTTATTTAAGTATATTTGATTTTCTATAAAAATTAAATTAAGTTCAATACAGTCAACACTCTTTATAACGGCCATCTTCGTATTCACCAATTTTGCTGTTGTAAAGAATATGCTGTTGTAATGAATTTAACATAACTTTGTCGGAGTTACGTCCCCTGATTCAAAGAGTGGTATCCAGGGTTTTACATCTGTTGTTTGTGTGTTTGTGTTTGTAATTTATGTTTGTTATAGCTGTCATATATATTGAATATTTTAACTATTTGTATAAATACAAATAATTTTTTAAATATTTAATATTTAAGACAACTTGTTTAAATGTTTGATAAAATATTGAATATTAAAATACTGTCGTTGTATTTTGTAAATACATGACCGTGTACAAATGTATTGTACCATTTCACTCATCACCTTGATATAAATACATGTATTAAGAATCTTGACTTCAATCTTGACTTGGGTGTATAATACAGGTACTTAACACCAATCTTGAGTAGAAGAATATTTGAAAGAAAAACAAAATAAAGTTGATTAAATTTATTACAGTAAATAAAAATCAAGAACAGGCATTAATTCAAGACAAGTATGATAATGTATAAATTTCAATATTGAACAGAGTAAAAAGCACTAATGATAACCAGTCACTATTAATTAATCAGTCCCGGTGGCATTTGCACATAAAGCAACAGTGATTCTATCTTTCTGTCTCTTTTGTCCGCGAACGGGTCCAGTCGCTAGAGTTGAATTTGGACCAAGACGATAAAATAAGCCGGTTTCATCAAGATTGTAAATGTCCTTCGGTTCATATTGCGCAAGATCCTGTTGTAATTGTAATCGACCTTGATGAACTACTTCCGGGTCGGCACTATCAGCTTCACCATGTGTAACGTGATGCGCGATTTTATGTCTCTTTTTGAATTTTTGTAACCATCCAACAGAATACTGAAAGTCATTATCTACATTCAATTCACCTCCAAATTTTTTGGCCTTTTCAATCAACATTTCATCAGTAACACACACATGTTGGGATCTAACGTCACTAAACCACATAAATAATGCACGTTCTAATTCCTCAAATTTTCCACCTCGGTTGCGTATGGACTTGTCACTGTCAGTTGAAATGTTCGAGTATTTTGATTTATCCCGCAATATATCTCCAACAGTTGATCGTCCAACAGTTTTACCCCATTCAAGTGTAAAATATGATGCAATTTCATCTTGAGAAGATTTTGGGTGATCATTTTTATAACTAATTATTTCCTTCTTTTCTGCAATGGTAAATTGAGTCCGTCTACGTTTCGCCGGGGGTTCCGACATATTCCAATTTTCACACTTACGTACACCCGTCAATAATACGATTTAAAAATGAGACTAAAATCTACAAGTTTCATGTTTTTTATTTCTAAAATTTACTCAACTCAATGTGTCATTATTTTGACATGTTTATTTGTGTATCAACTGTATACACCGTCAGCTTGGACAATACCACGAGCACGACCCAGTGTCTCTTACAGGAGTGATAACAACACCGTTAATAACCGTTAGGTACAGGTAATGTTGTGTAACTATTAATTAATGACCTAGACGCGCACAGGTGTTAGACTGGACAATCTAGGTCACCTGTATAAACAATCGGTCAAGCACAAGGAGTCATGTGCAGCGATGCCTGAAGGCATGATGTGTTAGATATTGTGTGATCTTCTGCCGGTTAGCAGTGCCGTTATATCGAACAAATTTAGTGTTTATTTTGTACATTCGTTCCCGGAATTTCATTGCCGGAGCCGGTAACCGAATATGCCGTTATAAAGTGTTATAATAACGTTGTGACAGATTTGTTCCCGGCAATTTTTTGCCGTTAACCGAATATGCCGTTATAAAGGGTGCCGTTGTAAAGAGAGTTGACTGTATCACAAACACAGTGACTCAAACACTAGTCAGACTGAGTAGAAATAGTTGAACAAACATACATGTACCTTTACTATCAATTGAATTTACACTTTCTTGTGAGTACTCTCTTTGACTTATTTCACTATCAACATCACTAAATTTTTGTTTATTAATACCAGCTTCTGTATCCTCTAGATCTTTTCTGGTTGCCCCAAATTTTGTCTCAGTTTCCACAATGTCAGCTTCTTCATTCAAAACTGATTCTGTTTCTTTTTAAAATGGAACAGTTAAAAGAAATAAGAAAATGTACATACACTAAACAAAATAAACCATAAATAAAATATTCTTTTACAATATCATTGTTCAATCTATTTATGTCATTTTGACTTAAATACCAGGTACCAGCAATCTTGACTGGTTAGTTTTCTGCATATTAAAGAAATTGATATATAAGAACTACTTTTTGGCAGGTGAGACCTCCCATTAAAGAATCAAGTATTTGAAAATGCTTCAAGAAAAAGGTATGAATTAAAGGAGAATGACTTGGACAAATTAGTACACATATCTGATGGTGGTGTCAATTTTTTTTTTAAATGTTTACTTATTTAGAAACCAATGATAATTGCTAACCTCTCAGTTTATATTAAGTTACGTGTATAACTTTTTTATCATGTGCCAAATCAGAAGAAAGTGGAATAAATGGTGTTTTATACCTCAGTCATTCACTTCAGTGGAGATAATAAGTCCAGTGAATATGGAGAAAACTAAAGTTCATAGGAAAAACAAAAGAATTTCTGCAAGCAAACTGACAAGTTTTTTTGACAAAAGAATCTGCCTGATTGAGATAAGAACAGGCTATGAAAAGTACTGTGATCTCTAGGTGTAAACTTTACACTCTACCACGGTCAATCAGAGAGGAGTCTGTCATAACCAAAATACTCTAAAGGAGAACAATCAGCTTAGGAGTCTGTCATAACCAAAATACTCTAAAGGAGAGCAATCAGCTTACTTATATGTTTGTCTTGATTTCTGGTTTTAATTGTCTCTTTATTATGTTGTTCATTTGTATTTAATATCCTTGTCAAAAATCTTCTAGCAACATCTACATCTACACGAGGCTGAGCATCTTTTAATTTCCAGTTAGACTATAAAAAAAATAAAGATTACTGCTTTAAATCAAAGAGATTTAATTATGAATTTCATGATGCCAAATAATGTTAGTTGAAAGACTTTGTATTGACTATTTCAGCTTAAGGAAAGTCATTAAAAACCACATATTATTGCATGTTTATACCTTCAATATAAAGGGATACAAAAGGTACAAGTGTTACCCTAAACCCATTTATCTAAAGAAAAACTTTTAGCGATACTATAATGTTAAATTAACACAAAATATCAAGAACCTTTCAGTCTTTTTATGCTAAAAATTTTCTAGAATCATACCTTTTCAACTGATTTCCTGGCAGTAGATTTGCTAACATCCATTAAATCTGGTTCTGTAAAAAATATATTGTATTTGTGAAATGTCTTATTACAATAATCTATATACAATCCATTTTGGATTTGGGATACACGTGCCAGATACATCACATGAAGATTTATGTACTGATACAGTGATTATACACTTAAGAAAAAGAAAATAAGTAACAGTGATCAAAATGTCACATATTTATATACCCTAATTATTATTATATTTATTTGGTAAGTCAGTAAATCCGATTTAATGCTGTATTATGCCTTAATCCTTCAAAGCTGTGACATAATTTTCTATAAATACAAAATCACAAACCTGACAAATTCTTATGTGAAGAATCAACACTAGAACCTGTAGAAATATCTCTTGTTCTTTTCTTTAGACCATCTTCATCAGTAATGTTTACCAAATGTTTATCTGTAAATGGTTTATCAAAGTTATTCCTTTCATTAACAGACGGAGCTTTTTTATTATCATTATAAACATCAGCATCACCGCTCATACTAACACCAGAGAACACTGTGTCTTTTACATATGGTTCCACTTTTGACAATGCAGAATTTGCTACATCGTGATCTATTCTTACTGAAATATCACCAGACAAAGATGGATCACTGGAAGCTTTAGAAGCAATCCCTTCATCAAAATTATCACAGATAGGCTTTGCAAATTTGTCCGGTAGTTCTGATGCAGATATTGTAGTATTTTTATACAGCTCAACAGAATCCTCATCTTCCTTGCTGATGCTGCATTCATCATCTTTTTCTAAAAAAAAAAAAAAGCACTTACATTAATTACTTGTTCTCGTTGTTTTGTTTCAAGTTGAAAGCATGCTTTGTAGAAGCCACAGGTGTTCTCCATGTAATTTTTTCAAACTCTATGATAATGCCATTCATACACTGTGAACAAGAAACCCTAGTTTTCAGTGTAATCAGAAAGACTATGATACATAACTTTGAACAGCTCCAATGTGGGCAGAAAATGACATTTATCAAGTCAGAAGGGAATTATACTTTAAAAAAGGCAAATATTCTAGATATTTTTAATATATATCATATATTGTAAATGAAGAAGTTTGATTTTTTTTAAAGAAAATTGAATGGAAGAGGAAACCAAACAATTTTCTTCCAAGTAAACATTCAAAAGTGAAAGTGACACAGACAACAGAAAAGTAGCTCCTATTTTTTTTTACCTGCCACAATTCAATGTCTCCATAACATCATTTAACTTTATCTAAATGAAACAAGTCACCATTTAAACTATTCCAAAAGTAGTACTTAAAAACATCACTTGCATTGGTTGGTTGTATTGTTGTTTAACGTTACATCAGCAATTCTTTAGCTATTCATGACAAAAGCAGGGTTGTTTATCTCTAAGAGCGAGTTTGTGATGAGTGATGTGCAAGTGTGTGTTATTGTCTGCCTTATACCTGCTAGCTCAGAAAGTCAACATGCCGCAGACAAGCATATCCCTCCTCACTCAAATCAATACGGTATTGGTTTTTAAGTTTTTCTTTTGATCAATAGCCAATTATACAGAACTAAAACTAATGGTCATTTTTGGGATTTATGCACCCTCTTACAAATTTACCATATCTGGAAACAGATTATTTATAATGGTGTAAAATGTGGAAAAAAATGATGATTGCTTCTGCCAAAACTTGAGAAAGTGAACACACATTCCAAATATGGTACATGTAGTACAAGAATTACCAGTTCAATCAAGGTTTGCCAAATCGCCTCAATTCAGACTTTTTTCCTCATGAATGTTACAAACTTACCCGATAAGTTTTCTGTTTCAGCGATAATAATTTCAAAACCATTGTAGCACTTGTCTAAATTCAACATGACACCCATGTAGTCCTGCATAAATTGTGTTGGATCGGAGACTGAGAGTAATGATTCAGCCTCTGTTGTAACCTGACAAAAACAACAATAAATACCTTATAACAGTATAATTCTGAATTGTTTAAACATGTAATATTACCCAACAGATAGACTTATTAAAATTAAGATAATTTATTAATAATTTTATTTTGAAATATCTGGTAAAGAAAGGTAGATGTATTGTAGTCATCCTAAAATTTTAACTGTTGCCTATTAATCTAAACTCTTATTTAAGAAATTGTTAAATATACTTTTTATGAAATAATCATTCTAAAATTTAGCTTAAATTATATCTTAACATGAAATGTCAAAATATTACAAACATTTCTAGTTTTTGAAATCTGTAAAACTTATGCCATTTTCATAATGTTCTTATCATCAAAAATAACCATGCAGCCTCTGGTTAAAACTAGACACTTTAGGAAAGGGAAACAATTTTATACAAGACCACTTTTCACAGAAAAAACTATGAAAAAAGCTTTCAAAAAGGCCATGTCAACAATTAAGCCATAAATTGATTGATTGATAACTGATTAAATAAATGAGATTTTACATCCTATTATATTTAAATGAATATTGAGACAGTACTAACAAATTTTAATTGAGGTTAATGACAGGAATCCAAGAAATAACAAACATTTCTTTCACTGAATTTTCATTCAAAGGACCTAAATAATTGTTTACATTATCTGAAAATTTGAGACATCCTATTCAAGAAAACCAGACTTATTTTGGTTAATCAAGGTTTAGTTTAGGGACCTAGTAAAAAGGTCAGCAGCAAATACAAGATATCCATGTTCAAAATAACAAGATTCAACTGTAACTTGAAAAAATAATGAATAATGATTCATTTCAAATTAAATGATTTCCAAAACATACTTAAAAACATAATGAACAGTTTATATCTTTGTGAATTTTTCAAACATATCACTGAATTTTTAATGGTCCATTAAAGCATTTAGAATTTCCTAAAACATACCTCAGACACATAATGATCTATAATGGCATTAAGAATTTCCCTTTGTTCTTGAATGTTTCTCAGTTTATCCTGAACACTTTTCTTCAGTTTCACAATCTGACGTCTTTTAGCTGAAGACATTTTTCTGAAAAAATTGTAAAAAAAAAAATAAAAAAAATAAAATAAAAATAAAAAAACTAACAAATGTTTTAAGCAACCTAAACCTTTTAAAATGGTTCAATGACTCCGGTGTATTTCTATAACAATCATTCAACCCTGTTTTCCGTGTCTTAGAAGGAATGCTGAATGTATATGTCCATTTCTTGGACAATCATACAAACCAGACTGGCATGAGTTACATGTACAAGGAGTATTGACCAATTTATGACCGTTTTTAAAAATTGATTTCAGCTTGTTTAACCTTGGCCATATTCCAGAATTTTGAATGCTTAACTATTGATAATTTCACAAACTACTTTAATCATATACATGTAAAAAAAGTTTAAAAGTGAACCAACTCCTTGATGGTACAACTTTTGTAGCGTTTCCCATCTGGATACGTAATTATTCAGTTCTGATGAAGGAGTCTTTAGACTCTGAAACATGTAGACACAATAAAACTACAAGTTGCTGTTTTTCTTATTTTTGTAATGTATTTTTAAATTTTATTTTGAACTATCATATACATGTATATATAGGTAAAAAGCCAACCCATTTTGGACATCATTAGATGATCAATCCATGGTTGTCATAATCAGGGACTGGTAACACTTTAAAAACAGTCAAAAACTTTTTTTTTAAATATTCCAAGAACCTTTGTATTAAATGGTTAAAGCTTTCTGAAGTTTTTCAAATGTTTGTAAATGTTTATGTGTTTAAACTTTCATACCTAAAACTTGAATAAAATATAGTATCAGAATCATTATTATTTCCTAAGAACGAGTTGAATTTCACATACTAGTATTTTAGACGGAGTCAAGACATTAATTATTCGGATAAACTTGCATTTTAAAGTTAGTGATTTATAATAATACTAAAGTAAACAAAATGATAATTAATGCAGCGTATGATATGCCATCAACTTGAAAAAAAACAAAAAGCTCATTCTTAATAATGCAAAACTCGGTATGTCTTGTTTTACAAATAATTGGCTCTAATGTAAAACGTACAAGATGTCTCAACAACAAATAGTTATTTTCTGCAACATCATCACAATCTTCAACAGTAGCAATCCCGCCATATGACATAACACACGTGTTTTTGTTTGATCATGTGACACTAGTATTACAAGGGAGACAACAATCGACTTAAAACTTGACGTCGTTCCGAGTTCCTCTCATTTAATGGAGCACTCTGAAAAAGGCTTTACAATGCATACTATGCGTTTCACAGCCTTTACTAATAACCATGAATATGTCATTGTTTTATAAAGGTAGATGTTTTAGTTTAGATGGAACAGATATTTACGGGCTTCTTTATAACTGTATTTTAGATCTTGATGGCTATCTTAAGCTTGAGCAATCCGCATTTTAGTCTGAGTACAAAATACATTACTTTAAAGTTTGTGTCTATAAAGTTGATCAAATAAGAAGAGAAACACATAGGCAAATTTAAAAGCAAAGGTACTTCCTGATCCCCATCTAGGTGGCCAGCTAAAAATAACAGATGGCATCCATTTCAAAAAGTTGCGATTAAAAAAGCTATACTACATGTATGAAAGTTAACTTTATAACTTTGCTTCCTTCCTGATTGCTGCCTAGGGTGCCCCCATAAGTGTTTCCTGTGCAGCACATAATTTTTGTGGAATAGGTTAAATTATTTCTCCTTTATTTTTCACTTTTAGTTAAAAAAAATATGAAGTCTGTATCTTTTTCGTTTGAATCAGTACCACTTACCTTGCGAGAATTATGGGCGTCAATTGCTCAAAGTTTATAATGAACTTAGGTACCTTCGAAGATTTTATTGCTACCAACTAGATGAACATCTCCAATGAATCCAAAAATGATAGATTTTATTTATTTATTGATTATATATATATTATTTATTTATTTATTTATTTATTTATTACTTTAAATATTTTATCTTTAGTTCTGAAAATTGAATTTAAAAGTGTATTAAAACAAAAAAGAAGATTGTACCAAACCATTTCAGGTGTAGCGGACTGGGTTTGATAGGTGACCTGGAAGCTCAGTCGATAGAGCGTCCCGCTAGTATTGGAAAAGTATCGGTTCGAGTCCCGGTGCGGCCGATGCATTTTCCCCTTTCCCGTTTCATTTGGGGGGCTCGTCCGACACAGGGAAATGACCGACCGAAGAGGTTGGTCCCAGGGTAGAACATGGTGGTTTCAATTCAGGTTAGCTGAATCCGGAATAATGGAAGGGAGGAATGTAGCGGACCAGGCTTGATAGGTGGCCGGGTAGCTCAGTCAGTAGAGTATCCAGCTAGTATTGGGAGGACCCGGGTTCTAGTCCCGGTTTGGCCGCTGCATTTTTTCCCTTTCCTGTTACACAGGATTTGTCATAGAATAAGGATGTGTGTTTTCAAGTACTTACGGCTATGCGGGGGATCGAACCACGATGTAGACGCATGGATATATAAAATAAGGACTAGTGCACAAGGAATTTTGTATTGCATTGACATTTAATTCCAAAACTATTTATGATATGTATGTACTCTATTAAAATAACAACTGTTTAATACAAAACTGTTTACTCTTGATAACATACGATTACCTTTATGCAAAGGTTGTATGTATACATGTTTGTCTGCGTTTATCAAAACTGCATAGGGCAATCATTTGGCAAACTTATTGGTCTGAGGGCGTTTGTATCGAACATTTGCGATATTTATGATGTTTGTCTATAGTTATAATGAACACCTTAGGTCAAGTACTCGGTTTTCTGTTTATAAATATTTATTTCATATTTCTATTACGCCACTCACTAAGTGCAATTCTCAATTCACTGCAGCTGAACATAGATATATAACAACACGGATTAGGCAATGACAAAAACAACCAAAAAAATCACGACGCAACGAGATGATGTCAAGAAATAATAAGCCTTATTGATGAAACCGGATAGATAATAATGCAGTATTATGGTGTTTGATGGTAGTTCATGTAGTTTTGTAGATCTAAATCCATTCTAAAACAGTCATTTTACCGTGACACAGTGATGCCTGGACAAACCCACAGCATTTTTTTACCATTCCAGATATTTTACTGTGGCACAGCGATTTCAGGACAAATCAAGATCACTTTTGACCATTCCAGTCGTTTTACCATGACATAGCGATTTTACCTTAACATAGTGATGTCTGGACAAAACAAGACCACTTTTGACCATTCTAGTTATTTTACTGTGACAAAGTGATTCATGGACAAACCAAGATCCTTGCCTTCATGCCTTGTCGTAGAAATCTACTGGTTAGATTGTTACCAGCACAATGCACTGGGTGGTCTACGATGTTTATCTGCGGCATTGTGGAAAAGTGTCCGTAGCACTTTAAGGACAGCCGAAGTGCACATGGTACAAAGCACACCAGAAACAGTTGCTAAAAACTCGCACATGTGTACATGTTATTCTTGTAATAAACTCGTGATTACTAGCCGAATAATTGCTGATTCGACATAAAACATTATTCAAAAGTTAACGTAACTCAGGAACAAATTGGATGCCGTTGTTATAATCCGTCTCCCTGAAAATAACATACATGCATAATTAACAATTAAACTGATTTAAAATGATGTTCATTGTCAATATGAATGCAAAAACTTAATAACGCGCGTTAAATATTTAGAATAAATAAAATTAAATTAAATTAAATTAAATTAAATTAAATTAAATTAAATTAAATTAAATTAAATCAAATCAAATTAAACTAAATTAAATTAAATTAAATTAAATTAAATTAAATTAAATTAAATTAAATTAAATTAAATTAAATTAAATTTAATTAAATTTAATTAAATTAAATTCAATTAAAATAATATAAAAATTCCTTACTATAACACATGCACATTAGAAGGAATTCAGACACAACAGCCACAAAGAATGTAAACATGCATTTTAGACCGAGAACATGATTTTCGACAAAAATAACAACACATTTATTTTGTTGATATTCAAATTACATTAATTATTTTTATTTTATATCTAATTTTCTCAACAATACAATATGTTAATAAACAGTTCTTGTAAAATCTCGTAAATGCGCTTTTTAGCCTTGTCTCGAATTTAAACAAATGTGACGTGTTTACCTATGATAATATAGTTCTGGATTGTGTGTGTTTCATTTTATATTTATACACGGAGTCATGTGCTTTTTGGGATGAATGCAACAGCTCTCAAGCTTGGAGAAATGGGAATTTACACGGCAAATGAAAATATTGATATATAAATGAATCGACATAGTGTCCATCAGAATCGCCGACTAAATGGGTACCTAAAATAATACTAAATATTGTAATGTTTTAACACAACATGGCTAATAATTGGTCTTGTGGCTCTATTAAATGCATTTTGTATAATATTATTAAAATATATCATGCTGTTATAATGGTACGTTGATTTACTGTCGAAATATATCATACTTGTATATCTCATTGTTGGCTAAATTAGGACATTTGTGACCAGAAAAGATATAAAGTAAAAACTTTGAAAACTGGCTAATTTAGTATTTAGTTATACAAGTGAACTTCCATCAAGAAATTAGGCCGGGTGTTCCGAAAAGGTAAGCACCCCCTGTCTAGCTAGCTACACCCGTAACGTGCAATATCAAATTTGAGAATGAAAGGAACAAGGAACTACGTGAAGTCAAATATGTCCAGTATAAGTTTGGATGCAGTGACTCCATACTTACCAACAATCATAACACTTTTTAAGGGCCTTGATTAACCTAGACTTGCGATATCTTTGAGTCAACAATTAAATTGTAAGCAGTTTGCTTCGTTGTAGAAAGTACCCGTAGTGGGAACAAGCTTTACTATACCGTATTAACTGTGAAATATATACACCATACGCAGGGATATTCATTACTGCTAAGAAATGGAAAGTTGACAATAGAAAAATTGAAGTCATCACGTTTGTCATATAGCTTCAGATGTAACCTTTCGTGGGTGACATAATTGAGACATAAGTCAATATATGAAGCAGAACATGAAAATTCGTAGTGTCTTTTATTTTAAGCTCACTTGGATAGATGGCATTCAGATATTCTCCAACTTCAGGATTACTACGAGATAGAACCCCATCTAAATATCTGTATGTGGAGTTGACTGATTTAGCGATAGTCTTCTCGCCAGATTTGACAAGGTTCTGTGAAAATTCTTATTCATATGAATAAAGAAACATATCAGCAAGTAAAGATGCACAGTTTGTGACCATTTGTATACCGAGTGTTTGTTGGAAAATTATCATGCCAAACACAACCAAGTATGATGTCTATCAAAAAGTCAAAAAGTCTAACATTTTGTTGATGGTACCTGCAGTATAATTTTGTTTGCAGTCTATTTTACAAAATAACCAAAGATCTCTGTTAAGTACTAGATATTTAAATCTTGGTTTCTTTCTTTTTTTTTTTTTTTTTTTTTTTTTTTTTTTTTTTTTTTTTTTTTTGACAAGTGAATGATTTGTTGTAGACATTCTCTTAATTTAGAATGAGGGATAGTAGTGTTAAGGGTAGAAAAATCAAAGTTTTTATACTTTTTACCGAAGATAGAGTATTAGAAGCTAGATGGGCAAATAGTTCTTTAGAATTTTAGAGAATCCACATTTGGTTGATGTCAGATGTAGAATAGACTTTTTCTGAATGAGTCTGAAAGCCATCTTTGCCATCAAAATTTGTGTCAGAAAAATGATAATGATTTAGTAGTAAATTTAGAGGAACCTGCTATATACCTTCAATTGTACGGATTTTTGTGAAGTTTTTGAATTCAATACAAGTAAGGAAGGTCAAATTCTTCTTGTTTTAAATTGATACCGAAAAACGCAAGTATTCCCAATGACTGGAAAGAACTTCAACTTTGGTAAAATCAGATTTGGTATAAGCAGGATTCTCCGATATACAATCTAAACCAAGCTCCTTAATAAGATATTCAACGTAGATTTCTTACAAACGAAAACAATGTTGATAGTAGAAGCTTTATCAGTTCGGTAATAAATTAGCCCAAGACAAATGCTTGTTTTTAAACACTTTTTCATTTAAATTAGTATAAGAATCTCATACAGAATATAAGAGGCGAATTAAATATATAGTTAGATATACAGTTAAACGAGTTATTTTGCTGTTTATTAAGAGTATCGCTGTGGATACCAATACTAAAAGTAATGTCCCGTGATGGTAAGGTAAAAATACAACCATAAATAAAAGCACAGTGTGGTAATTGAATTATTATTTATTCATTATGTATATATGTTATGATATCGATAAAAACAGATATGTTTCTTAAAACAAACCAGTTGACAAATCATTTATGACTAAGTTAACAATTTTGTTGTTCAAATACTTTGGATTTTAGTCATTAAGAAGTACCAGCAAGCAAATGACTAAGAAATAAAATAATTCTTAAAGTGTTGTGTATGTGATTGATCAGAAAGATTAAATTCACCAAAATACTTTCATATCAGGCGCACTGGGTATATTACTAGTATACCATTTATTCTCCATCCAGTGGTTGATATAATTTTAAAAGCAGAGGATCTGATTGGTAAACCTTTATGTATCACTCGAAGTGCTTAACTTGGCTTTACCTGAGTTTTGTCATGTCATTACTGAAATGAGTGTCATTTAAATTTATGGTCAGAAACATACAACACTGAAAAATCCACAACGTTCCCTTTTGTGGGCTTTTTAATGATATGAGCACTGACAACGTGAACATTAAATCATAAGCTAGAAACAATTGGCCATTAAAAAAAATCCCAAGAGGAAAATATAAAAGAATGAAAGTTAAATCATTTTTCTATGATTTATTTTTAAAAAATAAACTCAGTATGTTTCCCAATATTCTGCTTGATATGATCATAAAAACGTCAAGAATTAAAAGTTGCATTCAAACTATTGACAAAAAGCAACAACAGTGAAAAAGAACAAAAATAAAACACTTGGTCTCTCACTTTAAATTTAAAAGGCATTATAAAAATTGAAATAAAAACTTGAAAACCATATACCATTAATTTTACATATAGACTTGGAAGACTTTAAAACAAAACTTCTAAACAAGAACATCCCCCCCTCTCTCTCTCTCTGTATGTAGAGAACAACTGCTACAAAACATTATACATGTATATTGAAATCTACATTGCAATGTTTTCGAAAACAACTTAAACAGTGGCAAAAACATACAAGATCAAAATGTAGGTCATGTTTTAATTTTCAAGGACATTTAAAAGAAAATAACAGAAAGATAAAAAATGATCTTTTCTTAAATAATTAATATAGTGTGTCCAAGTGAAAGCTTTCTTTGTGAATAGGATCGCATTTTGATCTTTGGCAATTTCTTTAAAAAGCTTTAAAATTAATTTAAAATTTAACTGTATTCGAATATATAAAAACATTTGTCAATATGGTAGCAGAGATGAACTTGACATTTGACCACTTGATGAAGAACAGTTAAAGACAGAACAAACTGGAAACCACCTTGTTGTTGTTGTTATTTTTTATTCAGATAGTCGAATTAAAAAATCAAAACGTATGGCCTTGACCTTTGACCCCGTTTTGAAAGACAATTTATGAAACAAAAAGCTATGAATCCAATGGTATTATCTTTTCAAAAAGTCTAAATATGGCGTTTTATACAACATTTATTTTACTAAGTTTTATACATTTTAGTCAAGGGTCTATCTATGTATTAGTCACATTACTAATACTGTAAAATTTCTGAAAGCCAAAGGCACATCTAATCCACAAAAAGACTGTTTCAACAAAGTTTAATAAGGATCCGATATAAATTATGAGAAGAACTTGACAGACAAAACATTACTTTTAGAAAGAGATAGAGTTGTGGTTGCGGATGTATAATCCAAGAATTCTTCCACCATCCGCGGGCTCAAACCTTTCATGCAAACCTATTAATAAATCATAGAGGGATAAACACGAACTTAGTTTACCCTCAAATTTCAGCAGAACACTATGGAACACATTTAACAAAAGAATGTGATTCAAAAGTTTTGGAGGAATATCTGCAAACAAGAAGCCAAAAAGCACAATTACACTAGACATGGCACAAGTATATAGTGTATAAAGCCATTCGCCCAAATATCAGCATTTAAAAGGTAGACAATTCTAATGCATTAACAGAGATGGAAAAGTAACAAGAAATCCGGAAAGCACAACTTGCACAGGTTTAATCTATATTACATTTAACATTGATCTGTTAATGTCGATGACGAACGTCGCAAATAATAATAATAATAATAATAATAATAATAATAAAATAATAATAATAATGATATTTATAAAACAATTCAAAACTCTGCTCGAATCTTGTAAAATCTTAACGATTATAATAGAAACAGAAAAAACACATGTCCCTTACTTCGTTTGTTGGACATAATGATCACGAATTTAATTTTGTTTCAGCATTTGATCAATGTTTTAAAAGCCATTTTAAATCGCCTGCTCATAATGCAATAAAGTAAAAGTATAAATGGATAACTCATATATACCACTGTGTTAAATACCACCGAAGTCGTTCCTAGAATATCCTCACTAAATATAAGTTTATGCAGCATCAGGGACAATGTGCACAAAATCTGAAGAATAGCCAGTGGGACTTCAACTATCACAACCATGGCAACAATAATAATGATGATCCACGTCATTCTGACGTTTTCTTTACGGGCGTGCGTAGCATGGTGCGCATTTCTTGAAATCCATCGATCACTCTCGGTGACCATTAATGAACGCATCTTATCGGATTTTCGAACTTCTAGCAACATAATGGTATCCAGTGTAATCAAAACGCCTAATGGAATAATTTGAACAACCACGACATACATCCAATAATACACACATTTGTATAAAATTTCATCACCTTCAACCCACTTTGCATGTTTGGCAACACATGTTATAACTGTTGAATTTGAATTAGAGATGCTCTTTTCAATAGGTATATATTCTGTGTCGAAAAACCGACAAATGTGAACTAAGCATGAAACGATGTATACACAAGCTATGCTTTTGAGAGATTTTGCTTTAGTACAAAAACGTCGTGCGTGAAATGGATAACAAACACATAAATATCTATGAATTGCAAGACACACAGTTGACCAAATTGAAATCGTGTGTGAAATAGTTGGAATATTGTTCAAAAAGTAATCCCATAATCGACAAAGGTTTTTCGGCACAAACGGAACATATTCAAAACCAAATAAGTACATCAAGAATGGCGTCGGGCACAAGACGGTTACTGTGTTTGAAACGGCTAATCCGATTAATAAAATATTCATAGACGTTAAAAGGTGTCCTTTGATGAATACAATTATAACTACCACATTTATTACTAGAACACTCAATGCGAAGATAGGAACGAGGTACAAATATGGCGGTATTTCCAGTTCCGGTTTTGTCCAACCCCACTGCGAAAGGTGAATATGGAAATCAAAATTTCCACCTAAAATTTCGATATATTTGTCCTTTCCAATCGCTGAATAGTTTTTCATACTGTATTACTTGTCGTTGTCTTCAGATAGAAAATGTAAACATTTCTTTACATGCATTATAATATCAAGTCAGAATCTTCGAAAATTTGTCGATATTAACCAGCGGAATTCTGTTATTGGGGTTATTAACTTCACGTGTTTTTAAAACCAAAGCGGTGCACATTTGCAGCATTCGATAAAAAAAGATTATGGCATTATTTTTAAAATAAAATCCAAGGTATACGAAAAAATGAAACGGAACATCCTCGAAGTCATGTATATTTTTGTCAAATCAAACTTAATTGGGTGTAGCACTACTGTACAGATTTGCCTTCTCCAAAATGATTGCAATTCCACACCTCTTTTGTACACAACACGAAAATCGACGAACAAAAACAATGAATGTTTTAAAACAACTGTAAAAAATTATAAAACATTTTTTTTTTTGAAAAATGAAATCTAGATGGTCTCATAAAATCCACGCATTAAATATCTATATAAGAAATTTAACATGCGAGTAATGCTAAATAATTAAAACAAAACTCCTGCATCTTTCTTACAAGATGCCATTACAGACTTCCACTAAATAAGAGTTTATCTTAGAAATAATCATTTCTGTAATAAAAATACTGTATATTATGAGATTCACCCTGTTATCATAATTACATTCATGTTACACGCGATCTATCAGTGTAGATATGGGATTTCTTACATGTATCGCATCAGGCTCAAAGGTACAATTAGTTTTTCTCATCTTCTATCTTTCACAGTCCATTTGGGTCTCGTAATTGCCTGATAAATGTTCGATAATTATTAAAGGTATCGGTATATATGGGGGTCAAACATTAATAATATATAATTGTTATTTCATTGCAACCATTTACTTTCTGCAAGAAAGTTCTCTGATTTATGTTTTTAAGTAACTTACTGTGTAATTTATTCAATGACCCACGTCATTGGACTACGTTCCTCACTTCAGACAATCAAGAAAAAGTCTAGTTCCAGGATTCAAAAAGCAACATACGTTAAGAAGAGCAACTAGCAGTTAATAATGTCCATAAAAGCCGATCATATATCAGAACACAACATCATGACTTTCAGTGTTACCGACTGACTATAACAAGAAAAATGTATTTGCAATATGTATCAAACGGGTCCTTTGAAATTGGCTTAACCTTTAAATAATTAAATGCCAGAAAATTCTAGAGGTGATCTACAATAAAACATTATTCGTTGTATTTAGACTATTATATACAAACAAGTGGGGTTTACATCCAAACTGTTGGCTTAAATGAAGATGTTCAGGATAGGGTTAAATAAACAGAAATATACAACAGTTAGCATTTCTCAAATTATCAATTAAAGTTATTGATTAGAAAAAATATTACTTTTACGTTTCATTTAATATTCTTAAGGCCTTTCCTAAGTTTATTTCTAGGAAAGAGTAATTGTGAGAAATTGTAAAGATTTTCATTCTTGCCTTTTATGAATTTTTCTTATGTATGTTTTAGGACTAATTTCGGACGGAAATCAACGAATCTATTGTCACCTCGTGCTTTCAAATCGATAATGAAAATATAATTAGAAGACTTTTATATTTTGCAAATCTGACATTAACAGAATTGTCATATGCTACCTATGAATGCATCATTTCATAAAAAGTCAAAAGTAGCGCATGGCAGTAAAATAATATGCCGTATGCATAAAACAAATGGGTTGTCTCCCTTATACCAACTCAGGTGGTATGTAGGCCTATGTCAAAGAAAAAATATCTAGACCACCGACTTCTTCCTTTCATCTTTCAAGCTTCCTTCTCAGCTTTCTTTATTGCCCATTCCTTATATAATTACGCATTCATTTTCAATATAATCAAACTTACAACTATTCCTCCTGATTACATTTACTTTCATATCTCTGCCCTTGCGAGGACACACCCATTTTCGAAAAATATCAAATTTGACAGTGGCACATTAGCTCTGTTTTTCCTTTTATGCAATAGAAACTGAGACTAAATCGAAGATTTAACCTGCGGTCACAGTTCTGACAACAGAGCAACAAAGGAGATTGTAGGCTTACACACACACACACACACACACACACACACACACACACACACACACACACACTATATATGTATAAATTTAAAGTGCTTTAAGACATAGTCTCTTAGTTTCTTTAATTCTATACTTTGCACTCAGAATCTTACTTCCTCCGGTCATATCTCTCGTAGCTCATTGTTTAGTTGCTGAATTGCACCGTTACCGATGTAAACTCTACAACTTGTCACAAATACCAGAAACATTTTAGAAAATTGTTATACATGTTACCTTTGCAACCTTTGTAACCGGTCACAATATAAGACGCATCTTAGACAATTGTTGAACAATGTTACCAATTACAAATGCATAGCGATCGTTTTTTGCACACATAATTATAAATATCTTATTATCTAACTGCAACAGCGGTCACTTTAACATCTATTGCTTATATAATGAAGTTTAATAATCCCGAAAATATGTTCAAAACTTTAAAAAATAACTGGCGATGAATACACTTTATGTGTACGACATCGGAATGGCTAATTACAGAGAAAATTATACTACAGTATATTCTCTGACCCCTATTTACCTCGGTGGCCGAGTGGTCTCAAGCGTCGCGCTTATCATCGCCTGGGTTCGAATCCCACTCGGGACAGATCATAGTGTGAGAAAGTTTGTCAGTTCGCTTGCCGAAGGTCGGTGGCTTTTTTCGGGCACTCCGGTTTCCACCACCATCCCAGAACTGACCGCCTCGATATAAGTGAAAGAATCTTGACCGGGGCGTAAAACACCATTATTCCTCTCCACTCCTTTTTATCAGGTCCCTATCAGTTTGTCTTGATATTTTTGTTCCGGAAACATTTCTGACACTCTAACATTTCATGTCAGCTGTTTCGGTCAAGTAATGTTTATTGATTTATGTATTAATGGATTAATTTATCAATATATAGAGCTACATAAGGTCTAAAACACCTTTACTTAGCGCACATATGGCAAGAGTAATGATCAGTTACATTCCAAATGTTACAATGTTGTGAAAGGATGTTTAACTATTCTACTAATTCAAGTTTGTTTTAGTGGGTGTACAGGGCTGAAAGATAACTACCAGAGTTGTTTCCCTTGGACTATCTCCTTTCGGTATTATACCATTAATGCCTCAAGGATTTTTTACCTCTCAAGATTTTAGATGGAAGATGATGTAGATCATATGGACTCAACCACTAAATTCCTACCATCCTTCAAATCTCCAACAGTGTTCACTGTTTTGTGAAGTTTAATTCGGTTGTTTTACTATGACATAGCATCGACTTTTAAACCACAGGAACTTTAAATATTTCTATAATGTTTTATTTTTTTAACCATACACCCCACCAAAGAAAAATAAAAATTAACCACCAAAAAACGTTAACCCCCACCATTAAAGTAACAATTGCAGGTACCTGTGTTTTAAACCACCGTGAATCTGATGTATCGTTACCAGCTTCGATCCACGGTCTAACACTGGATTTCTCCTTTTTGTGACACTGGTAATGAACAAGGTACAAATATTCGCTGTAGTAAACAGTCCTATTTAAGTTTCCTCTGTTTTAAATTTAGTGGTTCTCAAATAAAAAAGCAGGTCTGTTAAAAATTATTTCAGCATATAGTTCGAAAAGTAGCATACAACTCGAAACAAAGGCGATTTCAATTTTAAGAGCTAAAATTAGACACTATAAAACTACCACTTCTAATATTTAAAGAACTCGAATAAGTTTTCATTAAGATTTACATGTTATTGCACTTTTTTTAAAAATAGTACCCGGATGATGACGGGTTCCTGTCTTCTTTTGAAAGCAACAGTATGAGAGCAGAATTACCTCAACAAAAGAGAACACATGTAGTAGATTGCATAGCTATGGGAGCATAGAAAATCACACGGACATTTGATGGTTATAAATGCGACACAAGTCTGCCGACTTACTGTATTGATGTCATATTTTTGTTGCACAAAGTGGTACTTATAGAAATATAGAAAATATTACAGTATTTAACAATTTTATTGTTTAGCATTAAAAAAAATAAATAAGAAAGTTCCATAAATTTCAAGTCATATTTAAGCTCCACGAATAACCAAAAGCTTAAAGACTTCGACAAGAAACTTGTAGTAGTATACATGTCCTGCTAGTACTTTTGCTTTAGACAAATTAAGTGGCCATCCAATAAAAACAAAAATTTATTATGTGATGTATAATTGGCAGAAACGAAACGTACTGCAACAAAATTGCATAAATAGAAAAGAACTCCATCATAAAACAACAAATATCGTTTGCCAAATGAATTAAAAACAGATTAATGATTATTAGTGTTCTTCAATCGGAGGGATTTTGGGGACATACTTTTAGAACCCTAATGTATAAGTAGACGATCTTAAGCCTAAGAATATGTTGATTTTAGATAGACATCATTTGCTTTTACAATTCTAGAAAAAACCAACATCTATTTTTTTGATTCGGTTGATTATAGTATTTTATGCGTTTAGCCAAAACATTTTCTGAAAAAAGCCCCAAACACCCAATAATACAAACTCTAAAATGTTTTTTATATATATATACATGTATATATATATATATATATATATATATATATATATATATATATATATATATAATATATATCGTACATCTTGATGCCAAATAAAGCAAATTATCAGTGAACGTCTTGATCTTATGCGTTTGTTTTTATTGACATGTGCTTCTCAATGTGTTGGTGTTAATTTTTTTTACCAAAACAAAAGATGCATTTGGATTTTATATTTATGGTGTACTGTTATAGCACTAGCATCTACCAGCAGGACTATATCAATGAATCTTAATTTATTATTCTGTTGCTATATGCAGAATTACAGAACTTCAAATAGAAAAATTTCCATGACAGTGTTTATCATCCGTTGTTTGATTTTGGAATTTGGTTATTCCATGGGAACAATCCTTAGTATATTTGATTTGGTATATGTGTAGAGTGTAAATACTTTAAATAGCCTGCAGAAAAAAGTGTAACTTTTTTCGTACTTGGCCTTACAGGTAACATCAAGTTATTTAAGCGGGAAACTATTTTAGCGGTCAGTTTATCATCATAAGATGACCCAATACATTATCTGCCGACCGGATGTAAATAGCCTAAAGTCATTTATTTTTTAGTAATGGCCATGATAAGTGTTATCTTCACGGAGTAAGATTTAAACTGTTTTTGCCTATCGGAATCTGACGTTTATTTGTGACTGAAAAGACAGCGATAAGTATGGGGCGTGACAGGTGCCCGTGGTTGATTCCTTATCTTTATACAATTTTTACGTGATTTGCTGTTTTTGACCATCGGTCATTAAGGTCACCTTGAACAAAAACGGAGGAAATTAACTTAACCTTTGCCCAGAGCACTTAATAAAAATCGTAAATAAATGTAATTTTTCATGTTATGTGATGTGTATTGTCCAAAATACCAGAAAAAAAATCTTGTTAGGAAAATGTATGAATATATTATATGTTAAGCCTTGTAACAATAAAAAATGAAGCCGTGGACATGTCAATGTTATGTCGAGATTTTTTTTTATTTCTCCAAAAAGACAAATAAATGTTTTGTCGCCAGTGTTACAAGTTTATTTTTCGTAATTTAACAACAATGTACAATAACAAGAAATACCGGTAATATAAGTATGTGTTTATAAGTACTTGCATACGTTAACAAATTTACAACTACTACAGTGATGTTTTAGAAATCAGAAAATGGCGCATTGATATACAGTTTGAAAAGTGTGCGCTTAATTCATGACTATACCCCAGTAAACAAAGTTTAGGGGTTAGAACTATGAACTATGAAGAAACCAGCCTTTCCCTTCATCTGTCTACCCGTCTATCCTAAAATAGTCCCCTATCCATAACTCCTACACCTTAGGACGGATTTTGGTCAAACTTGAAAAAAAAATATATACCATCATAAGACAATGAGTTACTTACCAAATTAAATTTAAATGTGTAAGTCTAATCTTAGATTTGGACCTATAAGCGATGTTGTGGACGGGGATATTCTTCTCTTAAAATGAGCGGCTACACTAATTTTGTATTGAATGTATTTGACAGAGGGATAATGATAATACCTATTACTATCAAACAGACAAGAACTCGGTAACACATTTCTACGATCAAAATGATCCCATCATTTAATTTAGTATTTAATTTTTTGGCGCATTTTAGCGAAGCACATAAAACATTTTTAATCGTCAGAAACTCCAGTGGATATAAAATGTTGAAATGCTAAAAGTCTCATTGTAAAAACAAAATAAAAACGGACATTATTTACCTGTAGATATATAAAATAATTCGATATACCTAACAGAAAATAAAATATAAATAAAAGATAAATAGAAAAAAAATAGTCGAAATACAAGCAATTATTTTTTCATCTAAAACATTTTTTTATTTAACCCACACATAGGCTGTACTATATTAAATTGCGACATGTGGACGTAACAACCAAGTACGTAAATGAAAAAGCATTGTGATTGACACTTTTATGTACGGTCAGTCTTTAGAAAGGTTCGATCTAACAATCTTTGGAAAATAAAAGACTTTGTCAAATGATTAGTTTGTGATTTAACCACAGTGTGTATAAATTTTCTGTCTTAGAAACGAAAAAATAACACACGATGAAAAGCTGCTTTAGTGTTCCTTAGCGAGTCATTACGGCTAAATTATAACCAATTGATTGAGTCATTGATACAACTGATGATAACTTCATTGCTTTCTTGGGATACATTGAAGACTTTAAATTGGGTTTCTAGCATAATTATAAGTAATAAATGATTTCTTAAAAATTCACGTTAGTAATCCATTGTTTTGTGCCCTGGATTGTTCTTGCTTGAACAATATTTGTACTCATCGGTTAAAATCCTTACATCAATTCGACTATCGTGGCTGGTCGTTATGATTATGTTTCTTGTCGCCTTGTTGGTAAATCCTTGATGTTCAAACCAAAATGATAGCAATAATAATAATGGCGTCGGAAAAAGGACAATAGCGATTTTTGATAACCAACGGATTTTAAATGAATACAAGATATATCATTTTGGCCTTTCTGTATATTTCATAGATAAGAGTATAATATTCGGTTTATCCAATACATGTATATCCTGCTTAGATTTTTATTAAATTTTTAAATATTTTTTTTTTTAGATTGAATGAATGATTGATTGATTGATTGATTTATTTTGTTTAAATTGATATTGGTTGTATTAGTACCAAATACACGAATACATTTTTTCAGCTACAAAAATGCCAAATTACCGTCTCTTTAGTAGGTAAATTTTTCGGTTTAATTTGAAAGTTGGTCGCGTTAGAGCGTTTTCGCGTATTTACAAACAACGGTTATAACAAATTGAATAATTCAATGTTTTAAGCAAGACATTGTTACAACTTTACCTAGTAACTTTTTTAGTTGCAAATCTGAGTTATTGCCACGTGCAGCGGCTTGATTGCAACCCTCTTTATTTTTCAAACTTTCTACCAGTACCAGTACCAGTTATGATAATTTTAATGTTTGCAGCAGAAATAAACCAGCTGTTACTGAGGTAAAAAAAATTACATGTGATTGATTTGGCAAATTGAATGAAGTCCTCAAATTTAACTTAGCAACAAATAAAAAAAATCATCTGTTAAGAAGATCTTACTTCAAATAAACTACAAATGGAAAATCGCGTCTTTTTTATTTTGCAAAACAAGTGAAACAATGCTCAAAAAAATATCGTAATGACATAGCAAAAGTAATAATTTAAAATATTCAGTATCAGATATTACAAAATTAGCAAAAAAAAACAACTGTTTAAGAGAATCAATGGAAAATTTTACATTTTGAAATATGATATTGAGTTCATATTTTTTTTAAAATTCTCAATTGCGTTTGAAGTAAATGTGAAAATTTTCCGTTAATCAGGCGATGTTTTACCTTGAAACAGTTGCTAAAACATAAGTTTAACAAACTGATTAGCCACATTTTTAATTTATGCATTGTATCAAATTTTCTAGTAACTTTTGTTAGAAAGATTATACATGTACATGTAAGTGAAGAAAAAATTATGAAGTTGAAGCTTCGAAAAAAATCATTGATTTCAATTTGTTTAACCATTTATTAATTTAACAAATAATTAAATTACACACACACACACAAACACACACACACACACACACACACTATATATATATACATGTATATCTATATATAATATATATATATATATATTATATATATATATATATATTATATATTATATATATATAATATATATATATATATATATATATATATAATTCAAAATATGTAGATAAAATTTATCCTTTGTGTGAGGTAATTTATATATTGAAAACTTAAAAATAAGTTAAAATGTTTTCTAAGACATAACTAAATTTATTATTTGTAAAACATGTTTTACCGTTGTGTACGGTTCTTATTGTTACATATAGACAGGGACCAAGCTTAAAACACTTGTTAACACACGCGCGATTCACAACTCCTGATCAAAATCTATTCAACGTTAAGGCTTGTGGACAACCAAGATGTAAATGTTGCAATGAAATAAAAACTGGTTCCACATTTTATTTTAAAAACACAAACAAAACATTCAATATCAAATAGAATTTTGATTGTAATAAAAAATGTAATTTATGTTTTAAGTTGTAATAAGTGCCATGAATATTACATGAAGAAACAGAACAGGAGTTGAGACATCGACTAACACTTCACCGAAGTGGCGTTAACAACCCGATCAGTGGACATAGTTTATTTGTCAATCAACATACAATGTATTTCGAACTGTGCAAAAGATTTAGACAACAAATTTTCAATAATGTCTTTTTATAAATGTTTTACAGAAAACAGTGATTTTAGAAGAGATAAAGAAAACAATTTCATTCAGATATATAAACCTTCACTCAACAGATAGACGGCATTATTCACTTTTATTCTTAAGCACCTTACATTTAACTTTCTTGTGTCTTCCTATTTAATGTAGTCGTTCATAGATAATCATACTTATCAAGTGTAATTACG